>OX371225.1:114377517-114972517 GCA_947310385.1 Nephrotoma appendiculata
TGTGGCAATTCTCATATTTTGTTCAATTATAGCTTAATGTTTTTGTATAGATGTACGTTATTATGATAAGGTGTTTCATTTTGAGGTATAGAAGTTTAAGTTGGCTACACTTTAGTCAGGAAGACTCGATTTGACAGCTGACAGTTGATTTCTGGTTGGTTTGGTTTATCATTTCATAATGAATAGATTCACGCCATAGCAAAATTTACAAATTGTTTAAATTTATTTCAAAAATAATGGTTCAGTTCGTGAAACTCATCGTGCACTACGTTAATTTTATGGTCGGCATAATCGTTCATCAGAACAGTTAATTCGATTAATTATATGGATCGCTTTCGCACCACGTTTACTTTAAATGATAATACACGTCTCGTAAGACCTCATATGGCGCGCACCGAGCAAGAAATGAGCGGCTGCAGTGCGTAATAATGAGAATCAAAATGAATCGATTCGTCATCGTGCACAATAATAGAGACTTGGTCCAACATTTTTATATAGGATTTGGGCCAGCTGCCATACAGCGCGCGATGTAATTAATTTACTGAAAGAAACGAACGATTAATATCGAGAAATAGACCTGTCAACTGGCCACCGCGCCCTTGTGATTTAACACGAACAACAGTATGTGAAGTCACTTGTCTAGACGCTGATAAGCCAGATACGAACACTTGGAACCTAACATTCGATGCGTTATTACCGAAATACCAACAAAAATGCTGCGAAGAGTGATCGAAAATTGATTACGCCATGTACGCGCCAGACATGGCAGCCACATGTCCGAAATCATATTCAAACATTAATGGCTTAAAATTATCTTTCAAATAAAGACATTCATGCCCATTAAAATTATTTTTCTGTGTTTTATTGAAATTCAAAGTTCTATACCTCGAAACGAAACACTCTTTATATGTAAATCTTTACTACGCAGAATAACAACTATTATTTTATTCGCATTTGCATTCTACGATTAAGTAAAATACAAATTGAAGATTATCGAGCAATTATTTACAAAGTAAACTCGTTTTACTGCAGGTAAAAACATTTCAGATAAAAATGCACAAGTACATCATCTTGCACAAACTAAATAAATTAACCTTTTCTCAAAATTCCAAAGCTTTTCGATATTTCGTTCAGACTTTTTTAAATTGCTGTAAATCTCTGTATCACTCTTAAATTTGTATTCAGGCTGTTTCGAGAAATAAGTAATTAAAAATAATTGTCCAAGCAAATTACTTATAAGTTAGAACTTACTATCCACTAAAAATCTGACCTCTTTTAGTTGAATGAAAAGTTTTATTCAGGCATAATTCGGAAACTTTACCTTAAATTAACATCAATGTATCGTGAAGCTTGGATGATTACTTTCAAGCTTAGAACAGTTTCTTATTATATATATTCTTATTACATCAACCAAACAAGATATTTTTATTCCAATGTCATCGAGTTTAATTCTTGGTTAGTGAGTATTAAACGCAAAACTTTCAATTAAAAAATGCATCATTATCTTTCTATCGCATGTTCCATGAGTAATCAAAACAATAAATTATTTTATTGAACTTGAATTTTTAGATAAAACAACAATTCATTCGCAAATTTATTTAATATTGAACTTGAGATTTTTAAATCTCCAAATTATTTTTTCGAAGCTGTCGTACAATGCGTCATTTACCTTGAACTTAATCTCCAAATATTTTTGTATTACATATTAGAAACTCAAATATTATGAATTTTTTATTTATTTATTTAGCATTGACTCTTTAATTGCTAAACTGACTCGACATATTTTTTATTCAATAACGTATTATGTCTATGTTTAAATTGAAGTTCATTTTTTAATGAAGCGTGACTATTGTAAGTGGGCACTTCAGACTGACTACGAGGGAAGTTCAATATGTTCAGTAATTCTATAGAAATAGCGGTAATAGAAATTTTTTATATGGTTTTTTATCATTCTTAGTCTACCGGAAAATAAAAATTTCTAAGTGTCTGTAAAATATTTATAAAAATGGATTTTTCGAACTTAGGAACGACACGCGCAAAGTGTAATTTTGACAGATTAAAAATCGATTACACTCCTCTCACAAAAAAATGTTCATTATTTTATACACATAGAGGTGTTTTACTGATAGGATGTTACTAGACTACAAAAGAAATATCCGTTAAATTCAGATTTTGCTACAATTTCAAGAGTATCTATATTTATTTTTTTAAACTCTACTGAAAAAACTAATTAGGAATACGAAAAAAAACTATTACACCATACCAAATTTGAAAATTACATAACTAAACCTAAACAAATATGTGGTTTGGTCAAATGAAATATGGACAAATGAGCCTTCTGTGCGAAAAAGAAACTATCAAAATTCTAATAGCAGTCTGAAAATAAAAATCTAATTAGTAAAGATACTACACTTAAGTATTAACACTTAGCTGTAATCCGTAAATTGTTTTCCCTTTTCGAGTTGTTTATATTAAATTTAATGACAGCTTCAAATACTTACCTAAATTAATACACCACAAAACCTTATAAATGTCGAGTAGTTTGAGACCCTTTCAAAAGCTGTCATAAATACGTTGTGTAGAATTTATTATTAATTATAATTATAGCATATACGCAAATAATGATAAAAAATCCAATAAAATTTCTTCTTACATCAACAAGCAAAGCAGCAACATCAAAAAATAATAATAATAAACAGGGCATTGGAGCCGACGTTTAAAAACTGGCTCCGGCTCCAAGCTCCTGCTCCATTAAAATTGCCGGCTCCGGCTCCAGCTCTGGCTCCGGAGCGGCTCCGAATAAAATGAAAAATAGAGAATTATGATATCTCCTTTCATTTTTATAATGTAATTCTGTTAAAGGCTCAATCAGCGAAAGAGCAGAAGTTGTGCTTCGTTTGGACCACTTAGGGGAGCGGTACGACCACGAACATTTTAGACGTCAATTGTTATTTGTGATGAGAAGCCTGTTAAATTTTGGTGATTGTAACACTAACCATTGTATAATCATTATATAGTAATGTAATGGTAGGTTCGTGAGTGAAATGTTAGATACCACTACTGGTATCGTTTTAAACTTTTTAAAGAATTTCTGCAATTACCTATCCGCCTAAATAGCATAACCTTCTCCTAAATGTAGCTAGAATATTTTGTAATCCAACATGCAGAAAACAAAAAAAAAATTCTATACATATACTTACAATGCGATTCATTACTATTTATGATACGAAAAAAATTTAGTTTCCATTTCTGTTTCTTTTCATATCAAATTGACAAATAAAATAACATATATAATAATAATTAACAAATACATAATTAACAAATAAAATAGTAATAAAAATAATAATGTTATATGAAAACAAACAGAAATGGAAACTAAATTTTTTTCTTATCATAAATAGTAATGAATCGCATTGTAATACTCATATAATGACGCTCTCATTATAAGTCAAAACAGTTTTTACGCTCAAAAGTAAATAGAAAATGTAACAAAGATGATGGAGAGAAAATACCGATCGCAACTAAGTTGGTTTTGTTTTGAGTTGCAACAATGTTTTCTAAATTATAGACAAATAATTTTGAACGTTAAAATATTCGTTGAAAATTATAAAAAGCTAAAATAATTGAAGATTGTCCGTAAAAACGATCTACATTTAAATCCAATTAAAGATTATTTTAAATGATTTTGTAGGTACAACCAATGCCTTCTAAACTAGTAGTAGTTTAGAAGGCATTGGTACAACACATATACATTATTTGGTTTTCGTTTCGATAACTATATAGATAGACCACCGATGATATACATACTTATTTACACGCACACACTCAGCAATTCAATATATGTAAAAGGAAATCATACATCTACACACTACAAAGATTTAAAAATTGTTTGCAAGTTAATTTCGTAAATTTGTTCGTTTAAAATTTTATTGCTTGTCGTCTAATCGTAACGCATGTAGCTTTGTGTTTTCTTATTTTTAAACGTTATAAAAAGTTCATTTTGAAAATTTGTGTATTAAAACTTTTGTGAATTTGCGTGATAAAATGGTGTGTGCTTACAAAAACTGCTTAAATAAAAATGACTGTAAATCCACCAGAACATTTTTTACGGTGCTGCATGACCATCGTCGTGTGTTCGACAAGAATAAAGTTACTTCCAAACGCATAACTATTATGAAGAACTTTAATTTTAATGATTTCAAAATAAGTAGTTTTAGAACAAAAAACATTTAAAAAACTGTCTTTCCCCAGCCAATTAATAATCTTGTTTGTAAGTGTAAGGTCAATGACATACGAGTAGATGCACGATGCAAGCGTTTATTAAAATTCGAATTTTTTTTAAATAAAAAAAATTGATTCCAAAAGTTTCGCGTACGATTTCCAACCAGACACACAACACTGAGAGTCAAACAACAAGAATATTGAAAACACCTGATTTCCCACCTATAACATTGAAATATGAAAAAGGGCCTCCAAGAACTTATTAAAAGAATTATCAAGTTCCACAAATTCCTCATGAATGTCCCATCTCACCATCTCAATTTCCTAGTCCGCAACATCAAATTGAAGACGAAAATAAAGAACCCGTTCAACCTTTAAACAAAATTCTCAGGTTTATATTAAATACCCCTCAGAAAAGTAAAATGCAAACAGAAGAAAACACAATAAAATATTAATTGATAATACACTTGACGATCGACCACAAGTAAACACATTTTGTACTTGCACAAATATTTCATAAATTAAAATTATCTTGGACCCAAGTTGAACAAAAAATGTATTTGGAATTTGATTTTAAATCACCTTCATGTTACAAGCATTTATTAAAGAAAGGTTTTAATTTGCCAGATAAGGATAAAAAATTGTATTATTCAGTATAAAAAAACTAGTACATGTTTTAAAATTTTTGTATGGGCTAAATTTTAATTTTATTTTTATGTGACTTAGAAGGGTCTTAGAAGGGTATTATGAAAATTGTAAAGAGATTAAAACTCTAATAAGCAAGTTAAAAACTACCATTGGCGATTGCATTCCTATTTAAAATACAAGTTAGATAAAAATATTATTGTTTTATCTTATGAGAGATTAATTTGTTTTTTAAGATAAAATAAATTACAACAATTTAAGCTATTGTAGCAACAAGAACTTTCAAGAGCCCAACTGAAATCCCATTTAATTAACCTAATTAAGGTTAATTAAATGGGAGCTTTTATGAAAATAATGCTCCCATTTAATTAACCTTAATTTTTATTTAGCTCTTTGGTTCTGTTCAAAACGGCTACTTATTTCATTCTAACGCCCGTTGCACATTTCAGCTAAGCTAAGCAAGAAACGTAGTTTCTATTAGCATAGTTTAGCTCGCACAGCTCATTCCGCTGCACATTTGAGCTAATTATATCTCTCACGCATACATTTCAATACAAGTAAAATCCTATGTCTGTCAAAAATTAATTAACTCATTTTATTATATTATTTAAGAATTCAACCACTTTTTTGAATTTGATCCACAATACCAAACACAACAATACTCAAATGTCATCCAAATTTCAATATTTTATAAGTACACATAATAATAGCAATGTGAGCAATATAGCTGACTTTTGCAATCCAAAGACAACCCGAGCTAAGTTAGTTTGTATCGCTCAAAACAGAAAAACATAGCTCGCATAGTTTAGCTCAAATGTGCATCGTTCCATTAGGCCCGTTGCACATTTGAGCTAAGCTAAGCTAAGCGATGTCAGCTAAGTTCATCGCTCTTGGTTGAAAATAAAGAGTTTTAATGAAACGATGCACGCTTGAGCTAAGCTATGCGAGCTATGTTTTTCTGTTTTGAGCGATACAAACTAACTTAGCTCGGGTTGTCTTTGGATTGCAAAAGTCAGCTATATCGTTCACACATGCATTGCTATTATTGTGTACATATTCGCCTATGTGACTACTTATGTGATTCTAATAATATTTTGGCAGACATATAGCATTTTACTTGAATTGAAATGTATGTGAGAGCGATGTAATTAACTCAAATGTGCAGTGGAATGAGCTGTGGATGCCAAACTATGCTAATAGCTGCGTTTCTCGCTAAGGCCCCTTGCACACTTAAGCTATGTTCTTTTAGCAAAGTGAGCATGTTTTGAGATCACAGCTTTCGATTTACTTTGCAAAGCCTAAATAAGTGAAACCGAATTAGCGAAGCTTAACTCAACACACTCGTACGTCCCGATTTATTTAATTTCTTTATTTAAAGCTGTGGGATAGAAACATAGCTGATTGTGAGCTGATTAATTACGAGGGCAAATCAAAAAGTCTTGCAATTTTATATGAAAAAAAAGAGTGAGTGAGACAGCAATATTTTTATTTTTCGACATAATCTCCTTTAAGGTTTATACATTTGTCACATCGATCAATTAGCTTGCCTAAACCCTCTAAAAAAAAGATTTCGTTTGCTCCATAAAATATTCATTTACAACAGACTGTACTTCATAGTCACTGGAAAATTTCGGGCCCCTTAGTGTTTTTTTTTTTAAATTGGGAAACAGAAAGTAGTCACTGGGTGCTAAGTCTGGACTGTACGGTGGATGTGGAATTTCCACGAAGCCGCAGCCCTTTAATGCAGCTTGAGCAATATTAACCTTGTGCACTGGTGCATTGTCGTGAAGAAGCAAGATTTTTTTAATAACTTTCCTTGGCCGTTTTTCCCGGATCACTTTTCTCAATTTTCGCAAAACTTCTGCGTAATATATGCCTGTGATTGTGGTTTTCGGTGCAATATAATCGATTATCAAAATTCCTTCAGCATCCCAAAAAACTGTTGCCACAACCTTACCAGCAGACGGTTGAGTTTTGAATTTCTTTGGTGGTGGTTCACTACGTTTAATCCATTGCATCGATTCTTGTTTGGATTCCGGATCCCAATGATAAAGTCATGTTTCATCGCCTGTTATTATGTTATCCAAGAAATTCTCTGGATCTTCTTTGTACATATCTAAAATCGCCTTTGAAGTTTGAACATGCATTTTTTTTTTGTTCTGCATTCAACAAACGGGGAACCCATCGCGCACTTACTTTCGACATGTGAAGGTGGTCATGTAATATAGTATATGTGGTACCGTATGAAAGAGAAAGTCTCCACGCTAACCGCGGAACAGAAATACGCCGGTCCTCCGATACAATAGATTCGGCCAAAATTACGTTTTCATGGCTAATAGCATCTGCTGGCCGATCCGAGCGGTTGTCGTCTTCAAATGACTCTCGACCACTTTTGAATAATTTTACCCAACTTGTTACTGTGGCATATGATGGTGCAGATTCGCCGTAAACTTTTGATATATAGTTGAATATATAAATTGCATTTCGTCCATCTTTATAGAAAAATTTAATAAGGGCGCGATATTCAATTTCATTCATTTTAAGAAAAATTCAAAACACGTGTTACTAAATTGACAAAAACAAACGAACTGTAAAATTTACATCGAAATGTTCTTCTAGAAGTTTCATCGCGACAAAAAATGGTTTTGAAAAATATATTGTTGTCTCACTCACTCTTTTTTTTCATATTGCAAGACTTTTTGATATACCCTCGTATCTCCAAGGTGAAAATAAAAATTTAAATACATTGCTTTACAGATTGGGTAGACTCTGAGATTTATCTACAATATTTCTCTTATTTGACTTTGGAAAAAAACCAAAACGTGAAGCTGTTAAATGAAAACATAGCTCATATCAGTCAAAATACTTAGCTCAAGTGGGAAACGGGGCTTATAAAAGTTTTTTATATACAACCAAGAACGATGAACATAGGTCAGTTCGCTTGTCTTAGTTCAGCTGAAACAGGCCTTATTGTCTTATTAGTAGCCATCGTTCATGAGTATGCAAAATCATCCGAATTGATTCAAAGCGATTCAAGATGGCTGACTTTTAACCAACAAGCGCGCATAATTTTTATGCCTTAAAGGGAAAATCTGTACATGTATCATCACCTTAACAGAGCTCTCACAATAGACAATTTTTTCTCTAAAGTAAATTTTTTTCTAAAGTTTGATTTTCAAACAAACTTCTAAGGCAAAATAAAAATTGTTTTATTGTGAAAGCTGTTTAAAGTCTCCACAAATAAATATTCGTTTCAGAAAGGTAATTAAGTATTAAAACGGTGTAAGACTAAATACAAATTAAGGTTAATTAATTAAATTAAGACATAAAAATAAAATTTTACAATTTAGAGGAAAATAAAAACTGATTTTTTTTATTCAAAATAAAATACACAACGCATTTTTTATTTAAAAAAAATAATTTGTATGGTACATCAAACTAAACAATTTAAAATTAGCGTTCGAATAAAGACGGAACTTAAAAGTAAGCCATTATTTATCCTGCCATAAAGAACTGAAACGTTTTTTTTCGGACAATGCTGACCAATCTCTAGCTTAACTACTATTTAAAAATAGTTTTAATTACAAAATAGTGAACGGCAACCTAAACTCGTAAGCTATTCACTTGTATATTGAATTTATAAAAAATATCTTATATACTTTCTTATATCCCTTTTTCAACTAAGAAAAATAAAAAATCTTCTCAATTTTAGTCCAACCCACACAAATGTGTGAGTAAAAAATTAACGTATGTAACGGCGTTGTTCATTAAAAATTTCGCTTGATTTGAAGTAAAACCAACACAACTGTGTGTATAGATATAGTGTTTTTTCGGACGGAAAATAAGTTAAAAAGGAATTCACAAATGTGTAAATTTGTTCAAAAAACATACAAAACTACATATACATGGTACTTTAGCCCTACTCGCACAATTGTGTTAGTAAAACACAAAAGGGATATGTAATTCATTTGAGATGGATTAATTCAGCCCCCAATTTAAACAATAAAATTTATTAGAGATTAACAGATTAGATTAACAGAAAAATGAATTTAAGTTTTGTTAGCGAACCTTAAATGCTCATAATTAGATTATAATTATACGCTCTAGATTTGCACACTGTAAACACCACATGACTCTCATTGGATTCTGTGACAAAACAGATCAAGTCAGACATGCTTTGGTTGAAATTATAATCTTTATAATGACATCCTCGTTTTTTTTATTCCAATGAGGAACAATCCCTTAATAAATAGTTGATTGAAAGACAATAATGAAAACGACATACTATTGTAGTATGTCCAAGTGATAATTTTCCTATTTTTACGTACTTCTCTTACGTAATATTTTTTATGATAAAATCGAATTAATAAATTTTATTTTAATTTTGAAACAAATATTGGGTTCAATGTCCCTGAACTTTCACACAGATTTGGATAAATAGAAAATCTGCCTTTCCATAACAATACATTGTTCTTAATGTATGCATATATAAGAAAATTACTTGTTCATATTTTCAATTATAAATTACCATACTGTAACAGTGCAATCAACGGCATCCTTTTAAAAAATTGTATTTAGTTGTTCTATATAGATTTCTACATCGTTTTCATTTTTAATCTTTAGTCGTTTGTGTTTGTGAGAACAGATGTATTTAAAATAAACAATAATAATACACAGCTAAGTATGTACTCAATATATTAATATACATATGTATATATCCTATCGTTCATATCTCCTTTCCAATAATGGATTTATTTGATTGAACAATTCATATTCTTTTGCATTTCTATCATAGAAAAAAAATTATTTATGCTATTTTTTATAAAAAGAAAATTGAAGTAAGGTATTCATGATTTGTTTTATTGTTTATCACAAAAAATATTAAACACATTTTCTACATGACCTTGACAATTGTAAAACAATACGAGTTGAAATAAATATATTCTGTGTTAATATGTAGTATAATAAGTTAGAGTGAAGCAATACTATACTGGTTAATGGTATACAAAAATACGCCGTGTGTACTGTAAGTGTATTTAATCTTGCAAACATTTAGGCGAACTAGTAAAATTATTGCATAACTTAATTTCGATTAACGCGCTACCTGGATTTTCACCCTCTAAAGATTTTTTTCGAATGATGGTACTACTATATATGTATTGCTATGCACTAACCGAAATAGTATAAAGAGCGTGCAACTTAAACTCTTACGTGTTCGCTAGTTGAGGCATAAGTGCAATTTTTGGTGATGGTTCTTTGTGCATGTACTGTAAACTAGAACGGTCAGCACGCATTTAAATTATCAAAAGAGTAATTAACCTTTTTGTGATCAATGTGCCTTTTTTCTACACTAAACGCATCGACGGGTTTTCTCCGGTTTATACAGGGTGTCCCAAAAGTGGAGAGCCAAACGAAGCAGGGTGATAGAGGAGATGTTTTCCAACAAAAAAAGCCAAATTAATTTTTTTCGATTGAATAAACAGTGCTACTCACATTCGTATAGTAGCATAGAAGATATCCTACGGAGCTGGAGCCAAATATTTCCGCTCCAGCTCCGGCTCCGCTCCAAGTGAAAACACTAGCTCCGGGCAGCTCCGGCTCCTGTCCGGAGCCGGCTCCAAAGCCCTGATAATAAATTTACGAGTATACTTTCATTTTGCGCCAAATTTTTGTTGGATTGTGGAAATCACAACCTGTTGGCACAAACAAATGGCATACTAATTTCGAACCAGCTTCGAGTCGCAAATGTGCTAAATGAATTCTTTGTGGGTATAGGATTTTAAATTTCGAGCTCCCTAATGCCATATTATTATACATATGTTCCCGTTCCACGGATGCTTAAAAGAAATCTAGCAACTGTCCCTTTTATTACTAATGAAGACGCCGCTACCTTAGTGAACAAATTAAATTCAAGATAGTCACCTGGATATGACTGTATTTTTACAATGCTAGTAAAAACCACATAGTTATTCCTTTGTATACCAAGTATATTAACAAATGCCTCGAAGAATGTCTAAAAACTGCTCGTGTCACAATTATCTTCAAAACAACCTATCTTCTATTTTACCCGTATTTCCTAACATTTTTGAACGAATCACATCTCCGGATTTACCTAGGTGGCTGAAAAAAGTATTAATGTTTAATTATATTTCAGGAAATTTCCAGATGCACGTGAAATAATAATATTTTTTTTCTCTCAGGGTGCTGATTTAAAGAAGCAATTTTTGAAGACCAATATCATCGTTATCCATTGAACCTATTAAACCTTTATCCCTCCTCAGTAGATTAGAAGTAGATTAGAATTGTGTTGTGCCGTACGATCGCTAGGTGTCTGAAACCGGGTCGTTCTGTCCCAAAAAAAAACCTTTCCTATCCCTCCTACTGTTATATGTAAACAGGCTGTAGGAATAGGCCCGGCGTTATCCGGGACACTTGTCAAGTACTTGGTTCTACAGTCCAATCAATCAATCAATCAATCAATCAATCAATTTTTGAACGAATCACATCTCAATCCACTTTGTTCTAGTAGAGCATTTACTTTAAGGACCTAGTTAATATCAATCAGCATGGCTTCACTACCAACTCGAGCATAGCTCCTGCTACCCTAAATATTGTAGAACTAGTATATAAATCTCTGGAAGCTAAACATGCTACGTCATACTTATTTATAGGGTCTCATACGAAACGACACATTTCACAACAGGATGTGCTAAAACAGGATGTCACAAAACAGGATATCATAACACAGTACGTGGTACGCTACAGTACATGGTACGAAACAGGACCGATTAAAACAGTACAACACAAAACAGTACATGGTACACTAAAGTACATAGTACGGAACAGGACCGATTAAAACAGTACAACACAAAACAGTACATGGTACACTAAAGTACATGGTACGGAACAGGACCGATTAAAACAGTACAACACAAAACAGTACATGGTACACTATAGTACATGGTACGGAAGAGTACATCGCAAAACAGTACGTATTAAAAGAGAACACCATAAAATAGTTAATAGTCAATTTTGCTGGTTTTAATTCCAAAAAATTGTTTAAGTTTTACTTATTGTTGCAAAATAGATCAAAAATTTAATTAAATATATAAATAAAATAAATATATTATTTATATATTTAAATTTTTGATCTATTTTGCAACGATCGAGTATTAGCGATTTAAATTAAAATAATGTTATAAAGGGTATTTCAACAGGTGCGCTTCAACTTTTTTCCGATAGGGACGGTGAACGACGCCATATTTATTATTAATCTTTTGTCATTTGGAAACTTCATTAGTATACATTTCTTCATGGAACGCTACACACGTGAACAGCGATTGCAAATCATGCAAATTTTTTATCAAAATAATCGTTCTGTTGCTGCTACTTTAAGAGCATTACGGCCATTTTACGGTCCATTTAACAAGCTAGCCCGTTCGACAATCGACCGTATAGTGGCAAAATTTGAGTCTACGTTTTCGCTACATAATGTTCCGGTGCCCTCGAGAGCAAGAAGTGCTCGAAGTGTTGAAAACATCGCAGCCGCCAGGGCTTCAGTTCAAGAAGACGCGAATGTGTCGCTCACACGACGTTCGCAAGAATTGGACCTTTCTGTAACATCATTGTGGCAAATTTTACGTATAGATCTTGGCCTACATCCGTATAAGATCAAGCTGACACAACAACTAAAGCCGTTTGACCATTTGAAGCGACGCCGATTCGTGAATTGGGCTCAAGAGCAAATCGAAAATGATGCAAATTTTCACCGAAAAATCATCTTCAGCGATGAGGCTCACTTTGGCTAAATGGATTTGTCAACAAGCAAAATATTCATTACTGGGCAGGAAGCAACCCACACGTGATTCATGAGACACCGTTGCATCCCGAAAAAGTCACTGTTTGGTGCGGATTACATGCCGGCGGCGTCATTTGGCCATATTTTTTCATCGACGATAACGATCGCCACGTTACTGTTAATGGAAATCGATACCGCGATATGATAAACGATTTTTTTTGGCCGCAATTGAACGGAATGGACTTGGACGACATGTGGTTTCAACAGGACGAAGCCACATGCCACACAGCACACGACACAATCGCGTTATTGAAGTAAGTTCGATGAGCGTGTTATTTCGCGAAATGGGCCCGTCCAGTGGTCACCGCGCTCGTGTGATTTGACACCTCTAGATTATTTTCTTTGGGGTTATGTGAAGTCATTGGTCTATGCCAATAAGCCAGCGACGTTGCAAGAGCTCAGAGCCAATATAGATCGTGAAATTGCTGGAATTTCGGCCGATTTATGCGAAAGAGTGGTCGAAAATTGGGTTCAAAGATTGAACTTCGTAAAACGTGCACGCGGTGGTCATGCAAAAAAAAATCGAGTTTCATACTTAAATGTATATGTTCAAATTCGTTAATAAAAAAAAAGTTAGTTCAAAAGTCGAACAGTTTGTGTTTTATTCAAAAAAAAAGTTGAAGTGCTCTTATTTAAAAACCCTTTATATTGTTAGGTGAAGGGATATTTTATTATAATTTAAAGCAATTATAATTCTATATAGTATACTGTCTAATTACTCTAGGTGAAGGCAAATATCCACTTGATAATATCCTAATTACTAAACGTATTCAATAAAAAAAATATTTAACAAATCCAGCTGAAAAAATCCTCTAGCTTAACGTTCAGTAACATGTACTTTAGTGTACCATGTACTGTTTTGTGATGTACTGTTTTAATCGGTCCTGTTTCGTACCACGTACTTTAGTGTACCATGTACTGTTTTGTGTTGTACTGTTTTAAATGGTCCTGTTGTGTACCATGTACTTTAATGTACTATGTACTGTTTTGTGATGTACTGTTTTAATCGGTCCTGTTCCGTACCATGTACTGTTTTGTGATGTCCTGTTTTATTACATCCTGTTTTGAAATGTGCCATAGTGAGCGGCTTCGTTATTTATAGAATTAGAGAAAGAGTTTGATTGCGTTAATCGTGATATTTTGTTTGATAAGCTGATTACTTTTGGAATTAATAAACAGCTACCTAAATAACAGACAACAATATGCTCGACTGGGTAATTTCGAATCTTGCAAAGTAAACATTACAACAGGTGGTCCCCAAGGATCGATTTTGGGTCCGATCCCCTTGATGTATATAAATGATATTTTTGACTTAAGGCTAAAGGGGAAGATTCAAATGTTTGCGGATGATGCAGCCATAATATATAGTTCAATACCCTTTCGGATCGTATTCAGTTACGTTCAGTTAGTTACGTAATCCAGTTCAATGCAATTTTAAATTGTTAGTGCATGCATGGCAATCAATAGTTTTTTAAAACTTATTTAAATATTTGCACAGTTTGCCATGACCAAAAATGTGTGAAAATATTGACAATTTGAATTGACAAAACTTCTAAATTTTTGTCGATTGCTAGATTTATAAAGTTTCTGAAACATTTTAAAACTGCAAGTACATTTGATAATTTAACATAAATTTAATACACACTTTATTCATTCTATCTACAACTATTCATGACCAAATGTAAAAAATTCCTTCCTCTATAAACTGTAAAATTGTACTTATTCATAATTGAAACGATAAACGGTATAATTTAGTATTTTGAAAAAAATTATATGGCAGCATCTCGACCTTGTGATGCAATCACTTTCCAAATTTTAATAGGAGCTATCGTCATCAGGGAAACAGTTGTGAGCAATCTTTACATAAAATCGGCGTTTAGAAAGTGGGTTAAACATTGATTACAAGATTTGGTCGGCCACCCGACGAATAATATAGAGAATTTAAAAATTGGAAAGTAGTGAACTTCGTGTGATGAATTTAACTTCAAAGATAAACGCAATCTTGCGGATCGAAGTTACTGTCAGGTGGTTCCACATTTTGTAAATTTTCAAAACACGTGTTCATTAAATCAGTCACATAAATTAAATGAAACTGCATTGATTTGCATGAATTTTTTAATTTGTATGAACTAAAGGAATGGAAGGAAAAGGAATAGAAAAAAACAAAATAAAATATTTGTATGTATTATCATTATTTCATATAGAACATCCCTCGTAATACCCTTAACAGACTAGCGATTAGCTAAACGCGTTTAGTCGTTTTTTCGAGTTTATCTCTTAATGTGTCAACTTCGAGATTAGCTAAATGGGTTTTGTTTTAGGTTTAGTAACTAAACCGGTTTAGTGCACTAATCTCTCAATATTTTGAAGTTTATCGCATAAAAATGGGTTTAGCGAGAGCGCCATCTAACAATGAAGGTTAAAATTTATAAATAGGACAATGTCATTTAGTACTGTGATACAATTATAGATGCCGCTTTTTTTTTGAGTTATTCCTTTCGAATTCAAATTTTTTTTTGCTTCAATTTAAGTTCAACATACACAAATGTGTATGTAAATAATGACAGGTTGTAATGTCTTCCGTATTTTAACGGATCTTAGTTAAATGGGAATTCTTAAAAAAGAGCATAATAATTTGATAACACATAAATTATATAACATATTAATTATTTGTTTTTGATAACATTAATTATTTTATTATTGTTATAGTTAGTGTTATTTTTCTGAACAAAACAAAATTAAATGGTAAAGCACAAATGTGTGTACTGGTCTTCAATTTACACATAATTCTATTCTGACACATTCGTTTCTCGTAATCAAAATATACATACACTATTGTGTATACTGGCCGGGCAAGGTTATATCCCTTTTCCTGCTTGCCATCACAATTGTGTAGGTAACGAACACGAATCAAGTCAAAAATTGATTTTTGTATGTGATAGGGACCAACACACACCTTTGTTCATACCTCTTACCGTAGAGTGCGTATTATAATACCATGACAAATAAAAGCTGCCTTTTGTTTTAAAACAATCGAGTAGAGTTCGCGATAGCTATTTTCAAATTGGTCCAATTTAAAATTAAAAATTTAATTTGTTTTAAATTAAATAATTTTGATTTAATATAAATCTATGTACATATAACCAAAAATATCCATCATAAAAGTTCTATGGTTTTCTTGTAATATCGTTGTTCTGTATAGTTCAATGACATTTTTTTTAATACCGATTCCGGACAAACATAGCGCTATTGTATTTTATTATTGAAACAGGGTTTGCTAAGCCTCATAGTATGCCAACCTAATTGGTTTTGTAGTAGATTAACTAAACTAGTTTAGCTAAACCCTAGTCTGTCAAGGGTATAAGGCTTTCAATTTTCATAAATAGATATTATTAAATATTTTTTATTACTTTTCAGGATCCTTCGGGATTGTAAAATAGGACCGGAAAGTTTAAATGGGTTCTAAAATATTTTCAAACATACTAGATTTAAAGTATTAAAATTTACAAAATGTTTGTCCATTGAAAATTTTTGTAACAATTAATTTTTGCGATTGGATTTCATGATCTCGCCCCAGAATAGCATAATCCGAAAATAATTGATTTTTCATCGTGTTTATCCCTGAAGTATGGCAATTTGCAAAGACTAGATTAATTTTTTGAGGGAGGTTGCATGGGATTGGTGCATGTTTTTGAATTTTTATATTATTATTATTATTATTATTATTATTATTATTATTATTACTATTATTATTATTATTCACCTGTATCTTATGCAACAAAAACAATAAAATTCGTCTTCCAAGAAATGCTTCTTTTACACGCTCCAAACCAAAAAAACGTTAATTTAAATGATGACTTCCGGCTCCATTCAGTGAATTTGTGAGTTGAAGAATGTGTGTGTGTGTAAAATGGCAAGCCAAAATTTCGGTTTCATTGAACGATAGTAATTTCGATTCTTGTTGATCGATCTGCCGAAGAGGAAAAACGGAATCAAGGAAAAACTATTTTATTTTATTGTTGAACATTCGTGTGGTGATGATTTAATTTTATTAAATAAATAAATATAATATTATATTTTAATAAATGACTGTGAATACATTTTAATTATTTCAAAAGGAAAGATTAGATCCTTTAATTTTATATTTTAGTGCAAAAATATTTTAATGGGCGCGTGACCAAAGAAACAATGCTAAAAAACCTTCACCAACAACATGAAGCGAATTTTGGTGAATGTATGGGAACAGCATAAACGTGATTGTAAAATGGAACGAAAGAAATCGAGAAGCGCCCTGCTTGCTAGTATATGCCTCATCCAGCAGCAATATGTACCTTCGAGCAGCCCTGGGATCTGGCTACGGCTCACTGAAAAAATCATTTCTTCATCCGGATTTAATTGGTCCTCAATTTAATAGTGGTTTATACATCAAGGGAGTAAAATATTAGATTGTTGCTGGAGTGAAGTATTAGAACATTAAGCAGGAACTGAACGAAAGCCGCCCCGGTGGCAAAGTAGTCAGCATTCAGCATTCTTCTGATTAATTTCCATTTATATGAAACATTTGAGAATTTCAGCCGATGAATTCCTCTATCCGATTTAATCAATAATTAATTTAATTAAATAGGATAGAGGAATTCGTCGATGGCTGCAGAGCTTAGGTAAACCGTAATATTATTTAGCGTTAGAAATATTAGTGATTTTTAGTGTAGTAAACTAAAAACAATCTGAGAAATTAAAATATTTTTGAACATCTATAGATAACAAAAAAAATAAAATGCAATAAAATTGTCCAAATCAATCTGAGGTGAAAAATGTCAGCTTTAACTTTCTTTTGCGTAGTACAATAAAGCAATAATAATCATCAAAAAATTTTAACATCGACAAATAAGTCCGAAAAAGTGGATTTCAAAAGTTTTCTGTGTGTGTGTGGTGCTGTACGGACTAAACGGCTCTGTCCTCTCTACAGCTCTAACGCAGTGATTAATTGGGGTAAAACTTCAAACTTAAGCATTTTCCATAAATTGGAACATCCAATTTATGCCCGATTTTTGCCCGAAATCGGCCCGCTGGGAATGACTGTCTCCAAAGTAGATTTTACATGCTTTGAAAATATCATGAAAAGTATATATTGAAGGGTTTACGAAAAAAATAAAAAAAAACCGAAAATTGTAAATTAAATTTCAAACAAAATTTGTTCATAGATCATTTTGTAAATTTTAGCGGAAATGACCGGTTTTGGAAAAACTTTATTTCACTAAAATTCGGCAACTCTACAGTGCATGCGGTTTGACTATTCTGAGTGAAATTTCATACTTGAACTTTTTTCATTAATTGTGAAAATTGGTGAAAATCTGTATACCGGAAGTGGAAGCTTCCGTTTGAAGATTAAATTTTCAACAAATGTTGACCTTGTTTCTTCTGTGAAATTTAAGTAGAAATAATTATTTTTGATTATACAAGACGCAGTTTTGCCAAACAGTTGGCTACAACATATTCACCTCTCCAGTTTTTAGAATGCAGATCTATTAATAATAAACTTAGCTTATACCATTGACAATTAATAATTCTGTAGATTTCGTAGTTGAACAGATTTGTTAATGTGACGTAATGTGAGATCTTTGTCAATGACGAATTTTAATAATTTCTGAAACATTAAATCGCAATGCTCAAACTTTATAGTATGAAAATATAATACATTAGATGAATATACACGTTGTTCAAAGTCAAATTTAATTTCAAAGTATTGTGTTGTAAATGAATTGATTCAAGGTTGTTTGTGCATTTTGGATTTTGGAGTCTGTACTCTGATCCTTTAAAAACCAAGATACACTGTAAAGCGTAAAATTGATTACTTTTACGAGTATATTGGATGCATTCTGTAAATTTTAATAAAAAGATAAAATGTAAATTGACAAGATAAAAAATGTCGGGGGTTGACTACGTAAACGTGCAAAAGGCAATCATTTGGATATTATTAATAATTAGAAGTATTTATTGAAAGTATTATTTATAGGATTATTTTTTAAATTATTTATTTTATTTATTTATTTATATATTTATTTATTCATTATACAATTTTGTGAATCTACAAATCCCATTTTGAGCAACATGCTCATTTGCAATAAAAAATGTAGTTCAATAATTTTCTAATAGAAAATAATTTTTGTTCGTCCTTAATGTTCCATATGTTGCCATCTACAAGCTATATTTTTACTCCATCGAATTAACAAGCTCGTCGGCAATCATTAAAACAGGTTGACATCTCTTTAATTAGAACCCTTATAGGCAACATGAAATTGATACAACATCTCCCTTCCTTTTTAGAAATGGTTGAACAAGCTTGATATTTATATTATCACAATATGTTTAAATAAAAATCAAATAAAATAATTATTTTATAAAACATAACTTGTCGACAGGAAAGTCAAGGCATACTCTAATTAGAAAAGCTCAATAAATTAGTAACTACGAAAGTAAATATTGTATGACGGTAATTGCGTTAATGTGGTGAATTTATGCAAATATCATATTACTATCATAATTTTGTTTTATTTTACCTGCATTCTTTCCATAAATACTAAATAAGTAGTTAGATGCCTAACGTAGGAATTAATGTACTGTTTAGATTATAGAGTATCGACTTATAGCGTGAATATTCCAAAACGGAATGTTCTATGTATTACGGCAAAATTCATATCAATTGAGCAATTTTCAAGTACAGGTAACCCACCAAGAACATGGTACTTGAAGAACACGAGTTTCGAAGAAGACGGATACCTTTCTTCGAATTACATGGTTTCAAACTGCACGATTTTCGAGTAATTCTTTTGAAAAAAAAAATAAAATATGTATTAGGGATTTTCAATTTGGGCGGGTCGATGTGCAGAATATCCATCGTTGGGCCTGCTGTGTGGCAAATGGCCTCGTTTTGCTGGAAACACATGTCATCTACTTCCATATCGTTCAATTTTGGCCAAAAGAAATCGGTTAGCTTCGTTCTGTAGCGCTTGCGGTTGCGGCGCGCAAGGTTTGTGCTAATGAACTCTTATTTTGATAATAAAGCTTTATCATTTGAGGCCGTGCTGTGCGCTGTGCAATTAAGACAAGTAACACTGTCATGCGACAACGATTTGACATCAGTTACTGATAACACACGTGTAAAAAACACCACATTAGACAGACGCCACCGAAACAACATGGCCGCCACATGCTGCCAATATCGACCCGCCAAATTAAAAAACCCTTTATATGTCGCTCTTCTTTTATTTTGTTTTACAAAGTTTGTTTTTACAAATTTTATAAAGATTCAAGGTAACAAATTGATGTTAGAATAAGAAAGTTCCCCATTCACAAGGCTTATATCAAATATCTTGGAATGGTTTCGACTAAATATATTTTTGAGGGTTTAGTCACGAGCACTAAAAGAAGATCATTGGCTGGAATTCGTTGAGTTCTGGATCTCGCATTACCTAATTAAAATTTGACGGAAAAACAGGCTTCGAAACGTTAAAACGCATAGTTTCCTCGGAATAGAATTCAAGTTAAATTTCGAGTTCCGAGATCGCAATGACTATACTACTAGCGTCAACTCGAACATACAGAAAACTTTAATAGGGACCAACAACAATTCTATAGTCACAAGGCATAACCGTTTAACATAATTTGTGTCATTTTTCAGTAGAGGTAACTTTGTTTTAAAAACGAGTTTCGAAAAACGAATAACTGCTTTTCAAAATCGGTAAAATGTATTTGTCCTATATCTTATTTTGTTTAATAACTGTATGTATGATGACGGTATGATATAGTTGTAATTTGAGCTGACAACGAAATTATATTTCGAAATCGATGTTCAAAAATAAAATTAACAAATACGAGGGCTGCCTTTTATATTTCGGGATTAGAGAACAAAAACAAATATTAATCATCGAAAATCGCTTTATTGTTTTTCAAAATATTCCCCATAAAGATCTATACACTTTTGCATGCGTTTAAACCAATTGTCAAAGCACTTTTTCTACTCTGATTGAGGTATCTCTAAAACATGCATTCTGAACGCAGCAACCACTTCTTCAGGTGTCGAAAAACGTTGACCTCCCAGTTTGTTTTTTACGTACGGGAATAAAAAGAAATCATTTGGTGAAAAGTCAGGACTATACGGCGGATGACTCATCAAAACGATGTTTTGAGTGCTCACAAATGCAGTTTGTTTGAGCCGATGTGTGAGAGCTCGCATTGTCGTGGTGAAGAGTGATCCGTCTTCGGCAGTTGGTTTTCCTGATTTCTTGGAAGACAACTGGCAAACAAATGATTGTGTACCACTCAGAATTGACTGTTCTGCGTTGTTCTAGTGGTAAGGTTGCGACATATTCATTTTTTCCGAAAAACAGGCGATCATTTGCTTGCAAGTGCTTCGTGCGCGAACAACTTTTGTTGGATTCGGCTCATCTTGAAACACCCATACAGTCGACTGCTGTTTACTTTCGGGCTCATACGCGTAGATCCACGATTCATCACCTGTCACTATGTCATAGACGTGTTTTGAAGCACCGCGATCGTATTTTTGAGCTTTTCTTTCGACCAATCGAAACGAGCCTTTTTTGGGCGATTGATAAAATGTGTGCGGGATCCAACGCGAACCAATTTTTTTGACATTCAAATGTTTATGCAATATTGAATGTATGCTGGTCCCACTAATACATAAGGTTGTCTCAATCTCACGATAGGTCACATGACGATCTTGCAATATCAGTTCGCGCACAGCATCAATGGTTTCCGGAACAACAACTGATTCTGGACGACCTTCACGAAATTCGTCTTGGAGTGAACTACGACCTCGATTGAATTCATCATACCATCGATAAACACTGGTCCTTGATGGAGCTTGATCGCCAAAAATTGAATTAAGTTCATCCATGCACTTTTGCTGCCTTAATCCACGTCGAAAGTTGTAAAAAATAGTCGCACGAAAATGTTCACGATTTAATTTCATTTTTTCGCCGAGATGTTGAGTTAATGAGTACTGTAAACAACACAAATAGCGCTCGAATGTCAAGTACGTATAAGTTGAGTACGTATAATCTCAAAAATGTCAAACTTTACGATAGAGCTGTCAGTTGCCAGATTGCAACACTAGGGTTGTCCAATCCCGAAATATAAAAGGCAACTATCGTATTAATAATTAAAAGTATTTATTGAAAGAATTATTTATAGGATTATTTTTTAAATTAACTAAGCTCAATAAATTAATAACTACGAAAGTAAGTATTGCATTAGAAGATTTTGAAGGACGGTAGTTGCGTTAATGTGCTGAATTTATGCAAATATCACATCACTATCATAATTTTGTTTTATTTTACCTGCGTTCTTTCCATAAATACTACATAAGTAGTTAGATGCCTAACGTAGGAATTAATGGACTGTTTAGATTATAGAGTATCGACTTATAGCGCGTGAATATTCCAAAACGGATTGTTCTATGGATTGTCACAAATTCCTTAACATATATCATAAAAAAAATCGACACATGAAAATGAATTTGCTTCAGACTCACCTTCAGTTCCTCCACGCAGCATTTTTCAGCCGGCTATTCTTCAGTGGCTGGGGAGGGGGGTTATTTGTGGACTGAAGGAAGAGCTTGATTTTGCTGCTGACCTTTAAATATCATTGGGTTATTGTAGAGTACCAGAGAAAACTTTACCAGTGGAAATCCAAAAGGGAATTTATGCTAACATAATTGTAAATAATAATAAATAAAAAAAATCAACAAATTGGTTTAATGACAAACATTTCATAAACTAATTTATTTATAACCATATGTGAGAATAGAAATTATGTTTTATAAACTTAATAATGAAATTCATACACACGGGTGTATTTTCAAAAAAATTATGGTATTAAGATTAAGATAGTATACGCTTATGCTCAAATAAAATTAGTGATTTTGGCTGAACAGTTACATAATATACTTAGACTAAATTTTTGGTCAAATAAAAATTAATACTAAATGAAAATTTTTTTGCTATTTTTAAAGAACAAATAATATAAGTAAATTTCGTGAAAATAAGAAATTTATATATGAAATATAATTTGAATAATTAAAAATAATAATATAAACAAAATACTCAGGGTTCTATTTTCTGCGCTCGATGAATTGGTAGATGATAACCCCATGTATCGAAGGACGTTGCGGATCCGATTACAGCAATCTTGTTTTTTTTACAAACTTGTAAGATCGAACGTGGCGATTCGAAAGATGGAGATGAATCACTTTTCATCTGTGATTTACTTGCATATTACAAATATAGGCACTCGTGTGTATTATATTGTTTTCTTATTATTTGTTTTTTTTTGTTTTGGTTATAATTGTAATTTTTTACTTATTAGTTGCGCACTTATGAACAGTTAACAAGGTCCATTATCAAAACACACGGTTAATTTTTATTGTTAACCATCTTGCACAACGTTTATATTGTCTTTAGACACGTTTTATTTTCACTTCGGTTGTAATTTGTCTTTATTTATTAAGTTTTATAATTAATTTTACCACAATTTATTATTTCTTTTTAATTAGAATATTCTTAACTATTTATTTTATTTATTTATAATATTAATTTAATTAACACATATTTTGCTAAGACGAGTATTTTAGCATCTACTTTTTAATTTGTGTATCCACTTTGATTGCTTTGCCAAGACTCTTGTCATTCGATCTTTTTCCTCTATCCCAAACAAATTTTATGTTATATACCTTTGTAACTCTATTTGGGATTTTATGAATTTATTACCCTATGTACTACAATATTAATGTACAAACAAAATTATCTAAGTATGTATTCAGGTATTGATAATTATATAATTTAATAATAATACATTAGCCTAGTTAAATGTAGAGCTAAATTCAAGAAGATTACGGCAAAATTCATATCAATTGAGCAATTTTCAAGTACAGGTAACCCTCCAGGATACGGTACTTGCAGAACACGAGTTTCGAAGAAGACGGATACCTTCCTTCCCTCCTATTACACGGTTTCAAAGTGCACGATTAATTAAGTCAGAGTAATTCTTTTGAAGAAGAATAAAATATATATTAGGGGTTTTCAATATGGGCGGGTCGATGTGCAGAATGTCCATCGTTGGGCCTGCTGTTTGGCAAATGGCCTCGTTTTGCTGGAAACACATGTCATCTACCTCCATATAATTCAATTTGGGCCAAAAGAAAACAGTTAGCTTCGTTCTGTAGCGCTTGCCGTTGCACGCCGAGCGCACCGTTTGTGTTAATGAACACTCCTTTTGATAATAAAGTTTTATCATTTGAGGACGTACTGTTCAATCAAGACAAGTTACACTATCATGCGGTGATTTGACATCAGTGACTGAAAAAAACACTAGATTAGACAGACGCCACCGAAACAACATGGCCACCACAGGCTGCCAACATCGACCCTTTAAAAACCCTTTATATGTCGCTCCTCTTTTATTTTATTTTTAAACGTAACGTTTTTTGTAGTCTCGAACAGCACGCATTAATCCTCTTTTGCCAAAATCGTATGCTGACAGACTGAAAAAATTACTACGTAATCTCGAATTCTCAATTAGCTAGTTTGTATGTCTGTGGATTGTATAAGAGTGTACACACATAGCGGCAACATACTGCCAAGCCTGATCCTACAATTTTGTACAATCTACGATGTCGTACCTGACTAATACACCGAAACATTTTACAAAGATTCAAGGTAATAAACTGATGTTAGAACAATAAAGTTCCCCATTCACAAGGCTTATATCAAATATCTTGGAATGGTTTCGACTAAATATATTTTTGAGGGTTTAGTCACGGGCACTAAAAGAAGATCATTGGCTGGAATTCGTTGAGTTCTGGATCTCGCATTACCTAATTAAAATTTGACGGAAAAACAGGCTTCGAAACGTTAAAACGCATAGTTTCCTCGGAATAGAATTCAAGTTAAATAATCCCACGGGAATTACAACAATTATTTCGAATTCCGAGATCGCAATGACTATACTACTAGCTATATAACTCGAACATGCAGAAAACTTTAATAGGGATCTGCACCATCAACAATTCTCTAGTCACAAGGCATAAGTTAATTTGAGTTATTCTTTAGTAGAGCTAATTTAGTTTTAAAAACTATGAAAAACGAATAACTGTTTTTCAAAATCGGTAAAAATGTATTTGTCCGATATTTTATTTTGTTTAATAACTGTATGTATGATGACGATTGACGATATTATATAGTTGTAATTTGAGCTGATGATGAAATTATATTTCGAAGTCGATGTTGAAAAATAAAATTAGCAAATATTGTTACTATAAGGAATAAATTACAAATTGTTTTAATTAGTTATTAAATTTCAATCAAAACAAAACAAACAAAAGCATCAAAAGTTAAACACTAACATTAGTGAAAAATGAAATAAAACCATGTTACGGGGTCCCATATGAAACGACACATTTCACAACAGGATGTGCTAAAACAGGATGTCACAAAACAGGATATCACAAAACAGGACATGGTACACTACAGTACATGGTACGAAACAGGACCGATTAAAACAGTACATCACAAAACAGTACATGGTACACTACAGTACATGGTACGAAACAGGACCGATTAAAACAGTACATCACAGAACAGTACATGGTACGGAAGAGTACATCGCAAAATAATACGTATTAAAAGAGAACACCACAAAATAGTTAATAGTCAATTTTAAGATTTTAATAACTTAATCTTGCAGGTTTTTAATTCCAAAAAATTAATTAAGTTTTATTTATTATTGCAAAATAGATCAAAATTTAAATATATATATAAATAAAATAAATATATTATTTATATATTTAGGTGAAGGGATATTTTGTTGTAACTTAAAGCAATTATAATTCTATATAGTATACTGTCTAATTACTCTAAGTGAAGACAAATATCCACTTGATAGTGTCCTAATTACTAAACGTATTCAATGGTCCTGTTTCGTACCATGTACTTTAGTGTACCATGTACTGTTTTGTGTTGTACTGTTTTAAATGGTACTGTTCTGTACCATGTACTTTAGTGTACCATGTACTTGTAGCGGCTCAAAATAAATAAAATCCTTTTCACTTCGTGGCACTCCTCGTAGCAAAACTATTTATACACCGCGCCGCTTAATTACGAGGCATTGCTCGTTTTGCTGAATATAACTATTTCGCCACCTACATTCGCGAATCTCGATATTTATCGATTATCGATAAATATCGAGATTTCAATTTCTTTGTACGGAATGAGAAACGAAAAGGAAGTCGCGTTTAGAAGATCAAGAGACACGGTCTCATAAAAATAATAATATAGTGAAAAAGTGCCGCGAACAATCGTCACACACCAACCATCTTTGTGTGAACTAATTGTAATAAAACATTTGTGATAAATAATAAATATACTAAATACAATAGTTTACTAAACTAAAATAGTGAGTGTTAATCATTAAAATCATAATACCCGATAACACCGCTATAAATGGTGACCCCGACGCGCGAATAACGGTAACGGTACGACCGTTAAGAAAAATCCGCGCAAGAGCACATTTTTTTTGCTTTTTGCATGTGCCTAATAAAAGTTAATAAATATAAAAGTGCAATTAATTAACAAACTTAAATATAAACTATAAATATAATAGTGCCAACATATAAAACGCGTACAACAAAAACGCTAACGAACAAAATAACAGGCGCACATAAACGCCTAGTGAGTGACAAAAAAAACAAAAAAACGGAATTTATAAAATCAAAACGGTTAACAATTAACATAAACCGTCACGACGGTATCTATTGTCGTGAATATAGTGCAGTGGATAAGTGAACCACAGTTGTGCATGCTCATCGAACTAACGCAAGTTCAATACTCGGTCAAATCCATTAAATACTATTTTTCTTAATGGAAACCGCAAACTATGTATATATATAAAACACAATATACATAAAGTTTTTAAACAAATACACAAAGTTTAAAATTTTGGGCCAATTGCTCCCGCAAAGGCGATCGCGTCCATCGAGGGAGCCAGGGACCTGGCAACAACATTTGCATGCAGAAAAAAAACCATAAAGCCACAACAGTGTCAGCAGTTCAACGCGGCAGCAACGCAAACAACATATCAGCGAAAAATCACAACACCACGGATACATCACACAAACGGATACACATCCAAGGACGCCTAACGGATACATACATACGAGTAATTATAAAAAAAAAAATTACATTTATTAAATATTAAAAAAAAAACATTTACTTATCTAAAAATAAATTCGATTAGCTATTATTTAAATTAATCATATTAATCATATATATACACATATTATATATATATATACATTTTTTGGAAAAAGTTTTTTCGTTAACTTTGAAATTTTTTTAAATATATTATAAATCACATCAATATTATATATTACATACAAACATATTATATATATTACATTTAATTATATAAACGCCATAGCCCAACAGTTAGCGTTGATGGCTAGCGATACGAACGTCGCAAGTTCGAAACTCGACGAATTCATTTATATTTTCTTTATATTTCGTGTATATAAAAAATTTTTTTATCAAACAATTTAAATTTAAATATTTTTGGTTTTACTACAAACATTATATTAACTTTTAAGATCCATTGTAAGTGTACGATTGTTCGCCTCAACTTCGCACTATTTTCACTACAATTTCGCTGACATTTCAAATTTATTTCTTTTTCGTTTCTAAAATTTCGCTCGTTGTAATTTCTGATTTAATTGATTATTTCGCTGGTTTAATTCGCATTTGATCTACCCAATTTTTTTTCGCATTACTCCTTGGTTGGAAAAGTAATTACATTCAACTTGTTCGCGAACGAATATTTTTTTAAGTCTACAATTAACAGACACGTTTATAAAATAAATATTTCTGCTACGCCGGTAGTAAATGAAGTGAATAATAAAATAATAAATAAAAGATGCCACCGAAACAACAAAAAGCCGTTTCATCATCGGAAGATGAGAACGACAGCCATGCTGGCACATCAACATCGCGGGCAACGACCAAAATATACAAGATGCCACCTAAAATACCTCCCTTCTGGAACGAGCAACCGGCAGCTTGGTTCATCCTCGTCGAACACCAGTTCGGCATCCACCGCATTGTCGACGACGATGAACAATTCGCCTATACTCTCGCCGCGATACCACAGGAGACAATACAATTCATCACGGACATTTTCAGGAACCCGCAGCCAGGCACGAAATACAAGCGACTGAAATCCGCGTTAACCAACCGCTACACTATCAGCGAGGAGCAACGACTTGACGAGTTGCTCTCCGGTTTCCAACAAATGGGAGACCTTAAACCGTCCCACTTTTATCGCCTGCTTGAACAAAAATCAGGTGATTCCAAATTAGTAAACAACGATTTACTCAAAAACCTCTGGCTAAAACGTTTGCCAGACGACTTACGAGCGATAATGGCGCGGGATATTAAAAACGACATCGAGGAAATCCTACCGGTCGCCGACAACATCTGGATTTACGCTCAATCCAGAACACCCAAACCAATTGCTGCTGTCAACCAGCCATCCATAAACAAGGCAACTGCTGACGGTGAATCAGCCCTTGCTTCAATGCAAAGACAACTGGACAAGACGCAACAACAATTGGCAGATCTACAGCGAACACTGGCCAACATGAACATTGGTTCACGTGGAAGATCGCCAAACAACAGACGGAATTTCAATTACCGACACAGGTCAAGGTCGGGATCGTCATCTCGATCTGGACTCTGCTACTTCCACCGTCGTTTCGGCTCACGCGCACGCAACTGCAATCAGCCGTGCAGTTTCCGACCGGTGGCTCATGGACAAGCTACTTCCAAACATTTTAAGCCTTCGGAAAACCACTAAATCCTGCTGTCTCTACGGCAAACAGTGGGATTGGTTCGTCTCGCCGTCTTTTCATCCACGATCATGAAAATAACTTACAATTTCTGATCGATTCGGGGGCTGAAGTATCTGTGATACCCGTCAACAAGTTTCCCCGACATGCTAAAGACACCGTTTGCATTCTTACCGCAGCAAACGGATCCCCAATTTCCACTTACGGTACCAAACTTTTGAAGGTTAATCTCGGTCTCAGGCGTACGTTCACACATCCCTTCATCATCGCGGCAGTAGACAGGCCTATTATAGGTGCTGACTTTCTGTCCAAATATGGTCTCGTGGTCGATTTGAAGAACAGAAGACTTTCCGATTCATTTACTACTCTCACTGTGAACGCAATCATCGCCCAAGTTGATACGCCATCTCAAAAACATTTCAGCGTTAACAACGATTACGGCGCTCTTTTAAAGAAATACCCCTCGCTCACTGAGGCACCGAATTACAATCTCCCAGTGAAGCATAACGTAGTCCACTACGTCGTCACGCAAGGTAGGTTACCTTGTGCTAAACCGCGACAACTCGACGCAACTAAACTAAAAGCTGCTAAAACTGAATTTCAGTTTATGACAGACATCGGAATCTGCCGCCCCTCATCATCTCCAGTCTCCTCACCATTACATATGGTGCAAAAGAAAGACAAGGACTGGCGCCCTTGTGGAGACTATCGACAGTTGAACACTGTCACTGTCCCAGATAGATATCCTATCCCCCACATACACAGTTTCTCGTTGAAACTCGCCGGCGCCACTATTTTCTTGAAAATAGATTTGGTTAGGGCATACCATCAAATTCCCATGGCTCTCGAGGATATTCACAAAACAGCGATAACTACTCCTTTCGGGCTTTTTGAGTTTACCCGAATGCCATACGGCCTTCGTAACTCAGCCCAGACATTCCAGCGATTCCTTAACGAAGTGTTAAAAGGGCTGGACTTCGTCTACTCTTATATCGACGATATCCTCGTTGCAAGCCGTTCCGAGATGGAACATAGTGAACATCTCGAGTCAGTATTCAAACGTCTCTCCGCATATGGAATTAATATTAAAGCTTCGAAATGTATTTTCGGCGTGAAGTCACTCGACTTCTTGAGCCACACAATTTCGAAAGATGGCATCCTCCCATCGCAAGACAGAGTTGATGTCATTTCAAACTTTCCAGAACCAACATCAATCCGCCAAATACAGCAGTTCGTCGGTATGGTGAACTATTACCACCGCTTTATACCACGGTTAGCCGAACTGTTATCGCCGATTCACAGGCATTTGGCCACTTTACTCAAGAAAGGCAAAAACAGAAGAAACTTCTCTTGGCCCGAAGATTGTACGGAATCTTTCGACAAGGTCAAGCGTTCTCTTGCCGCTGTCACTCTTTTGGCACACCCGTTGAACGACGCGCAGTTCAACATAACTACCGACGCTTCCAATGTAGCAGTTGGAGCTGTCTTACAACAACGCAACAAAGGATGTTGGCAACCATTAGCGTTCTTTTCAAAGAAGCTCTCTCCTGCGGAAATTAAATACTCTACTTTCGATAGAGAACTTCTTGCTATATATTTAGCAATCAAACATTTTCGCCATTTCGTCGAAGGTCAAAATTTCTCTATATTCACCGACCATAAACCTCTCACAACAGCTATTGCGTCAAAGTCTGAACGTAGTCCCCGGCAATTACGACATCTCGATTACATTGCCCAATTCACTACCGATATTCATCACATCAAAGGTAAACACAATGTGGTGAGCGACTGTTTGTCTCGTTCTGGTGAAACACTTCTCACAGAACTCAGCGTCTTCTCCTTCGACACGAAGGAATTACTTGTACAACAACAACGCGACGACGAATTGCAGAAATTGATTTCAGCACACACACCGAAATCAAGCGTAAACCTGCAACGGATCGACTTACCAGACAAGCAGCAAATTTGGTGTGAGACTTCAACAGGTAAAAATCGACCCTACGTTCCTCTCAACATGCGACGGACAATTTTCGATAGTCTACATGGCTTATCACACCCCGGCATCCGTGCTACGCGAAAACTTATTGCTTCAAAATACTTCTGGCCAAGAATGAATACTGATACAAGCAATTGGGCGAAATCTTGTATCCCATGTCAAAAGTCCAAAGTTCACCGCCACACGAAATCAGAACTTGGTAAATTCGAGCTACCAAGTGGCAGGTTTGAACACATCCACATGGACCTGGTTGGTCCACTGCCCCAATCAAATGGCTATCATTATATTTTAACGATAGTCGACCGATTTACCCGCTGGCCAGAAGCTTATCCAATCCGAGAAATGACCGCAAAAACCGTAAGTAAAATCTTCTACAATGAGTATATCTGTAGATATGGTGTCCCACTCTTCATCACGACAGACCAAGGAACACAATTCGAATCAACGTTGTTCACCGAGCTCACGAAGCTCCTAGGTTCCCATCGCATTCGGACAACTGCATACAACCCGAAAGCGAATGGTCTTGTCGAAAGGTTCCACAGGCAACTAAAATCCTCCTTAACAGCTCGATGTAATACATCCCATTGGAGTTCAGAACTTCCTACAATCTTATTGGGTATTCGAACCTCCGTCAAGGAAGACCTCAACTGCACACCAGCAGAGCTAGTATATGGTCAAAACATCAAGGTTCCCGGTGAATTCTTCATCAACGATCAAAATTCGAACCCAAACACAGATACTTCGGATTTCGTGAATCAGCTTCGTACCACCATGAGAACCTTAGTTCTTACGGACCCAAGACATCCACCTGAACAGGCAACGTACATTCCCAAAAATCTGGAAACCTGTTCACACGTATTCGTACGTGTGGATAGAGTCAGAGGTCCATTGAGTACACCCTATTCTGGACCGTATCCAGTAACCCGCAAATTGCGCAAATTCTTTGTTGTGGATGTAAAATGATGTATGTAAATGGATGTGGAAAATCCACAACAATTGGCATCGACAGGCTTAAGCCAGCGTACGGAATACTTGTGGTAAACCCAGTCGAAAAACGTAGTGTTCCAAAAACGGTTACATTCAATTTCAAACACTACGGTTTTCGATCCAGGAGGGGAGTGATGTAGCGGCTCAAAATAAATAAAATCCTTTTCACTTCGTGGCACTCCTCGTAGCAAAACTATTTATACACCGCGCCGCTTAATTACGAGGCATTGCTCGTTTTGCTGAATATAACTATTTCGCCACCTACATTCGCGAATCTCGATATTTATCGATTATCGATAAATATCGAGATTTCAATTTCTTTGTACGGAATGAGAAACGAAAAGGAAGTCGCGTTTAGAAGATCAAGAGACACGGTCTCATAAAAATAATAATATAGTGAAAAAGTGCCGCGAACAATCGTCACACACCAACCATCTTTGTGTGAACTAATTTTAATAAAACATTTGTGATAAATAATAAATATACTAAATACAATAGTTTACTAAACTAAAATAGTGAGTGTTAATCATTAAAATCATAATACCCGATAACACCGCTATATACTGTTTTGTGATGTACTGTTTTTATCGGTCCTGTTCCGTACCATGTACTTTAGTGTACCATGTACTGTTTTGTGATGTACTGTTTTTATCGGTCCTGTTCCGTACCATGTACTGTTTTGTGATGTCCTGTTTTATTACATCCTGTTTTGAAATGTGCCATGGTGAGCGGCTTCGCATGTTACGGTTTATTGTCAGAAAGATCCATTAGATGAAAATTAACTATAACTGTCCTAAGCTATTACTCCATGTGACATATTTGTCTCGTTCAAAACTTAAGGTAAAGTTAGGCGATTACTGCGAATGATGTAACTTCTATCTTGATTTCTTAAATCATCTTAAGTTATTAATGCAAAATGATTTTCTTAATAAATAACTAGTAAATTGAATTAAGATTTATTACATATTTCATTATTGAATATAGGCATTAAAAAATCTTTCTTTCATAAATTTTTTTCACCATTTTTATTTCAAAATAAATTATTTAAAACATTACGATCATAAATAAAACAACAGATATCTGGTTAAATATTGCTATCGCAATCCAATAAGTCCTTAGTATTCAATGGTGTTTAAATTATGTCCTGAAATTCCACTGTCACTGTTTAAAGTATAGTTTATAATTCCAAAGTTTCCTTTGGTATATCTAAGCCACTTTAAATTTTCCCCGACAAATTTTTCGCCATTTTAGAGATTTTTCGCTCGATAAATGAATGGTAATGATGAATGATGATATCACACTTCATAAGCTTATGTCCCGGAAAGAAAACTTATGGTCGATTGTTTCGATGTGGTCGCAATTTTCAATATATGCCAAAAACATACCAGCAACAAATGAATCTTGTTATGGCTGACTCGATAGATTTTAAGGCCAGCGCTGTCATTTATCAAAACCATTCGAGGTCTGCAGGTATGGCAGGCATTTTTGTAAGTCGAAAGCATATATTTTAATTGTAAAATTATTCTTTGCTGTTAGTTTATCATTTTCCTTGAATTGAGCAATTGTTCTGATATTAGATTATTTTTCGGCAATACCGATTTTGGTTTCTAAAATGTCGATAGTCTAAATTTTAAACCCATACCTAAAATCATTAAACTAACTTTTAAATATTCGTGAATATTTGGTAATATTCACTGATGATTTAATGCTTTTTTTAAGTTCCAATCTGCATTTATTTATTTATTTATCTTAATCTTATATCATTAATATCATATAATAATAATCATAAAAGTGTAAATGACTATTAGTGGATTTAGTGTCCTTTAAAAGTTCGTCATTCACACTTATATGTACAAAACATATATAGCATAGAGTGTCATAGTGACTAAAACTACATTAAGTATAATAAACAATAACATTCAAATACATAACGATATAATTAAATTAATAATGAATGGTATAGCTAATGATAGCAGTTGAGAGTTTATCATTTGGTTAAACATCAAAAAAATATATACAGCGCTCTTAATATTTTCAGGTAATTTAATATAAATATATGGCCCAATAAATGCTAATCATTTTCTGCCAAATTCGTTTTTAATTTGGGGGTACTTAACTGACTAGAATTTTTGGTTGAATAGCCATGACCTAGAAATTCGGATTGTGTAGTCGAAAATAATGATGGGATGTGCAGACACTTAAACATGTAGATCGACACATACATCTCAAAAATTGCTTTAATTGGAAGAATGCCTATAGCAACCGGTCGATAGAGCTTGACAGTAGGAAACAGATGAGGCAGTTTCTACATTGCTTTACAGCAGCAATTTTGTAAAGTGTGCAATTTATTCAGTTTCTCTTTAACGGCTGAGCCAATTTACTGATATTTGTTCAGATGCAGAAAATCTAAAAGTATAATAATATAAACTCTCATTTGTGACATTGCTACCTGACAATCCCTGGATTCATAGAAGAGTGCGGTATCGTCAGTAAACATTCTAATATGACCCGTGAGCGGTAAATTGGCCATATCATTTACATAGATTAAGAATAACAAAGGGCCAACTGGACACTCCTTTGAGGAACACCACAGTTCACACCTAAAATGGAGCTTTTTACACCATTTAAAATCACAAACTGCTTTCGATTACTAAGGTAGCTTTCTAAAAGTATGTGTGATAGGCCACGGAAGCCATACATTTGTAATTTCTGAAGAAGTAAACTTTGGCCTATGGGATCCGCTCGAAACGCTATATTTCAAAATGCGATATGGTACAAAAAATGTGTTGTAAACCGGCGCAGCGACCCGCCCGATACCAATCCTATATGCTATCGCTCCTATCGATTTTAAAATTCCTATAAACTGAAATTTTATTTCCCCTTCACCCGCCTGATATAACCCGATCCTAAACTCCCGTTTTGTACCATATCGGGTTTTGTACCTAAACATTTAAACTTGCAACCATAAGACAAGTAAAAACAAGAGATATAAAACAAGAAAATAATGATAAAAAACGTAGAACCATTATCAGAAGATTAATAATGATAAAACCATTACACAAATAATTATTAATAGGAAAAATATGCATCTTAATGGCACATTGAAATAATATAATGATAACTTACTTACTGTACAATAACTTACCGCACAGAATTTTCTTCATTATACATATATCAATATTTGGTGGATAATACTAAGCCATAAAATAATGTAGTGTGTTAGGTACTTTAAAATATGCTGAATTCTTATTAAGCGTTTACAGCTAAAACAGAATGAAAATGAATAAAAAAGAATATGCCGGTATATTTGATGCCGGTTCATTGTTATGAACCATTGGTTTAACAGAAATTATATCGTCACTTGAGATACGAATGTCGGCTGCACCAATATCCTTAAGAATTAAATTGGGGATATCACTTAAATTGGGGATATCATCATCTACTCTTTGATGGGATTACGCAAACCACAATGTTGGAACTATTTGATTCTTGAGAACTAATATCTAGATGTGCTTCAATTATATTAAGTTTATTTTCATGAAAATCCAATTTATTTTCCAGAACAGAAATTCTTCTGGTACAACTATCGGAATCTCTGGTGAACTTCTCAATTGAAATTTTTATGTCATCCAGTACTTTGCAGCAGAAACTTACTGATGCTTCAAGAGTGTCTATAACTGGTTTTTAACAGCTCAAAGGATAATAACCACATCACTTAAAGCTGCGATAACGTTGCTAATAAATTTGGATTGTGTACCATCGCCAATATCATCTTATGTTGATTTCGACTGATATTTTCCTACTCTAAAAATAGTACCCTCATTTTTTACACTCATTTTGTATCAATAGAATAAAACTACACCGTTTTTAAATGTCAAAACAGTATATTTGTTTCATCTTTACGATGAATAACGAATTAGCAATTAGCATTGCTTGAAAATATTTTGTTTTGACAAGTATAGAAAAAAGTGACGAATGACAACAACGAAAAATGGGTTATTCGATCAAAAAACCTGGGGGTAGATTCCGATAAAATGACAATTTTTCGTGACATTTGCTTATTGGTACAAATTGGAGTCACTGAAAATTTACGATTCGGATCAAATGACATTTATTGCAATTTACAGCAACTACAGTTTTAAGTTATAGCAAAATTATTTGCTTTTTAATAAAGAATAAATTTATTTTGTTTTAATTGTAAATACTCACATATATTTTGTATAAAAACTTTTGTCAAAAAATAAAGTTGCTTTTGATGACTATACGATTTAATTTTTCCGTACACCGATCCTTTCACAAAGAGCAACAAATCGAACACATTCAAGTTTCTTCGTCAATAAATCAGCTAACTAATTCTTTCCAGCAATATGCTCGAATTTGATTTCACCATTCAAATATCTCTTCCATACATACAGATATCGAATTTCAATGTGTTTTGACCTTCGATGAAATTCTGGATTCTTTGCTAATTTTACAGCACCAGCATTGTCAATATAAAGTGTCGGAGATGACTCTGGCATTTCAATCAATTCGGATAATAAACGTCGTAACCAAATCAATTCCTTCGCTCGTCCACTAGCTGATACAATTTCTGCCTCGGTTGTCGATGATGCTATTACCCTCTGTAGCTGACTAGTCTTCGATATGGCTCCACCGAAAAACATTGCTACCAATCCAGTCGTAGAACGTTTTGTCTTCTTGTCACCAGCGAAATCAGCATCGCTATAAACTTGTTGTCCTTCTTCTTTGTTGTATATTATACCGTGATTCACAGTACCTTTCAGATACCGAAATATACGTTTAACTTGATTCCAATCCTGAACGGTTTCTCTATCGCTCGTGCAGCTTTATTTACTGCAAAAGCAATGTCTGGATGAGACGCTGTTGTAAAAGATATCAAACAACCCACTGCTTCACGATAAGGTATATTAGGTGAAATTGCTTCGTTGTGATCACTTTCTTCACGGTCTACTAGGATTTGAGACAGCGTTTGATTCTGTCATTTGTAATTTTTCCAGTATTTTCCTTGTGTACTTTTCTTGGCCCACAACAATTGCTCCATTTTCTCGATTCTCTATTTTCATACCAAGAAAATTATCGAGAGGACCAGTCGTCGTATTAAATTCTTGTCTTAACATTCTTAAAAACTCGGAAATCTCTTTCTCTTCATTACCGACTAGACCATCATCGACATAAATTGCTACATACAATCGAACGATATTGCTTTTTCGATAAAAGAGACAAGGATCTGCACTGTTTTTAAAATCTGCTTTCTTCGTGAATTCCATGAACCGTTTTTTCCAACATCGTGGCGCCTGCTTTAACCCGTATAAACTTCTTTTTAAAAGACATACTCTTTCAGTACCGTTACCAAAATTATCTGGTTGTTCTAAATACAAATCTTCTTCCAGATAATCATTAAGGAAAGCAGTTTTCACGTCAAACTGATCCAGTTTCATTTTATTAGCTGACTCTACAGCTAACAAAGTTCGTATAGCCCTTCACTACTAATCGAGCTTTGAAACGAGTACTTCCATCACTCGCGAACTTTTGACGAAAATCCCAGCGATTTTTCAAACTTTGTGCTTCTTTGGTCGTTCAACTAATATCCAAGTGTCATTTTTTTAAAGATTCAGCTCCAATCCAGTTGAATTATCTGTTTCGCCATATTCATCTTTATCCTGACTTCCTTCAGAAGTGGACGACGTAAAAAACTCTCTCACAGTTAGATTTAGAGATTTTCAACCAGAACCTCTTCTCGCAAGGCATCAAATACCGCAGTATTCCCGCGCAAATTGCAGACCACTTCTAGCTTGAATATCACGTCATGGCTCATGACTACTTTCTTTTTAGAAGGGATCCAGACTCGAAAACCATCTTTGTCATTGTCATATCCAACAAGATGTCCGAATACTGCTTTGTCATCAAGCTTCGAGCGGAAACTCTTGTTTATATGAACGTAGCATCCAGTGCCGAAAATTTTCAGATGATCAAATCTTCCAACTGACCGATTATACCGCAATACATAAGGGGCTTTATTCTAAACTGACGATTTTCCAGTGCGATTTAATAAATAAATTGCGGTGTTACAAGCTTCTGCCCCAGTCCTTTTGGTAATTTGCTTGGATTCAACATAGACCGTGCTGCTTCATATAAGTCACAACTGAACAAAGAACCAGAATAATAGAATTTTATTATTTAAATCGCATATCGTCGCCATTTTAATGTCAGAATTTCACCCTCTGATGCAATGATTTGTTGCTTAGTTGATCACCACCAACATGGCACCGTAAGAGATTTGCCTCGAACCGCTAGACCACGTTTAATACGCACTGCGGAAAATATAAAACGTGTAGAGCAAAGTGTTAACGAAACACCAGAAACATCTACCAGAAGGCGTTCTGCTCAGCTAGGAATTTAAAAAATAGTTTACTGTTATTCCCTGTTATTCCCCCTGTTAATGATTACTGTTATAAGGTGCAATTTGTGTAAGAATTAATATCTGGAGTTTATCGGCAACGTCTAAATTTCGCAGTTAAATTTCAACAGTTGGCCAGAAAGTGATGAAGTTAATTTTCATTTGAACGGCTTTGTTAATAAGCAGAACTGCAGGTTCTGGGGCTCTGAAAATCCAAGAGCCATTCATCAACGCCAATTGCACCCCATTAGGTGTACAGTATGGTGTGGCATTACATCTGAAAATATCGTTGTGCTCGAAACTTCTTCGAAAATGAAGATGGAAGTGCTGTAACCATAAATGGAGAGCTTTATCGGTTTATGATAGAACATATTTTACGTCTTGCTCTTGAAAACAGACCTGAGATGACCCTATTAAAGTTAGCCGATATTTCCAGCCGATATTAAAAAAATCGATAATGCAGATAGTGTCTTTGCTATCTCAGCCGAAAATATAATCAGCCGAAAAGCATCAGCCGAAAGTTACCAGCCGACATTTTTCAGCTGACATATCTCAGCCGACATTTCTCAGCCGATATTTTTCAGCCGAAAGTATTTTTTTAACCCAAAATTATTTTGTTTTCTGCAAAAAAAAAAAAGAAACAAAAAATATCAACTGAAACGGTTAAAAATAAAACACTTATCTATATTTTTAATAGCATAATAGATTGTTAAGAAAATTCATTTTCCAATAGGGAAACTTGTATATTAATATATCGCACACACGAAATTTGAAAATTTCTAAATATTCACCATTTAAAGTGTCATGGTTGGAAATAGATTCAAATCAAAGGTCTTAGTGATGTTCACACCTGGAAATAATTTCAGGTCAATTTCCATGTGGGGAGCTCGGGAAAACTCGATTGAATATATCGCACACACAAAATTTGAAAATTTCTAAATATTGACCATTTAGAGTGTCATGGTTGGAAATAGATTCAAATCAAAGGTCTTAGTAATAATTTCAGGTCAATTTCCATGTGGGGAGCTCGGGAAAACTCGATTGAATATATCGCACACACAAAATTGGAAAATTTCTAAATATTGACCATTTAGAGTGTCATGGTTGGAAATAGATTCAAATCAAAGGTCTTAGTGATGTTCACACTGGGAAATAATTTCAGATCAATTTCCATGTGGGGAGCTCGGGAAAACCCGATTGAATATATCGCACACACAAAATTTGAAAATTTCTAAATATTGACCATTTAAAGTGTCATGGTTGGAAATAGGTTCAAATCAAAGGTCTTAGTGATGTTCACACCTGGAAATAATTTCAGGTCAATTTCCATGTGGGGAGCTCGGGAAAACTCGATTGAATATATCGCACACACAAAATTGGAAAATTTCTAAATATTGACCATTTAAAGTGTCATAGTTGGAAATAGATTCAAATCAAAGGTCTTAGTGATGTTCACACCTGGAAAAAATTTCAGGTCAATTTCCATGTGGGGAGCTCGGGAAAACTCGATTGAATATATCGCACATACAAAATTTGAAAATTTCTAAATATTGACTATTTAAAGTGTCATGGTTGGAAATATATTCAAATCAAAGGTCTTATTGATGTTCACACCTGGAAAAAATTTCAGGTCAATTTTCATGTGGGGAGCTCGGGAAAACTCGATTGAATATATCGCACACACAAAATTTGAAAATTTCTAAATATTGACCATTTAAAGTGTCATGGTTGGCAATAGATTCAAATCAAAGGTCTTAGTGATGTTCACACCTGGAAAAATTTTTAGGTCAATTTCCATGTGGGGAGCTCGGAAAACTCGATTGAATATCGCGCACACACAAAATTTGAAAATTTCTAAATATTGAGCATTTAAAGTGTCATAGTTGGAAATAGGTTCAAATCAAAGGTCTTAGTGATGTTCACACCTGGAAATAATTTCAGGTCAATTTCCATGTGGGGAGCTTCGATAGAATATATCGCACACACAAAATATTTAGAAATTCGAGTTTTCCCGAGCTCCCCACATGGAAATTGACCTGAAATTATTTCCAGGTGTGAACATCACTAAGACGTTTGATTTGAATCTTTTTCCAACCATGACACTTTAAATGGTCAATATTTAGTAATTTTCAAATTTTGTGTGTGCGAGATATTCAATCGAGTTTTCCCGAGCTCCCCACATGGAAATTGACCTGAAATTTTTTCCAGGTGTGAACATCACTAAGATCTTTGATTTGAATCTATTTCCAACCATGACACTTTATATGGTCAATATTTAGAAATTTTCCAATTTTGTGTGTGCGATATATTCAATCGAGTTAAATTATTTCCAGGTGTGAACATCACTAAGACCTTTGATTTGAATCTATTTCCAACCATGACACTTTAAATGGTCAATATTTAGAAATTTTCAAATTTTGTGTGTGCGAGATAGTAAGACCTTTGATTTGAACCTATTTCCAACCATGACACTTTAAATGGTCAATATTTAGAAATTTTCAAATTTTGTGTGTGCGAGATATTCAATCGAGTTTTCCCGAGCTCCCCACATGGAAATTGACCTGAAATTTTTTCCAGGTGTGAACATCACTAAGACCTTTGATTTGAATCTATTTCCAACCATGACACTCTAAATGGTCAATATTTAGAAATTTTCCAATTTTGTGTGTGCGATATATTCAATCGAGTTTTCCCGAGCTCCCCACATGGAAATTGACCTGAAATTATTTCCAGGTGGTGAACATCACTAAGACCTTTGATTTGAATCTATTTCCAACCATGACACTCTAAATGGTCAATATTTAGAAATTTTCAAATTTTGTGTGTGCGAGATAGTAAGACCTTTGATTTGAACCTATTTCCAACCATGACACTCTAAATGGTCAATATTTAGAAATTTTCAAATTTTGTGTGTGCGATATATTCAATCGAGTTTTCCCGAGCTCCCCACATGGAAATTAAACTGAAATTTTTTCCAGGTGTGAACATCACTAAGACCTTTGATTTGAATCTATTTCCAACCATGACACTTTAAATGGTCAATATTAAGAAATTTTCCAATTTTGTGTGTGCGATATATTTAATCGAGTTTTCCCGAGCTCCCCACATGGAAATTGACCTGAAATTTTTTCCAGGTGTGAACAGCACTAAGACCTTTGATTGGAATCTATTTCCAACCATGACGTTTTAAATGGTCAATATTTAGAAATTTTCAAATTTTGTGTGTGCGATATATTTAATCGAGTTTTCCCGAGCTCCCCACATGGAAATTGACCTGAAATTATTTCCGGGTGTGAACATCAATAAGACCTTTGATTTGAATCTATTTCCAACCATGACACTTTAAATGGTCAATATTTAGAAATTTTCAAATTTTGTGTGTGCGATATATTCAATCGAGTTAAATTATTTCCAGGTGTGAACATCACTAAGACCTTTGATTTGAATCTATTTCCAACTATGACACTTTAAATGGTCAATATTTAGAAATTTTCAAATTTTGTGTGTGCGATATATTCAATCGAGTTTTCCCGAGCTCCCCACATGGAAATTGATCTGAAATTATTTCCAGGTGGTGAACATCACTAAGACCTTTGATTTGAATCTATTTCCAACCATGACACTTTAAATGGTCAATATTTAGAAATTTTCAAATTTCGTGTGTGCGATATGTTAATATACAAGTTTCCCTATTGGAAAATGAGTTTTCTTAACAATCTATAATGCTATTAAAAATATAGTTAAGTGTTTTATTTTTAACCGTTTCAGTTGATATTTTTTTTTTTTTTTTTTTTTTTTTTTGCAGAAAACAAAATAATTTTGGTTTAAAAAAATACTTTCGGCTGAAAAATATCGGCTGAGAAATGTCGGCTGAGATATATTGGCTGAAAAATGTCGGCTGGTATTTTTCGGCTGATGTTTTTCGGCTGATTATATTTTCGGCTGAGATAGCAAAGACACTATCTGCATTATCGATTTTTTTTCTTTCGGCTGTGAAATATCGGCTAACTTTAACAGTATCCTGAGATGTGGTTTTTCGCAAGATGGATCCACTGCCGAATCGCTGAGACACAATGTCACTTTTAAGGCACACTTTTGGAGTGCGAATAATTTCCAGAAATTCAGAAATTAATTGGCCAGCGCGTTCGCTAGATTTGTCAGCACCCGACTATTTCCTTTGGGGTTATTTGACGGACGAGTATATGTGAACAAGCCCGAGTCAATCCTTGAACTCAACGCCAACATTGTTGCAGAAACTCGAACGCTACAGTCACAAATTTTGAAAGATGTTATGGAAAATGTTCTAAAACGAACCCATCATTGCGAAGCTGAAAAAGGGGGTCATTTAAGTAACATTATTTTCCATACTTAGTGTAAGAAAATTTCCATTTTGTATATTGTATAATCTCAAAAAAAATATATATATAAACGAAAAAGTTATTAAATTTTTAAACCCCATGGCGACTTTTGGCCCACCCTGGACAAGAAGAAGTTACATCACATGACCCTACGCAAGTACAAATACAATTAGTTTAATATTAATTTACTAGATGTCACACATTTCAACATTTTTCTCTTCTTCTTTTTTTCCTTTTTTCTTTTTACAAACCCTAAATTATCTTTATTTATATTTTCGCGATAGTTATGTTTAGAATTGCTCTCTTCATTACATGTATTCTCAGACTTTGGAGCGCCTTTATTTGGAACGGAAAGTGTAAATAGGTTTTCATCATTTTCTTGAATGAAAGATGTTTTGATGATAATTCGTTTTCTTTAACTGAAACAAGAATAAATAGATTGGTGGTATAAATCAGAACAATGGTATTTTACTTAAGTTACAGTTTCAGCGTACTATTTTCGGTTCCTTGTTGATGTTGATTGGGTTGTTGAGAAGAGTCTAATAATCGCCACCCTATTAAAGCTAGCCGATATTTCCAGCCGAAAGATAATGCAGATAGTGTCTTGACTATTTATTAAACTCTCTTTGTTCTCTCGCTCCTATCGATTTTTAAATTCCTATAAACTGAAATAATTTTCCCTTCAACCCGATCCTAAATTCGTAAATTATTAAGTTCGTGAATGATTTTTGCTGTATTCAAGACACTATCTGCATTATCAGTCGGCTGGAAAATGTCGGCTAACTTTAACAGTATATAATCGCCTAAGTATACTTTGTTCTTTCCCTTTTTCTATGAAAGCAGTAATTAAATTGCAATTTTTTTTTGTACTATCAAAACTTATAAAACGTTTAGGTTAATTTTTGAAACTTAAGCTGTTAGTACATCGACACTAATTTTTCAAAATGTATTTAAGCGGTTGGGTATTTTTTTTTGTATACTGTATAACGTTCGTAAAAAGAATCGGTTTGTTCCGAAATTTTGGGTTCATACTTCATACGTAAACTATCATGGTGTATCTCATGGTGATGTTAACTCAATTCTGCCTTAAGTCAACTTAAGCAGTTGTGCCTTGTGAGTACAGATTTAACTGCGCCGAAATAAGCATCTGCATCAATAATTACAGTTATAATTAATGTGACTTACATATACTTACGAATTAAGTTTAACCTTTAACATGTTAACATACATATATGGGGTGTGTAAGTAGCATCTAAACCTCACGCCATTTTGGATTATGTAATTTAATCATTGCTGTTTCTATGACACAAGTTTCAGTTATTTACAAGCTGCCGTCTCGTGTGCATCTATTTACGTCATTACATTCTATTTTCAAATGAAAAAATGCTGCTCAAGCTATGGAATTGATTAATCCGACTTTAAGTGAACATTCTGTGAGTCATTCAACAGCAAAAAGTGTTTTGCAAGATTTCATGATGGCAATTTTAGTCTTGAGGACGATCCACGTCCAGGTGTAGTAAAACACTTTGAAGATGAATAACTTAAAGTTTTACTGGATGAAAATCCGTATCAAAATTCAGATCGATGTCATCATATTTGAAAATCTGTTTACAAAATGCGATCAAAAAATGCTAAGATAAGGTATTCTATTTAACTTTCATTTGTAAAATAAACCATTCCACAACCCTACGCACTTGAACCTTTGATCGTTAATAGATGCTTTTTAGAATAACTGATATTCAAAAAAATTGTATTGCATAGTATGCAGGGCAACGCGAGTTATTGGCCCTAAAAGTCTAAATATGAATCTAAACGGTTAAAATTATATCTGGATGTGCAATCAGAGAACTGGATTATTGAAAAACAGAAAGATGTATTTTCGTTTACAAGTTTGCAAATTATTTTGCTGCTTACAGAATTGCTTGACTCAGCTTTGGAAATTTTTGAATGAAAATTATGATCGATCTGTATGAGTAAAAGTATAATTACTTATAGGAACGCATGAAAACATATCGAAACATATTATAGAGCACGTCGGTCTTGTTGTATGACTATTGTTATCTTTCAGAATGACGTTATGCCTAAAAAATTTTATTAGAATTATGCGGATGCATGTTCATTTTGTAATAACCTATATTTCAGTTCACTATCGCTTGCTCATTTTTCGAGCATAATCAATATACATACAATCAGTTTGAAACTGTGTATGAATGTAAAAATATAAAACCGCCTTCGTAACAAAAGTGACGAGCCAAAAATTAGCATCGTCCAACAAAAAGCCATTAGTACAGCAATTCACCGTGACACGTGACTTTTCATTATTAAATACGTATTAGATTACAATAGCCGGTATTTTGCATGACGGAAAAATCATTTATTGTTATTTTAATTCGATTTTTGATGTCGTGCTCATGATGTAGACACAAGTAATTTGTACGTATTAATTATAACATTCGTGTGTATACATTTCGTATATTTATATTATGAGTACTATAGTATGCGTTACATATTGTAAATTGTAATCGACATTATTCCACTGTCAAGGGTGATGTATAGGTTATAATTATATGTGGGCCTAATATTAATTTACCGCCACCGAGATAAATAGTTTAGTGATGTGGTGGTGTTTTGTCGCTCTTTGAACCAGCATGTCTAATTAGCACCAAACGTTTATTTTTTTTAAATACAACACAACCAAACAATAAATAACTCTAAAAGCACTTAACGTTAGATAAGATATTAATACGAGTACACTTATTATTTATTTGGTATAGATAAGGTCATTGAAGAGATCTAGAATTCAAATTATATACATTTATCCACTTGATTGGGATTAATTTTCAACGTGGTATACGAACGATTTCAAGGACACCTGGATTTAATTCACCAAGTTCATGAAAATACACAATCTCTCTCTGAGATATAAAAAATGATACATACCACGATAAAACGTAAATAAGAAAATCAATGAAAATTATTGAGAAAACAAGATCGAATTTAGCATTGACATGAAATTGTAAACGATGTCAAGTCTACCGCGTGTGGTTGAATGTTTATGCTGCAATTAAAGGTATATTTTATTCAATTGTAAGTTCAATGTATTAATTTTATTTAACATTGGCCATGTTGCGGAACCTTCTTTCGGTCATAACATCTGTAATAAAAGTTATACGTAATTTTATAGAATTATAGTTCTATACATATACATATGTATATACATAGGCATTTCATCGTTGTGTAATATGGTTCCGGAATTTTTTATTATATTATGATTATTGCATGTCACAAAGTGTATTATTACGACTTGTTCACAAACGTTTTTGAAGAATGATTGTGTACCTGGATATTCAGATTTTATCTACCTTATGGTTTCATAAAACATGACTTAGCAGTCCCATAAACAGATGGCAAAGTTCAAGAAATAACTTTTTACCAAAATACCTTACGATGGCTTTTCCAGCGAAAATAGTTTCCTCCCACTTGTGATGAAAAACAATACCGTTAACTTTTGCCTCTAGTATTGAAAGTAAATTCATACATATTGAAACATTTACTTGCTTTGACGTTTTTGAAGTGTTTCGTTCATAATTAAAATCTGCTGCTAGCTCATACAGTTTGACTGATAATGCGTAGTAGAAAAACTATTATCAAGTTGATATTTAAAACTACATCATTTGAACAACAAATAAATGGGGTGATTTCTGACATACATAGAGTTCTATTACCCAACGAACATAATTGGACATTTTTGATTGTGCATCTCTATCTAATGTTTTCTTTGTTGCCCATCCAAACAAAATTGAGGCTAAATTTGTATACTATCTCTAAACTGGAGTAACTAGCAATAACAAGCTGATAATGACAACATCGTCTTTTGTAATTAATAAAATGATTAGATAAAGTAAAAGTGATTTTTCTTATTAATAAAGAATACACCTGCGGGACCAGTGAGTGTTTTAGAAACCAACAAACTTGTCATTTTTAGTGCATATTCTGAATGGATTTGTTCATAACTATCCGAAAAATATGGTGGTTGAATTTCGGTTTATCCACAAAAGACCCAATTAATGCATATTACTGTGCAATCGCGATAGTAAACAGAAATTTAGAACGCGTTCGAATTTGTTCTAAATCGGCTATTCTAAAATAGATTGATTATCTTTTCGCAAGAGGCGCCACTATCACGCAAAAGTCTAGTGTTTGAGTAGACTAAATCATTCTAATTCATGTTTCCTACAACGTATGATGCTGTCCTGGTTTTGCTGAAAATCCAGATGTGGCTTTGATAGGAGTAATTATTTCAACTATAGTGTCAATCTGGAAAGCCACTAGAAATAAAAGTAAATTTTCCGCTACTAGCATATACACCTAGCAAGTTAATTGAGTAGTTCAACTTGCGATTAATATATTCAGCAGCCCTCGTCCTTGGTACGATCATATTTTCATGGCATCCATCAATCGCGCCAATTTCATTGGGAAATATTGTTGTTCTAGCACGTCTATTAAAGCCTAATCCGATACGTTCGAACGCTTCTTGGCTGGGGTGTTTGATAACTTGCCCAAATAAGCTCACGAAAAAATCTAGTGCTCGTGCTACAGTAGATTTTAACATACTAAAGGACACTCCTGTCACCCAATAGCTACTCCGCTAGCCAACCAAAATAAAAAAACTGACATTTTAAATTTACGTGACAATCCATGGCGGAGTTTAGTGAACCGTCCAACAATTTCATTAAAAGATTCTAATGTAATCCTTAAATGACGTCTTATTATAAAGGGCACGCACGAAATTATAAAATCCAAATCCTTTTCTTCAAAATTCGCTCGACTCATTTTATGCTTAAATAAAAATATAAAAATAGTTATTTGAATAAATATGTAATTTCAATTAATAATTTAAGAACAATTTTAAATTTAATCTTTCCTGATGTGTTGTATGCTTGAAAGATCAAAATAGAATAGAAGACGAAATGAATTTGGACGCTCGATATTCTAAATTATACTGCCATCTGTTAATATTACTGTTGAACTGTAATATTAATACAAGTTTTGTCGACTTAGAACAAATTCGGGCGCGTGCTTAGTAATACAAAAATTTGCTGGATATATTTCTAGACCTTATGTGGCCTAGGTTACTGTGCAATCACAGAAATAAAGAAGAGAACACAACAAATTTTACAAAATAAATAGATTCAAATGCAAAAAAAATTCAAATTCGGAAAATCCTACTCGTTACAAGCGATAATTTTTATTTCATTATTATTAAAAAAAAAGACGGGAAATGTTCGGAACCGAACCCTATAAGCTTTTTTGTTGCCTATAAAGATGTGATGTGTGATTTGCGTATTTCAAATATCAAAACACATCCACACCCACACTCACCTAAGCCCATCTACACCCAGCCCAGCCGACCCCAATCTACCATAACTCAACTGACCCCAATCAACCGCAAACCAACACACCTAAACATTATTATCACCCCCACTCACTATCAAATTCAAACCCCTAAAATCCATCTCACCCGGACCACCCTATACCGCACCACCCTATACTGCACCACCTTATACCGCACCATCCATATCATCATCCTTTAACGCCTCCATACCTATATTCCCACACACACACCACCCACACAAACCCTCATCCATCAAATCCCAATTCCCACACCAAACCCAAAATACCGTTCTCAAGTTATCGTGGACACAGACGGACGGACGCACAGTAAAACGAAACCATATAGCATTTTTTTAACAAAAATGCTTAAAAAAACATTTCACTGGAAAAATCTTAAAAGTGTTTATTAAAGGGTCAAACGATTTACCTTAGAAGTCAAGGAAACTCGGTATAGGGAATTTCAGATTTTTAAAATGTTAGATGTATCTCCGCAGATCGCCGCAATTTCTTTACGAATTACGATGAAATTCAAATTTGCTTATTATTTTTGGACAGAGATTCTAAAGTGAGTTTTGAGCAAAATTATGGGTAATAATAAATATTAGATGAGGTTCTGGTACCTATCCATGCTGCAGGAGTATGTGTATTCTAAGATGCATTTCGAAGAAAGTCCTTAAATTTGGCAATGCTGCAGTAGAATTCAGGTAATTTTTCTCAATAGACAAAATGCTAAACGCTGCTCGTCAACTTGGATTTATGTTATTATAACTCATCCTGGGGGTGTAGAAAGGCCGGCCTCATCCTTAATTTTGCTACTAGATTTGTTAATTTTGTATCCTCATTGTTGGAACACACTAACTTTTGCTGGCTTATATTGTGTCTTACTGTTCTTGTGATGTTTTGCCGAACATTAATGTACGCATATACTATTACGAGTTTTGACCTTAGTGATAAGGTAGATTCACCACCTGATAGAGTCCATATCCAAATTAAGTGATTCTCCTGTTGTAAATTCATGTGTATTATCAGCTTACTGTTTTGTAAATTTTGATGTTCTATTAGATCTCTGTCCACCTTTTTGATCAATTTCTGCTACGAACTTCTTGTTCTTAGTTACCAATGTGCAGTTCCAGAAGTTTATCAAGAAGTTTCCCGTTAGAGTCCTATGTTATTCAGCCCACAAACCGATGCTAATGTTTCTTCTTTAGCGTTAGCTAGCGAAAGTTTGTCCTCTGAAATATAGTGTGCTCTTTGACACACTCGTCGTCCAACTCTTTTATTTCTCCGTATTTTTGTATGAAACTGTTAGCGTTTAGTGTTGTAAATAGTTTTTGCTTCGTCATTATGATGTGTTGTGGATACTCGCTTATTATTGTATCTTTGGACTATTGGAGTGTGTCTTCCGGTATGCTTATATTAATTTCTTGAAAGCACTTTGTTGCTTGCTAATCCAATTTTTGTTCTAACAGTGGCATCTAGGATGTCCTCTAATATTGTTTATGGTGTCCATGTTGATGATAGCTATCATCATTTCTATCTCACTGAGTATTATTTTATTAGCTGCGTTGGTGTTCGTCACCGCTTTGTTGATCGTATCCGTGGTCAATCTTATTTTTTGATCAATTTTATTCTTTCGTCAATGCTTCCGTTCGTTAGTTCGTTCTTTTTGCTTTCCAGCATTCGTAGATCTACTGCATCTGGACTGCCTGCTAGCCACTTTCATACGGAACCGAGTGCATCCCAACGTTTTTGTCTATACCGTCGTGTGTTTACTACATTGTATAATTCTAATTTATTATTCTTATCATCTAGTTTATTATAAATGAATTTATTTATTAATTTTAATGTATTCTGTAAGTTGTGTAAATTGATTGAGTGTACTATTTTTATATTACCTATTTGAATTTTGTAATCGTTTGTTTTAATTATAAAAATTTTATCGTTATTTAAATTTTTTTTAATTTTATTTTTTGTTCAAATTGTATTTACGTTAACTTTAGATTAAATTATTTTTATTTAATTATTTTATTAAAACTTACCTGGAATGATAAATAAAATTTGATTTTAATTAATTCTATTTTTCGTCAATGTTTTATTTTATTTTTATTCCGTTTTATGTTTCTGTTTGTACGGAATGTTGTAAACTCAACATTTCAATTTTAGTCTCAATTCCTCTTGGTTTAGTTTTCGTTCTAATGTTGGGTTTAAAGAATACGGTTTGATTTTCTAAGGTCGGGTTTGGTTTCTTTACAACTGTTGGTACCTCCCAAAAAAAATTCGATTCCAATTCAAATTCAAATTTAAAATAACAATTTAAATTTAAGTATAACCTTCAATTACAACTTCAGGTTCAATTTCCAATTAAATTTCAATTTTAATTTCAATTTCCAGTTCAATTTCAATTTCAAAAATTTCAAAGTAACAAAATAACTAAATTTAAAAATGTTCTCTCTATGTTTCTGGGCTTCGCCACTTGGGCGTACCCGAAGTAAAGTTTTGTCTGCCCCAAAATGAATGCTGCTAAAGCATCCTCTTCCATTAATGTGTTTATAGCAAGCCAGGCATGCCTTGGTTCTGCCTTGCTAAAGTTTTTGTTTTGTACATTCTTCTTAATTTTGTTGAAGTCTTGCTCTCATTTTGTTTAATGCGACTTATAAAACGACAGTTCCTGTTTGTCGCTGAGTATTTTTAGCCGTCGTATTCCGGTATCGATTTTATTGGATTAGGGATCCTGAACGCATCGAACGTCATTTGTTGTGCTTTTGCACCTCTTTCAGCAAAATTGTCCGCTGGTTTTTGTTCATTCACCAGAATCTAGTTTATTTATTTATTAAATTTTGTACTGTACCTATACCGTAGTATACAGATGACAGTTCTGTGCTTATCTCGTATCGTAGTACACAATTTAGTGAATGGTAGTAACACAAATATTAAATAAAAAATTTAAGCAAAAATATAAAATAATAATAAAAAAAAATTGTTACGTTGTGTAGTCGTGTCCTAGGTTCTAGTGAGATTAAGTGACGCGATGCGGCGTATTTCTCGTATCGTCTGGGCGGATAAAAATCGTTTAGCATGAGATGTCAACCATTAAAATAACACAGTAAGAGCCGGTATATTGTCCCCCCTTATATCAATTTATTCTCTATGTTTGTGTTCTTTATTAACTTTAGAATGAAACTTGCAAAATAATAATTTTTTGTTAAAAAAAAATCGTAACGGAAATCACTTTAGGTTAGTTTTTATTTTCTAACCCTCGCACTGTTTACACTTCATTTGCCTTTCACTTGCCGGACGGCTGCGCCAGTTATATTTCTTCACAACTTAAAAAAAAATTATTTCACAAATTTATTTAATAACTTTACTTAAAAATGTTACAAGTTTGGGTTAGATCTTAAAACTAAAAAATTAACATAAAATTTACTTTAATGTCGAAGGAGAATTATAATTATGTTGTTTCCAACTTGCAAGTGCTTATCAAGAAATATGACCATACTTGTGCATCTACATATTGTCCCTGTAAATGCGATCGGGCTCCAGTTGAATATAATGGGGGCAGTGTTCGACACATCGTGTGAACATTGTAACCTTGAGTTATTTCTTTGATGTAGTGACTTTTGTAATTATAACTATGTATATAAAGGAGCTGGGTTTATGAAATTTTGAAATTTAACAATATTCCGTCTTTCCGCCGTTTCTTAACGAAATTCGATGAAATTTAGATAGTAGTATTGGTTAAGGATTCTAAAGTGAGTTTTGGACAAAAATTTAGGATCTGGTCATACTAAACTAAACTTGGCCATTTCATAACCAATCATTATTAAATTTGGTTTCTAAATTGATTTTTGGTTGAAATATAAATGTTAGATGAAAATATGGTATCTGTGCATTCTACAGATGCACGCTTAAAATTAATTTTGAGGTAGACAAAACTCGGCCAATTTCTAATTAATAATTGTAAAATTTGTATCGCATACATGGATAATTCGCGTACTTTTTCGATTTGAATTTTCACCATAATTTTTTCATTTCCTGCATCCATTTAAGTTCTTCTCGGTTATTTTTCTAATAGATAAGGTCTTACTGAGACTACATGGAAAATTGGGAAAAATTTATGGATAAAAACTTTTACTATAATTTTTTGATTTTCAGTGGCCACATAATTTTCTTTCAGTTTCTGGTCAATATCTCAAAAACTTCAACTAAATGAAAATTCTAATCGACAAATTCTAATAATAATTGTTGTTCTTTCTTCTGACTTTATAATGAAATACTGCTCCTGGATGTTGGGTGGGTGCGCTTTTCGTTATTAATGGGCCAGTCTAAATATTCAGTGACTGCTTATAGGTAACTCTGCAGTGATACTTGATCTTTTAAAGCATCGGTCGGCCAATTTTCACTTATATTTAAAAACAACTAGCATCTCCGCAAAATTTGACGTCCGTTATGGTTGTACAAAACCAAAAACCATTTAAAGTCAAGAACAAAGTCTGAAACGCAGATACCAATTTACAGAAAACTAAAAAAGATGTTACTTATTAAACTCGTGCGTGTACTCGACAATGTACTCGTACACATATACTTTAATAAAACTATCTGTAGTTTAGTTTGTTTGTATTTATTGCTTTATCATTTTTTTATGTGGTTTTGCTACTAGTGATGTGCAAGGTGTTCGGTCCGATATGCGATGTATTTTCTACACTTCTACCGGTTTTTGCATTAAAGTCACACACGAAAATTTTAACGTCATTGTGCGAGATGCTATTGATGACTTCATTCAACTCTACCAAGAATATATCTTTGACATCATCTGATTTATCATCGGTGGGTGCATGTGCATTAACAATCATGATATTAAATATCTTAGTGCTGCCAAAAGTAAATAAAAAGCGAGGTATATTTTGCAAAACTAATTACAAAAATGTAATTGCGGATGCTAAATAATAATGAGCTGAAAGTTAAACAATCTATAGACTCCATAAGTTGAAGATGTTCCTATTTGAAAGAAGCATTGCACTATTATGTAAACTCTGTCCAGGCAGAAAATAAAAACAATACCATAAATAGCATAACCAGTAACCTTGATCGTATTTTTACGTAACTATAGTATAAATAGTTACATCAGTAACGCAGTAAATAAAAACCTACACATTCATAAAACCACTTTATCTAAACAGAAACACAGTTTCTTTCAGTCCCATTTGTTGTTAAACAAAGAGCAAACAAAACAGAATTAATTGAACCGTGCGAAGATTAAGAAAATAGAATATACAAAACTAAAATGCAGAGTTACTCAATTTTATCTTCTCGCGAAAATATGTAAAGCAACAACAAAAATTAAAACTTAAGAATAATACTTTAAGTTTATTATTAGTTTGTTGTCAGTTAGCCGTTTCCGATTGACCAAAGTAGTTGCCATAATTTAAATTTTACATAAAATAAATTTGTTAAAGTGTTCGATAAGTGTAAGTATAGCTAAGATTTGTGACTTACGGATTAAGTGATAAAAAAACTGTGTGCGCTCGAATAAATACGCCAGAATTTTGCGATTATTGCGAAAATCGTGTCCACTTTGGTTTGAAATATTTATGGTTCCATGAACTCATGTGTATATTTTTTGATTGATCGTGTTTAAAAAAATATATTTTTTCTGATTGTTTTGTGTTGCTTTGTGATTAAGATGATTATTATGTGACCTGGAAATTTGGAAGATAGTGCAGTCTTTATGTGTGTTATGCATGTCAATTTTGTAATAAAATAATCATCATATTCTTGAAGTTACTCGTTCACTTTTCAGTATGAATATGAAAGACCAAATTATTTGACCGAAAATAATGTTCAAATTTTTGCATTGATATTGGATGCGCTCTATTTAATTTATATACGTATGTAAATACAAAGTAGAACATTTGGATTACGTTTTATGTTTCTAAACAAAGAATAATAAAAAAATTCTTCTGTTAAGATTTCCTCCAACCATAATCGGCAGACTAAGAATGATACCGGTTTATTGAGCGTGTTCAAAGTAGCTGACTATACAATTAATGCGAACCGTGAATTGTGTGAATTACATATTTTATTCACCCTCTGATTACGAATATACGCATGGATAATTACACTTGAAACATTTTACAAGGTTTCAAAAATTGTAGTGGGTTTAGTTTTATCAATAAGAATTATAATGAGGTATTTTTGTGGTTTTTTCCCTTGCTCCATTGTTGATTTTATGGTGAGGATTAATAAAATCTATTTTCTGATTCTAAAATTTAATTAAACGTTAAACATAAGATATAAATGGAGAAAATGTAACACGTCTGTTAGGAATTTTTATTAAACATTTTTATTAATTAAAACGGCGATATTAAAAGTTGGGCTAATCTTTAATATATTGTAGCTCACCACACGTTGATAGACCCCTCTTTTACGCCCCCGGAATTTAAATCGAAAACCCCTCGAAGGGATAAGCGTGGGGGGAGCAAAGCGGTCTTCCGCATTCCCGCGAGAGCTGCTTAAGCGGTTAACGCCATCCAGTTCCATTAGTTTCAAAAATTCCGTAAATTTGTTTTCCCACACAAAATTATTTTGGCTAAGCGGTACTAGAGACGTTCCAAAAGTTATATAAAATAAAATAATAATCATTTAATTATTTATAAATTTATTAAAAAACTAGCTGACCCGGCGAACTTCGTACCGCCTCAAAATCAATAAATGTTGCTAAAGTTATTATAGCTTAATTAAATTGAGTTTTTTTATTAAGATAAAATGAATTTCTCTCTCACTCTCTCTCTGGCACTATACCCCATTAAGAGATTTGGCCGTCTTAAATGAGGTTTAATAATCATATTTTCATTTCGGATAATGACTAATGAGTGATTAATTCATTGATCCTAAACCAGCCGTCCAATTTTTTCCTTGTCACTACCGGGAATTGAACCCGAGACCTCCGGGGCGGATAAAATGAATACTAAAAATTAATTAAATTCAATCAAAATGAAATATATTTTAATTACATTGAAATGAATGTAATTCACGTGGCAGCAAGGAATTCGTTTTATTGAATTGATTCGAAATGATTCGCGTAGCATTGTTGCACTACTTTCTTTTAAACTATTTCCTGAGTAGGTTGCAATAGGGTCGATTCCCTTCAGTAAAACATCTTGTGATATACGACATTTTTTGTTTTATTGTCAGGTGCGAGAACGAACAAAGCGGATGGTATGTCGACACGTGAACATGCTATGTACAATTGGCCATGAGAGAAACATTCATTTTCTAGATTCAGGCCACAAACACTCAAGGATGGGCCTTGTGATTTGTTGATCGTCATGGCGAATGCAAGACGAATCGGAAATTGAATTCGTTTAAACTCGATTGGCATATCGGTTGGGTTAATCAGAATTCTCGGAATGAGAACTTCCTCACCTTTGAACTTTCCTTGAGATTTCTCAAAATAAAACGCGTTCCGTTATATAGTTTTGGTTGATTCAGGTTTCGTAGCATGATGATTCCCGGCAACACACCAAATTTCAGTTGTAAATTGTGCGGGGGCAAGCCAGCCAGATCCAATGAGTTTAAAAATTCAGTTGGACAGTTGGTTGATTCGTCTTTGTTTGTCACACAGTCGATAGATTTGAAGCAATGAAGTGGACCGACGATTAGATTTTGAATTGTGAAATTTAAGTGATCCCCATTTTTGTTCTTTGCCGCAAGAATTACTCGTTCACTCACCCAATTGTGATTTTTGTGGTTAGTAATATTGTTCGGGAAAACTTTGTTGATGAGCTCTTCCTTCGTTGAGACAAAATTGCAAAAGTTCAGAGAAAACGATAAAAAGAAAATAAAGTAGAAATGTGCATGCAGCCTCCAGTCGGATTCGTAACCAGTACCTTGCGTTCCAAGCGCCGAAGCTTTAACCACTGCACCACTCGTCACATACAAACTACACCTACAAAATTCATATAAAAAAAGGTTTTTTATTAGATTTTTGGGGCTTCCCTTTTGAGTTTTTCCGACTTTTCTTTTTTCCTAAACCACCACTGTATTGAGACGAACAAAATAAAAAAACAAAATGTATGAGAAAATGAATTTTCTTGATAAATTTTTGTTGTTGTGGATTTTTCCAATGTTTTAATAGTTATTATGCTATTCGGAACGGAGTCAAATCCAACAAAAGAAAGATCATAAAAATCGGTCCAGCCGTTCTTCAGTTATAAATGGTGTAACTAACCCGACTTTGTTTTATATATATAGATAAGTAGATGAAATAAAAAAAAATTGGATGAAAAATAAAATGTTAAATGTGCATGCAGCCTCCAGTCGGATTCGTATCCAGTACCTTGCGGTCCAAGCGCCGAAGCTTTAACCACTGCACCACTCGTCACATACAAACTACACCTACAAAATCCATATAAAAAAAAAAGATTTTTTTATTAGATTTTTGGGGCTTCCCTTTTGAGCTTTTCCGACTTTTCTTTTTTCCTAAACCACCACTGTATTGAGACGAACAAAATAAAAAAAACAAAATGTACTAAATATATGAGAAAATGAATTTTCTTGATAACTTTTTTTTGGTGAATTTTTCCAATGTTTTAATAGTTATTATGCTATTCGGAACGGAGTCAAATCCAACAAAAGAAAGATCATAAAAATCGGTCCGGCCGTTCTTCAGTTATAAATGGTGTAACTAACCCGACTTTGTTTTATATATATAGATAATATAGACCATTTTAGTTTTTTTATGGCGCTCTTGATTCAAGCAGTTTTAATCAAAAGAAAATTTATACCAATAATTTAAATGCGCATAGTGCCGAAATTTATTTTAAATTTGAAAATAGTGGCATTTTATTTGACCAAGGAATTGAAATTGAAATTCCATTCAATTTTTGGTTAAAAGAAGCAAACAATGAATTATCGTGATTTGTTTTTGAAAGTTGGTAGTGTTTGACATTTGCGATGTTTTTTTTTTTGTTTGAGTCCATTGTCAATACACTATGCCACAATTATTATTTTGTTGAAAACTAAATATTATTTAGTTTTATTATGTATTATTAAAAACTAGCAGCCCGTACGACCCATGCAAGCATGGGTCGGAATTTATGATTTGATTAGAAATATAAGATCGACGGCCAAAGAGTCAATGACGATAAAATATCAATCATTTGACACAGTTAAATAAAAATTAAAAAAAAATATACGTGACCCGTGCGACCCATGCAAGGGTCGGAATTTATGATTTTATAATTATGTAAATTAAAAAAAAAAAAAAAAAAAAAAAAGTTAAACAAAAAATGGCAAAATAAAGAAATTAATATACAGAAACATTGTAATAAGTATTATTTTTATGTTGCAAAATTTAAAAATATCAGTTCTAATCCCATGTATTTTCAATGGCAAGTTTCTGAAACTTTGATCCGCCACATCTCAGCCCATGAAAAACCTATCGGTGTAACTCCAACGGCTATGAATATTTCTCACTGAACCCTAAAAGCATGCCAAATATCAACTTTTTACCTATTACCCTTCTCGAGTTGAGAAAAGCTACGGAAATTTGTACATTATTATAAGATATTTAAGCATGTGAAGTTATCCCAGTTTTTCGTCCCAGGATTTTTTTATTATTACTTACACGCAACTATTATATTCCATCCCAGTTTTTTTCATTTTACACCTCTATAAGACAATTTAAATTATAAACACAACAACAAAATATCCCATCCTAGTTTTCTCGTTTATTTGTTTGTTGTTCATGTAAAACAAATACTTGGAAATAATGTATTGTGTTTTCGCAATAGTAATTCTGTATATTTTAAGTTCGAAATAATAATACGCCATATTATAAGTTTAAAATATTAAGGGTAACTTATAATGAGGTCTCCAATGCCAGCCGTATGTTAGGATTGGCACAATCTTCCAGCTTCGAAATGGCCCCATATAAATTTATATGAAAATCGTCTATAAATTCCAAAGCCTTCCTGGGCCGGAAATAGCGAATGATGTTTTGAGCAGGTACGTACTTAAGTAATTGCTGACCAAGTGGCCAGCACCAGCCGTATATTCAAATTTGAGGAAATGGCCAAGTTCCAAAATCTTAGGTTAAGTTAAATAAAAATTTGTATCTCCCAAAAACCTGAAATGGTTTCAGAATTACTATTGCCAAAACACAATACATTATTTCCAAGTATTTGTTTTACTTGAACAACAAACAAATAAACGAGAAAACTGGGATGGGATATTTTGTTTTTGTGTTTATAATTTAAATCATCTTATAGAGGTGTAAAATGAAAAATGAATTTTATTGTTTAAAATAATTTAATTTTGATTTCAATGTAAGAATTTTTTTTTAAAGCCAATGTCAACTTAATCTACGCGCAGAATACGAAAAGAATCATAAACAAAAACAAGTCTAAACTCAAAACGAAGGCTTGTATACCTAAGACATTTAATCAGTGAATGTGCTTCAGAATGTGTAGCTCAAATTTAGTGTATAGAAGGCGTGCTCGTGTAAACTAGCTCAGTGTAAGGCGCCAACTCTAATTATAAAACGGTCATCCTCATCCTTTCTTGTTTCTTATCCCACTTCTATCTGTTGAAGTAATAGCATTGTCCTGTTTTTGTTTCAAAGCTACGTGTGCCGTACAGTTAAACTTGCACGAAAATTTATCGAGATAAAATCGGAAAACTGATCTTTTATAAACGAAGTTTGTATTTGTAATTATTGTCGAACGATTTAGCAATAGCCAAAAGTATGACAATTTCAGATACTTAAATCAGTTTTATCTATTTTTCTACTTCCACATTTGCCCGATTAGAATTATATATTTTCTGACGACGTTTCGAATATAATTTATATTTGCCTTCGGTCAGCTCACAAAATCGAAACACCTTTTGTTTGTTCTCTCTACCGAAATAAAAAGTCTTTTTCCTCAGAGGTAATATTTAAAATTTTTTTTCTTCCGATTCATTCGGTAATTATCTTTTAACTAAAACAAAACTTCATTCTTCTTTTATTCTTAATTTAACTTAATTCGAACACAAACTCAATTAACATTGCTGTTACGTAATTGTGAATTTTCATTTATAAAAAAATTGGTATAAACTAGTTTTCGGTTCTCTTATGAGATCTCCGGCTGTAGCCAAATTTCTAAATTTGTCATGTGGATTTACCAGGCGTTTGATATAGTTATTGCGAATTCTAAAATAAATCAGGTTTAACGAATAATGAAATTCAATATGTTGGATGACCTTTCAATATGTTGGATGTTCTTTCTGGGAATATTAACCACAACAGAAATGAAAGCTTTGATTAAATTTATAGAAGCTTAAATTTGTTAAACACAACGGATGTGCGGTTCGTGATAGGGGCATAGCCCTTGTTTGTCGTATTGTTCAATTGATTTACTGTGCGTAAATAATGTAAATAATATAGTAAATCAACAATTTTACTATTTTACTATACCTAAATATTTTGAATAATGTACGGAACATATTTTAGTTGTTTACTTTATGATTCGACAAAAACAGCAGCTAAGGTTTTTGATCCATCACAGTGGATGAGTCAATTATGTAAATAAAATATGTTAATTTATTTTCACACAAAATAGACAAATTTAAATGATATTACGTACATATATATTATTACATATTCGCAAAATGTAAATAAACAAATTCGTACACAAACAAAAATATTAAATTTTTTATTACTTTTCATTTTAATCTTGATTTAATTATATGACCTAGCCGACCACTATAATTAACTAGGTACTCGGAACTATATACTACATTTCAGTTTCAGTTTAAAATGTAAATGACCATATTTTTCAAAGTGACTTTGTGGCTCACGGCTAAATAGATGAATCAAAGATTTGAATGTATAAATGGTTTTACACTACTATTCATCCATTGATTAATCGAAGATCCATTAAATTTACAAACAGTAACTTATATCACATTTTTCTTAGTATGTCAACCTGATAATGTTTTGAATCACCACTTTTGTTATATACACCGTAATAAAAACAGTTATTTTTATTCTCGAATTCTTTTCAAAATTTTCACACATTTGAACTTTATGGAAAAGTGATGTTTTTTTGCCGAACAGGTAAAATAAAAAATCCAACAAATAATGGCTACCCTTATTGTTTGTTTATTGTTTGCAAAGGTTTTCTATAAATTTTAATTCTCGTCTGTTAAACTCATTTGGGTATCAGACGAATACGCTATATAGTGTCACAGAAATCTCTTAATCACAATATGCACTAACCAACCAAACGTCACAGTGGTTAAAGATTTGGCGTTTTGATTGGGGGGTACCGGGTTCGAATCCTGATAGATCCCCATCTGATTATATTGCTGATGAAATTGAACAGAACTATGACTCCCTATCGGAGTACAAAACTCATGGGCCGACCCATCTTCCATGTCAGTACTACATGCTGTCATAGAGTCCGGCCGATTTGGCTACTTGTAAAGTAGGAAGGACATGAAAAGCGAACAGCTAAAGAGTTAGGAGTGCTTCAGCTCCAGAACTGATTGCAACGATTAAAAACAACCAAACAAAATATGCACTGAGAAAATTCATGTTTAGAAATAACACACTTTAATTTTATAAACGATTTTGGTCCTTCTGGAATATTGGTTCCTTTGGATCACAGCCAGATTGAAACGAGTTTGGTGGCTTGGTTCAGATGAACAAGCTTAAATAAATAAATTTAAATACCTCAAAGAGCTTCACTATCAGACATAAATATTTGAACACCAATAAAATTGTAATGAATATGCCATGATTGAAGACAAAAATAAAAAAAAATTTATGTTATTATTTTATTTAAATTAGGAATGATTTTATTTTACTTAAACGTAATAAAATTACAAGCAATTTTATTTCAACTGTGAAATTAATAAACAAAACAAAAATGAACCCAAACTCACATGTCATAAGTATCGAAAAAATTAATTCAATTAACATTGAACTGAACAACTAAATACAGGGTTATCCAATTCGAGGTTGATAAAGTAGAAATCTGTATACCGACATCTGTCAAAGATAAACGTCAAGTACGCTGTCATTTATTTAGTTGATATTCTGCCATTTAAGAATATGGAGCATTTAACAATCGACCAACGCGTTAAAATTAAACGCGGAAAAACAGGCCGTCGATGCTGATTTTTCGAACAAAATTTTCTTCAGTGATGAAGCTCATTTTTCGCTTGGTGGATACGTTAATAAGCAAAACTGTAGAATTTGGGGCTCAGAAAATCCACAATTGATTGTAGAGAAGCCATTACACCCGGAAAAAGTCACTGTTTGGTGCGCATTGTGGTCTGGTGGTGTGATTGGGCCGTATTTTTTTGAGAACAACCATGGACGAACCGTTACCGTCAATTCTGAGCGCTATGGCCGCATGTTAACTGATTATTTTTTTATGAAAATCGAAGATTATGATCTTGACGATATGTGGTTCCAGCAGGATGGAGCAACCAGTCACGTAACACGAGCAAATCGAGATCTTTTGCAAGAGAAATTTCCTGGACGTTTGATTTCGCGATTGGCTGATGTCAATTGGCCTCCAAGATCCTGTGATTTAACGCCTTTGGATTTCTTTTTGTGGGGCTACGCGAAAGATCGTGTTTACGCAAACAATCCTCAAACTCTCAATCCTCAAAGTCCCGTGGAGGACATTTGAATGATATCTTGTTTAACTAAAAATGGCAAGGATGAATCTGTAAAATGAAATAAAAATTACAATACATTCCGAATATTTTGTGTGTTTTTTTTAAGTTTACTTTATCAACCTCGAATTGGATAACCCTGTATATTATTACGAATGAATAGTCGCGTACATTTTCAACCAACCGTTGGAAAGTCGCAATCTGTACACTGTTCCACGATCGCTGTAACAGAGAGAAGAATTGGTGAGACTTATTGCTTCTTTGATCCTACGGTACCTGATTATCTAATTATTCCCCAGAGATTATCGATCGGGTTTAAGTTGGGCGACAGACGCGGCCATTTCAATAACTGTATCTTCGACCTCTTAACATATTTCTTAGCCATACGACTCGAATGCTTAGGATCAGTATCCTGTTACAATACAAAACTTCTTTGTAAATTCATTTTTCTTGCGGAATCTCTCCAATTTGTTTTAATTACTCTCCAATTTGGTTTAATATCCGTGCATCGATCTTGCCATTGATTAAATGTAGATTACCAACCCCATGGTACGAGAAACTACCACACATCATTATGCTTCCGCCACGATGTTTTAATGTTCATTGATATTGTGACGTGACCAAGGATTACCCATATCAATGGACGTTTTTTGGAACCAAAATATTCAAATTTGATCTCGTCCGTCCAAATTATTTTCTTCTGCTAGTGGCTTATTTATGTACTTCCGAGCAAACGCTAATTTGTTTTTTGTTTGCCTCTGAAAATAATGGTATTTTCCTTTGAATAATAGCTTTTAAATTTTGTCGACCTAAAAAAAAATGAAAAAATTCAATCACCTCATCAGGCCATGGCGACTGAATATTACCACACATAATGATCACACTTTTGTGTTCTATATATGTAGAACACCCGTGTATCATTAACTCTAGTAAATTATATGATAACTCCCTAAATCTATTCTTACAACTTATTCTTCGTGATCTTATCGGATCGAAACTGAATATTACTTCTGCTACAAAACTTCATCGAAAAAATTTAACTTCAACTAAATCACAAAATTAGAAAATGCTGGTTGCTTGTAAAGAGCATTTATATAATTTGTTCACAACTAAATGGCCTTAGGGCCGATATGTTCAATATATCGCTTTGAGTTAATTAATTAATTCAGTATATTAATTAGGAAGGGAAAATATTAAAAATAAAATTACTTACATTGGATTCGATCGAACCCAGATGTGAATGAGTTCACTAATTAATTACTCATAACGATCTATTTCATCCAGCGGATCGATGTAAACTATCTAAAAAAAATGGAAAGAATTTATTTAAAAACAATAGTTACTTGTATACCTTGAGTGGAAAATAGTATTTTGTTGTTTGAACGAATCGTTGCTGAGCCCAAAAACTACGCGAGCGCAACACAACTCACACAAGTTTTAGAGCTCCAGCTCCCCAAAAATTTAATAACAGGCTGTCTACTTAACTAGATATACCAGGAATGGAATTTTGTAACATCATTTTGTTCGATACCATCGAAATTTACGTCTCTTTCATCACGAATAAAATTGAAAGTTTTTTCATTTTTCAATTATGTACATTGGTTCTATTGCGATCTCCGCAAGCTCGAATAGAACATTATGGCTCTCTACTATTATCTATTTGTTCTATATCTCTTTTTATACTAGAGAAAAAAGTTTTTACTTCAATTTAAGTCTAACCCACACAAATATGTGAATAAAAAATGACAGGTTGTAATGTCTTCCGGATTTTAACGGATCTTAGTTAAATCGGAATTATTTCTGAAAAAACATTAAAATTTGATAACATATAAATTAAATAACGTATAAATTATTTGTTTTTCATCACATATTAATTATTTTACTATTATTATAGTTATAGTGTTATTTTTCGGACGAGAACGAATTAAGTGGACTGCATAAATGTATAAGTTGGTTCAAAATACATAAAAAAAATAATTGTTTGACATAATTCTTTTGCCTTACCCACACAATTGTGTGGACACGCAGGAATGGGATATGTGATACTTTATCGAAAAAAGAACAATCGCAATAGAAAAAGATAATTGAAATGCGAAGCAGTAAGCAAATTTGTTCTAAAAAAGAGAAACAATTTTCAACAAGTATCGAAAAACGTGATGTTACAAAATCCCAGCCCAGGGGGTAGATTCCGACAAAATGACAATTTTTCGTAACATTTGCTTATTGGTATAAATTAAAATCACTGAAAATTTACGATTCAGATCAAATGACACTTGTAGCAGTTTACAGCAACTACAGTTTTAAGTTATAGCAAAATTATTTGCTTTTCATTAAAGAATAAATTTATTTTGTTTTAATTGTAAATACTCACACATATATTTTGTATAAAAACTTTTGTCACGATAGTAAAAAACAATGACAATATTATTAAAACTGTCAGCTTATTTTTTGTGACATTTCGGAAAAGTCATGGCATACGAATGGCGATTTAGTACTCACAAGTATTTGTCACAAAATTGTAGCAGTATTTTTAGTACAATATCACAAAAAATTGTCATGAGTCATTTGTCATTTGATCAGAATCTATGTCCAGAGGCCAAATTTTGAGCAAAAAAATTATGAGAATTACAGTTGTCTTACTTACCTACTAGACCTAAAACATAAAATCATATAATTGTTTGATACAAACAGCGGAAAAATTCAACATTTACGTCTAGTACGTATGTGAAACAAAGGTAAAACTCATAAATTTTATTCCCGTTTTTCGAACAAAATTGGGTCCCAGATAACTGTTTTAAATATTTTCAAAAATTAGCCAAGGTAGTTAAAACTAAAAGGAAAAGAGTTTTTGAAAACACAGCAGGCTAAAATATCTAAAGATTCAAAATTGTTTTTTCTACGACTACCTTGGAAAGTTGAAAAGTAGGCTTTTGTGCACATTTTAAATCGTAAAACGATTGTTTTCCGATGCTCTTATATTACTAAAAAAGATAAAATGAAAATATAATACAAAAAATATAAACATTTGCACACTTATAACACTATAAAAACAAACGAGAAAAATTTTGCTGTATTGGTAATTTTGATGCTCGTAAAAAAAAAAATTCGTATTTTTCCCTTGAAATATGAAGTACATATCGTAATGAACAACATACCAAAGCCCAAAAACAAATGGAAAATTCGACATAAATATCAAACGTAAATAAATATAAACAAATTTCGCATTGCATCCATTTTGTGAAGTGTATGTCAACTGTTTTTTGTGGTCTAACTGACTCTAATTTGAATTTGATTTCGGAAAATTCGGAATTCTAGACAAGGAAGATACATATTTGCTTTCTCTATTGCACATTAGATACGAATTTTAGTTTTGTTTTTCATACAACAGTTTTTTATGTCTACCGTATCCATGAGTTATTATGAGTTAGTATTCCTTTCATCAGTGGTAGTCACATCACTTGAAGTGAATAGGGGTAAACCTATATATAGCCATATTTAAACTTATAATTCGCAGGAACCATGAGTTCCGAAAACTGACGCATGAAGTTCTCAAGTTGATTCTTATGTTGAGATTGGGCAATAAGTTCTTATCTGGAAGACCCAGTATATTTTGGAAAGTTGTTTGGTGTACTAACATTGGCGCGAAAGACATTTTTCTGTTAGATCAAGTATCATATGACACTTTCTAATTAATAGTTACCAGGAACCTTGTGTTCGGTCGTTTTTCGCTATGAAATTCTCAAATTTACCATATTTAAGAAATATAAATGATAAAATTATAAAATATAAACCATATCGAGGCTGGGGTAATACAGATTTAGTGTTGTCTGATTACATTTTTTTTATTTTTCTGGGATGCAATTCAGGGCTGACTTTACCGACATTGCTATTGTGCCTCACTTATAGAAATAAAATATTGTGATAAATTCGAGTAATTATATTATTATATGTATTACGCTTGATTCTTGGATATGGCCTGCCAAATGAGTCATGACTACTATAAATAACAAATGTGATTCATTAAGCTAAGCTGGAAATCTAATATATTATAAAAATAAAAGTTGGCTTGGGAGACACATGTGGTACTCTAGCTCCTCGCTTTAACCATTATATTTATTTTATTATATGGGGTTACAATCTGGTGGTCGGCTCTAAATGTCCTGACGAATTAAAGACTTGAATGTGCGCAGTTAACATCAGGGGGTTAATCATGACCACACCCACTCAAGCACTGGAGCTTCCTTTCATCTCACACATTTGGGTATTCTAGATAAACAACGATGTGAGTTCTGCTATAAAACAGTTAAAGTTCCCTAAAACCTTCCGAGGTAACAGGACATTACCTCCCCTACCATTACCAAACAAATATATAAGACTCCCCCCTCAGTTATTACCCTCGTCATTACTCCACGGTCATTACCCCGGACCTTTACTCTCCGGCCATTATCCCCCGGTCATTGATCGCTAAATATAATCACACAATACCACCCCCCATTACTCATCAAAAAATCTTCTTTTCCTTCTTTTTACAACACAAACATCTTTAAGTTTCATACTTTTAGTTTTGAGATTTCAATGGATTGCTGGGATTGTTAGGTAGAATTAGATTTTTTCAATCTGTTTTGATTATATCGATATTGCAGGGAAATGTAATTGTGATTTTGCAATAAAATTTTAAAATAAGGTCAACAGAGTACAGAACTAAGAGGGAATCCGAAAATTATGTGCAGCACAATTTAACACAACCACAAAAGTGCGACAAACGAATTCGTTAGAAACGAATTCAAAGAACTGTAATTGTAGATGGAAACAATTCTACTCTGTGCCTGTGGATTGGACAGAGCGGACTGTTCTTGGACAAACAATTTGAATTCCGACGTAGCAAGTCCACATAAGATGCGATGGTCCGCCTAACTAATACTGTCAAACTAAGAGTTCTAAATATGTTATGGGAATATTCCTCCTATAATACCGTCACCGCAATTTTTTCTGCTCCCAAAAAACATTATGAATGTTTTTAGAAGCTACTTCAGTAATCGATCTGAATATATAAGAGACATGTATGAATCTGTTACAAACAAACGACCAAATGTCAAAAAAGCTCAGTTATAGATCCCCTGTGGCCCTATTTTGGGAAGAAAAAACTGATTTATAGATAAAAGCTATGTACAATTTTTCTCCAGTGGCCCTATTCAGGTAATTCCGTGGGAATACGGAGATAGGGAAAGATTTTACATAGCTTTTATCTATAAATCAGTTTTTTTCTGACCTACTGTGAAAAAAAATTTTGATGTTGATATTTGTAAATTGGGAATAATTTTTTCCATAGCAAAATTATGAGGGCAAATTATCCTAATTTTATTTGGTTTTAAAAAATTACCACTAACTTCTTACCTTAGTATGCTAGAAAAAAGTATTTAAATAGAATTTATATCTAAATCCTTTCTCCAATTTTCTATTTCCTGGGCATTACCAGAATAGGACCACAGTTCCCTATTCCCAGGAAATTACCAGAATAGGGCCACTGATCTGGATCATTAGTGACTTTGAGGAAATTGCATTCGCAGATGTAAACACGCAGATGTAACATGTTTAAACGTGGCTACCAGACAGAGCCTCTTGTTTTAGTATATTTTCCTAAAACCGGAGTTCGACGACCGTCATTGGCGTTCCGAAGGCTTCATTTCATATCATAGTCATCATGTAAGGTTGCAAATGTCTAACTAAGATAACAAACGGTAGTTTGAGATAGAAACTTCGGTTTGGACCATGACCTTTATTTATGTGGTATTGAGTTCGTGATTTTTTTAAATAAAATAATAATAATAAAGAACTGTTTTTCGTAGAATGGCTCTTCGAAGACTTATAATAAAGCTCATTGAACTGACCCGATCCTCTATTTGGGTCAGTATGAAAATTGGGACAATATTATGTTAGCCATACCAATTGATAAGCAATTTTTACACTAAATTCGCCAACAAAATTTAATTTGCGGAATTTATTTTACGAAACTAACGAGAGGTGTCGAAACAGTATTCACAGTATGCCGTTATGCAAAACCGTGAATTGATTTACAAATATATTATAATAACCATGACATGATGCCTTGTTTATTTTACTAAAAACAATTTGAAGGTATAGTGTGCCGTTTGTTAAAAAATAGCCAAATTTAATTTGCGTAAAATGGCTATTAAAGGTAATTTGAAATATTTTAACCGGTTTGTAGTTTTTATGACAATCACATTATACGTGGACCACAAATCAATAGTTAATGACCATTTGATAACATTTATATAACCATCCGGTTGTAGTAAGGTTACCGATGAAATAACCATAATTATCTAATCAGTATCTCGAGTCATAATCAAAAATTAGATCAAAAATTTAACATTTATGTAATATGTACGTCGTATTGGTACAGACGGATAATTAAGATTTTATCTTATGGTATAATAACAAAAAACGAAAATGATGAAGGCTACATTAGTTTGTGTGTAGCACATCGCGGCGATATTACTATACAAGTTGTTAATGTTTTACAGTGTTAAGTTTAAGGTTATTAGCGGAAGACAACAAAAAACTGTATTCATGATCTTTCTACATTTTGTTTTCGGATAAATTCAAGTTCAATGTGATCGATTCAATCGTAACATTGAATTTTGACATTGAATTTTAATTTTTTTATTTCGCATTACATTTTCAGATTTATTTAACAGCTACAACATAAACATGACGGCCGGCAGTAAAATTCAACTATCGGATGAGGAACTAGAGGCAAAAGAATTTTTTATGCATTCCATAAAATACTATAATGTACCAATTGACACGGGTGATGTAGGTGATATTAAAATGGATGTGCCAAAATGGTTTGATGAGGCAAAATATGCAATGGGACAAAAATATTTTCGCGACAATAGATTTGGTATTTTGGATTCGAATCTAATGGGACTGATAATGTTGTTGGCCGAGCCAAATGGATTGGAAATGTTGCGTATGACCGAAAAATCGGGAACAGAGAAAACAGCACGAAAGCGTTATGCTGAAACTGTTTGTCACACATTATCATGGTTTGAACATAAATTGACGAGTGATTCAAAGTAAGTAAAACCAACAATACTCTTACATATTTTTATATCTCACTTTATTTGTAGAGCGTGGAAATCATTACATCATGTTCGTCGCGTTCATCTAAACGCATCAAATACCGCATCGAAAAAGGAAGATGGTTGGATGATCTCTCAACTTGAAGTCCTTATGACTTTGTTTGGATTTTGTGGTATTGCTCTCATTCGGCCGCACATGCTAGGAATCAAAAAAGGAACTCCATCGGAACGTGAAGGTTATATACATTTTTGGGCGGTTCTCGCGTTCATGCTAGGTGTTGACGATGACTTAAACATATGCTTGCGGCGACCAGCAATCGTCGAAATATACTTCGAACTACTGTTACGCTATATATTTATTCCACTCGTACAATTCGAGATGCCTAATTTTAAGCAAATGGTTACCGCCATGATTGACGGCATGTCCAAATTTATACCAAATATGACATACGAGAGTCAAATGTTTATGGTACGCCGATTATGCAGTATCCCAGGATATCAATTAGACGTTGACATTACCGATAATCCAATCATAAAAGATGTATTTACCGATGAAGAACTGGTACAATTACAAAATTTAGCAAAACAGCGTAAAACGGTAACGCATGCGTTTAGTAAAATCCCGATAATAAAGTTTGTCAAAAAAACCAAAGACGAGAAATGGGACGAAAACAATAATCAAGTTACGATTGAAGTGGATGGAAAACCAGTTGAAATTGAGGTACACGATAGAATTGTATTACAGCGAGATGAAAAAATGATCGTCAAAACAGTCGAATGTCATGAGTTGCCACGACTATGGAATGATTCGAAATTTAAAGAACTGTCGACTTGGAGTAAATTTTGCCTTAAATTTCATTTACACTCTTTATGGATTAATCAATACTCGATAGGCCACTACTTTAATAATAAAGCGCTGACCATGATTTTAAATCGACAATATAGTTTTGTGCAACAAAAAGCAAAGAATTCTACATTTTAGTTACCACGCACGATTATGTCGAACGCAAAATAACAGCATGTGCACTACAGTGCATTACGAGTCATTCGTTTATTAATAATTTTTGCGACATTGAGCTATTAGCAATATGATTGCAAAATTATTGCAATAAACTGTAATGATTTAAAAATGTGATCATGAAAATTATTTAGATTTAACGTAGGCAAATAAAAGATTTAAATTTTATATTTTAAGAGGGACAAATTGGGCCATCTTTTACATCATTTTTAGTTTAGTTTTTATTTATTATAAGATAACATTTAAGATTTAAGATAAGTTAGATATTAAAAAAAATAAATAGAGAAAATTTGTTTTAATTTTGGTTTGAAGTTCCAGGTGGAGCTATACTTATGAAAAGTTTAGCCAGGTATGACAGCTTGTATAAGTTGGACAGGACGCAGACGTACCCATAGACAAACATTTAAGATTTTGTATTGAATATAGGAGATAAGGACCGCTAGAGCGTCTGCTATAAAATTTTCGACAGAGGTTTTTTCGCTCGACAGGGTCGATAATAGCTATTCCCTTTTAATAACTTTCATTTTCGGGTCGCCCGGTGACTTAAATTCATTCGTATGAGGGTTTTATTTTATGATTTGATGATTTAATATTATGATTTAACAATTATTTGAATGGTTTTGCGCGCTAAATTGACTAACTATCACATCGGTGCAATTTTGGTCTTTTGATAGGCCGAACCGATGATCAACTTTGGTCTACATGGGAAGAAAACTTGATGAGCAACCGAAGTTGTTGTTTGGTAACATTTCGTTAATTCAATATATTGAAAATTCAATGAATTGTCTAGCGCTTCCGATTAACGAGCTACCCCATTGATTCCCTCAGTTGTTAGGCTATATTGTTGGTCAACTTCGGGCAAATGAGAAAGTCTAATGAACGTGAGGTGGTGTTTCGGCAATTTTTAGCTTTAGCACTACAGATATTGACCTCTTTAATGGTGTATGTGGCCATACTAGTTGATCAACTTTGATTGTAATGTGAAAAAAAAATTTGATGGCCATGTAGAGGTATTTTGCGGCAATATTTTATTATTTCAATATATTGAAAATTTGGTTCAGTTGATAGGCCATTGCTGGTTAACTTCGGTTCAAATTTAGAGAAAGATTATTGATGACGAGCTACGTCTATGTGGTTTTCTATGTTACCAGTCTTCATAGGCCATACTGTTGGTCAGATGATCATGCGAAGGTGTTTTGGTAATATTTCGCTATTTCAATATATTGAAAATTCTTTGAATAGTCTAGTGCTCTAGAGATTAACGAGCTACCACATTGATGCTGCTAGGACCATTTGATAAGCCATATTGGTGGTCAAGTTTGGTTTAAATTTGAAGAAAGTCTTATGGGAATTAGGTTTTTTATTTTTAAATTTTTTATTGTTAATTATGCGGTCTGCTTTGAGGGTCCAGGCCCAGACTGCTGTCCCGCGGTTATGCTTTTTGCGTTATTACTTCACGCCTCCTGGCCAACACGAGGACGTACGGCTGTGGAACCGATTTAAGACCATCGGCACATTGCAAACTCCATGCCAGCCTATACTGGCATGGGAAATGGGTCGGCGCATGGGTTTTGCATACCGACAGGGGGTCATAGATGTGTTACATTTCACCACTTAAGGTTTTTTTATAAATATTTCACTAAATTAATATATTAAAAATCCGTTGAATGGCCTGGTGCGTTCAGTTAACGAGAACCCCCTTTGATGCATTTATGACCATTTGGTAGACCATACTATTGTTCATTCGACGTTGATCTAAATTGATTGATTGAAATGCAAGACCAAGCAATTTAGCAAGACTTCAGGCATTTAACAAGATAGAAGGAGAGGATAGGCAAGTTAAATAAGACTGAATCGACCCGGTTACAGACGCCTAAACAGTCAATAGTTAGTAAATTGTTAGTGGAAATTATAACGCAAGGCGGTTAGCACAGGACAACACAAATGTTTTTGATTTTTTTTGGATATGAATATTCAGCACCCCCTAAAAAAATTTATAATTATTTAAGTTGCCATCATAATGGTACATTTCCTGAAATAAAACTTCAATATTATGAGTTAAAAATTCAATATTTGGAACAACGTACGATATAATTAAACTATACTTGAATAAAAGAAATGTAATGTAATGATTAGTATTATCAAAATTAATTTGGTTCTCTCATAACAAATTAAGTCAAAATAAAATATATCGAATCCAAATATTGTAGTATTAAAGCAGGAAAGCAACGCACAAACTTTCTATCTTCAACGGATAGAATCTTTGTGAATTCGTTTATTTAATGGATTTATTTATAATAAATAACTAAATAAAAAATCTATCTAATGTGATAGTCACTTATCCTTGCCATCCCTAATTTAATACAAATATGCTTATTTATAAAACTAAAAAATGAACAAACAATATCTAGTTCCAAAAACAGAGAATCTGGAATCTGTCAGGTAATATATCAACAATGAATGTTTGGCACAGTTTTAGAATCACCAATATACCTAAACAAATGTAACCAGAGTTAAATAAAACTATTAAAGTAATCAGGAATCTGTAAGATGACAGAGTTAATAGAACAAACTAAACAAAATCTTTCCCAATTTACAATGTTCCGAATAACCTAGAAAATAATTTAATTAACCCATTTCCGTTCGGTGCCAGAAACCGTTGATTTTCTTAAAGCTCTTTTTACATGAGACATGTAATACCCCTCCTTATTGAAAATCCGATAAAAAAATGTTTTGCGCTTTCCCGTTTTCCAGAAAAGTGGTGGTCGAAAAATCCACCATTGGCCTGTTATATACACAAAATTTAAAAAAAAATTCGATATTTAAAAAAAAAATTATTTAATTTATTCATTCCTTTATTCTAAACAATTAAGGAAAATCATATATTAATTAACAAAAAATTTCAAGCGTATGCAAGTGTACATTACACTTAAAACAAATAAACAACGTACACTCTTCGACATAAATCATCTTACGATGCGAAAAAAACGAATTACCCTGTATTTAACCAGTTAATCCCTAAAACATTTGCAGAAAATTAAAAAATCCTAAAATACAGTTACAATACTACGCACAATTTTTTTTTTCATTTTCGTTGAGACAATGAAAAAAAAACAAATTAATTTTATGTCTTTTTTGTGTGATGACAAATTTCATCGTACGATAGCTTTTACCGTTAGATCTGTGCCTATATTAACTCGAAATGTTGGCTCTAATTAATTCAGTTAAGTTATAAGCGGGAACTAGTAAAGTAATATCACAGAAAATCAAAACAGATTTTTCATTTGAACTAAAAAATTGAAACAAAATTTATTTCTGATAATTCCAATGTCATCGTTGTTTCTGTGAGCTTTCGTTAAACTGCGTACACATGCGTATACGCAAAAAACAAAATATTTTTGATTGTATGCGGCTATTTATAGAAAATGAATTCGCAGTTTTAATTTTTACGTTTACATAGAATGAAATATCTATTTTAGGTTGTCTCTGGTAATATTATATTGAAATTCTAATAAATATAAATTAAAATGTGTAAAAAGTAAAAAAAGTGTTGATTTTCGCGAAGTCATAATAAAGCTACACTTAGAAAGCCGTTCTCTTTCTGAAATTGCAAAAATTGCGAACAAACCGAAATCGACCATTCAGCACGTAGTACAAACGTACAAGAAAACAGGTAGCAGCAGTTATTTTGAACGAGCGGGATGAACGTGCTGTTGTTCAGATGATTCAACAAAATCCCAGAATTGTAAAAAGAATGTAAGCTCCCGGACTGTGCAGCGACTGCTGAACAGGCACGGCTTTTCTCTAGAACTGCAAGGAGAATCCGTTGATTAGTAATGCTAATAAAAAGAAAAGAATTGAATTCGCTAAATTGCACTGAAACGAAGAAAGTTCCTTCTGGCAGAGTGTTGTATTCTCCGATGAGAGCAAGTACAATGTTTTTGGGCATGACGGACCGTCGAAAGCGTGGCGAAGAAAAGGGTAAGCGCTTCAAATCAATAATCTTAGAAGTACTATGAAACATGGCGGAGCAAGTGTAATGGTTTGGGGCTGTATGTAGGGGTGGGTAATTTAGTATTCATTGACGGTATTATGGACAAGCATAAATACCTCGACATTTTAAGGTGCAATTTGAATGCATCAGTAGAAAAGATAGTAGAGACCAGACCTAAATCCGATAGAGCATCTGTGGGATTATGTTGAGAAAAAGCTATGTAACCACGTAATAACCTCAAAAAAACATGGAGCAAGCTATCAGAATGGAATGGAATAAGGTTCCAGCACAGTTTACCCAAAAATTGATGTTATATTATGACAAACAGACTGCAGTGCGTCCTAGATGCAAAAGGTGGCCTAACCAGATATTGATGGTTTGCATAATCACAATTTTTTTAACTGACCTGACCGATGAACTATATCTGATAGTAAATGAGAATTTTTATTTTTTTTAATTACATTAATTATATTAAATAAAACACAAAACATTGAATTCTACACAAATAGTTTTTATTTCCGATCGCCTTTCTAACCTATAGACTTTGGTAGATTGCCTTTTTAACCTATAGACTTTTGGCAACCAATTGCAAGGTTTTTGAGTTTTCGTAGATTTGAAGGGTGAACAATGAACTATATCGCAGGGTGTAAGCTTGTGGCACAGTTTGCAATGTCTTGCTTTGAGTTACGGATCTTCACTTTGCACATCCAGCATCTGTTTCGCTAGCTTCTCCTTCTGGTGCTGACTCCGAAGTAAGTAGAAGTCTTTCGGTCACTGGCACTCTAAAATCTTTTTGAGACATTGCATTTACTTTTAGTTCTTTGGAAATGACGCAATGTAATTTCCAAAGCATTGACAGTCGCACTATTTAGTCCACTAAGCCAAAGCGCCCACCACCACTTTTTACCACGAATTGATACCCGGTAATTGGAAACCGCGTTTTCGTGTAAATAGAATACCATTAGAATTACATGAATACACGAAAAAAAAAATAATTTTATTCTTGTCGATTACTGGCTATTGGCCGATTTTTCGACCACCAATATTTGCATTCAATTTGGGGTTTCTCTTTTTATACGAATAACTTATTTATTTTGTTTTTCATTTATTTCGACTTTCGTTGTTCAGTACCAACGAATAATTACAATAATTTCAGTTTTTTATTTGGTTTTTTCGAGCATTTTAAGTTAGCTAAAAAAAATTATTATTTTTTAATTGGTAGGGTGACATGAGAGGAATGCAATTTTAAAAATTTTCTTATTGATTTTTAATGACAAATGGTTAACTTACTTTTAGTAATAAAAAAAACCCCAAAAGTTAGTTTTAGATATTTAAAAAACAAATTACAAAGTTCCTAAGTACGCAGTAATATTCAACTGCATTACAAATTTACTCCGTATAGCTTCAATGCTATGTGTAATTCCAAAAATTCAAATATCGGCTAAAATATCAAAGTTTTCAGCACCCTAATAGCCATTATGATTCTTAACTTGTGTGCTCTCATAACAAAATTTATTATATGCATTTAAAATTTAAATTTAGAACATAAAACTAATTGTACTCATTTATTGCTCTAATGCAATAGGGGTGTGATGGGGTCACCATTTATACTGAATGAATTGTCTGAATTAGAGATTATGCAAATGAAATCAACAACTATACACTATTATGTAAACTAAACAAATATAACTGCTTTCTGAAATAGTTCTTATTATTTTATAATTCTGGATTAAATACTTCCGAAAACTTATAATTTTAAAGTTAAATTAGTAATTCCCAATCGTCACTGCCACCCACTTATACATGTCCTAAACCAGAGTTCCTAACTCTGTTTAATTATTATTAATAACAATTAAACAACAAACAAGACTACTATCTAAACCCCTACAAAACTAGTCAATTACAACTTCATTCATGCGAAACACCATCAATCCCGTACACAAAACGTACCAAATATTTCTAACAACTATTACCACAACATAAGATCAGCCCATGATACCTTAATACAAAATAAAGTAAAACAAAACCGATCCCCTCAAAACTCATATACCAAAATCCGAAAAACTGCACATGCACCTAACATACACATCAGTACCTCCCCAAACGGACAAACCCATTCAAAACCCCATACCTACCGAAAAATGCTAAAACTAATTTACAAAAGGGATACGTGCTCCGCAAAATCACACCACAAAACCCACCAGCGCCCGTGTCAACCATACCGCTCAACAGGTGCATAATATCTTTACCCCTATACATCTCTACTTCATCAATTCGGCCTTCGATTTTGCTCCTATACCCCTAACACTTGCAATCACTTTCAAAACCAACGATCCGATGCATTCGCCTCCATACGCTCCAAAAATCCCTCCCCAAAGCATCCACCGGTTTGGCCCATGCAAAACGTCAGTGCAAATTTACGGGTATGTCGTTTATTTGGCATTATTTGTCAACTTGGATAACAAGGGCCACGTAACTTCCACATATTTATTGTTTGATTGTGAGAAAAAATTTCCAAAACCCAGATAATCAAAAAACTACCTCAAGAGGGTTTACGAATCTTTCGTCTGTTGTTTTCTATCAATCACTCTGGCCATCTAGAATAAATTAAGTCATTTGTAATACACGGTCTAAGCTCCAACTCCAAAACCGTAACTAAAATAAATTATTATTAGTTAGCGCCATTTATTAAACCAGAAACAAAATGTGTGTTAGATCAATGACATCGCCAAAAATCAACTTTAATTTGCTTAAAATAACGATAAAAGGTTGTTTTCAAAACTGCTAAAATGTTTTATAATTAGCTCTCAATGCCTAAATCCGGTTTTTATGATACGATACTCTGCAGACCGGGACAAAAATATAATGTCAAACAACACAAACAGACACTACTTTTCTGTTATTATACGCAGCTTGTACCTCATAAATTAAACCTACCTTGTGTGCTGCTGACCTTTAAACACTTGTTGTTACAAGGTTTTTGATGGAATGAATAATTTAATACCAAAGTTAGGCAGAAAACACCTATTATAATTTCCATCGAAAAAATCGTAATCATCAAGTTCGGTTTTCCATCTAAAATAATGCACTAAATTACAGCACGGTGTTACGGTCCACTGGAATATTGGTCAGTGTAAGATTATTATTTTTCAGGGTTAAGTTTAAGGAAAACAACAAAATATTGTATTCACGAGTATTTTTAAAATTTTTTCTTTTTGAATAAATTCAAGTTCAATACACTTCCAGATATTTATTTTATCTTATTTTGTCTTTTATTTATCATCTTTATTATAGCTCAATCAAAAACGGCCATCAGCAGTTAATTAAAATGTGAAGTTGAGGCGAAAGATTTTTATATGAATTTAATTTTGATAAATTGTTTTTCATTTTCAAGTTAGTTTTCAGTCAGAATTTTACCGTTTTCATTTCTATACCTATGCAGGTAGTACAGTAAATGACATAGAGACGAAAAACGAACGAAATTATTACTCTTCATGCATACACAGTAACCCCCCGATTCTGACGATAAGACTACTAAGACCATCTTAGCTACAACTTTATTGCAAAGACTTTTTTTTAAGACTAAAGTCTTCATTGAAATTCTGAAGGCAGTAGTCTTAAATAATATATTATAAACTCTCCAAACACTTTTGTAGAGCTGCCAAACCAAATTTATGAACGAAAAGCGACAGTTCAATTCGAAATAAATATAATTATTGTTTCTTTTTAATGTCAAAATTATGACTCCTAAGACCACCTATTTCGCTGATATTAACCAAGACAATTTTTTAAGACAACTGACAGATAAGACTAAGTGCAGAATAAGAATTGAAACTTTATAGTCTTCGCTAAGACAAAAGTATTTGCTAAGACTGAAAATACGTCTGTGACTGTACGTTAGAATCGGGGGGTAACTATGCTTTACATGTTTTATAAGACGATCTCATCAAATTAAAGCAATCATAGCGTAAAACAGTAAATTTCTAACGGTAAAAACTACCTTAAAAATAAACAAGAATTCACCAAAATTAAAGATAAATAAACAACGTTTATGCTCATGAGAATGAAAATGTATTTTTCTGACGCATTTACGAGATATAAATAAATAAATTAACAAAAAACTGTTAAAAAAAATTGCTTTTGTGCAAAGCATTTGTGTTATGTCCCATCATAATGATAAAACGGTGTGACAACACTGCAGATGATAATGTAACTGTCATGTAGTTTCATGAGCCAATCTAGGGTAACTTCGAACAATTATTAGAAGTTTTTAGTAAAAGTCAACACGATTTGCAACAACAAGTATATGCAAATACTATTTTTCAATAAATACAGCAACAACCACAACCGCAGCAGCTACCATTGCAAGTGATGCTATCATCATTTGAGAATTTTGATGCAAACAAAGAAAATTTTAAATTATATCGACAAAGGTTTGAAAATAACCTTACAATGAAGGGTGTTTACACAAACTAAACACTATGTGGAAGAGACAATCATAAGACACCAGAATGCCGCACTAACAGACATAACCTCAAATGCAATTCATGCGTGGTAAGAAAGGCCATGTGACAAGAAGTTTGCATAAAAACTTTAATGAAGTCACCAAACAACAATTCAATTAATAAAAATTATGGTTATGACGACGTGATCCACCAGGTCTATGGAATAAATCAGATTGTCGATATTCACAATAATCAGCAATACACTGACAAAGGTGATGTTGGTAAATATTTCATAACAGTGCAAATAAATGGACGGCCTCAAAAGTTTGAAGTATAGATTTCGGCGTAGGATTTACTTTAATTCGAACAGCCCAACATTACAATGACACTACAACCATCTTCAATAGCATTTCGATTATACACAAAAAACATTATGATTCCTAATGATAAAGTGAATGTTGAGGTAAAATACAAAGATCGTCTGTCCGTAGAGGAAATGTACGTGGTACCTAATGAATATGACGCTGTTTTGGGACGTATTTGGATCCGACACTCAAACGTCAACCTCCAGCAAGTGGACAATTTAGGTGTTAACAAAATAAATGCTCAAATTAATAATTAAAATTCAATCACAGATACATATTATCAATAATTTTCAACAATTTTTTATTCAAAAAGTGGGTTGTATGCCAAATTTTCAGCTTACGCTTCAACTTCGAAAAGATGCTAAGTCAGTTTTTTACAAGGAACGTGAAGTTCCATATACACGTGTATATGTGTATATGTGATTGTGTCGACAAAGAGCTTAACGATTTGAAAGCATTGGGAATTATTTCCAAAGTTGCAAGGAATGACTGGGCATCTTCACTAGTAATTATTCCCAAATCGATTACAAAGTTGGGGTAAATCCACAACTCGTATCTGCAAATTACCCAATCCGTCGTATTGATGAAGTTTTAAACAATCTCAATAATCAAGATTTTTCTGTTGTCTTGATTTATATAAAGCGTATCTCCATTTTCGAGTATGTCAAGAATCGTGTGATATTCAAATGATTTCAAGCCATTGAGGGACATACAAAGTAAATTGACTTTCATTTGTATCATTGACCAAAAACTTTCCGGTTTGAAGAATACCATGTCATCGACGATAACATCGTACATGGTGCAACAGTAGAAGAATGCAGAAATCGTTTAATTCAATGTCTCCAATGACTAAAATAACATGATCTACACCTCAACAAAATTAAATGTTCATTATTTCAAACTCAGATTGAATATCTGGGTCACGTTGTTCAATTTCACAAAATTCCAAAATCGCCAGCGGAAATTCAAGCTATTGTCAACGTGCCACGTCCAGCTACAGCAGATGCTGTTAGAAGATTTTTAGGTATGGTTACCTTCTACTCCAGATTCAGACCGGATTTATCTACAATCACGCTTCCATTACGTCAGCTACTTCAAAAACACACAAAATTTTATTGGTCGTCAAATTGTGAATCGTTTCTAAAACTTAAAAACGTCATCTCTAGTGATAATGTTTTAATGCCTTTTGATCCCGAACGCGACGCAAGTGCTACGGGCATTGCAGGGGTGCTCTTGTCTATGATTAATGATATTGAACATCCTGTTGCATTCGCATCCACATCGTTAACATCATCTGAAAGGAATTACAGTCAATTAGATCGAGAAGCTCTAGCTATTATATTTGCAATTAATTACTTTTTTATGTACCTTTACGGTAGGAAATTTCAACTGGTCACCGACAATCGTCCACTAACTCGGACTTTTCATCAGCACAACAAGACGCCTGCAATAGCATCATCGAGATTACTGCATTATGTCGAATTCCCGTCGAGTTTTAACTACGAAATAGTCTACAAAAAAGGATTGAAACACACTAATGTCGATTGCAAGACCCTTCCAAGATCATTTTTTTCTAAACGTCGTTGATTCAAAATCTAGATGGGCAGAAGTGCGAATCATACGAGATGGTCCTACGACACAAACGTCACTAAATCTTCTCTCCGACATTTTTTGCTATACTCATGGTTTTCCGGTAATAATGGTATTCGATAATGCAACCATCTTTACTAGTGATCAATTCAAAATGTACTGCAACAAAAACGGTATTTTTCAACGATATTTATTGCTCCAGATCATCCTAATATATATGGGTTAGCAGAACGCAACGTACAAATACTCAAGCGTACATTGAAAGCGATGTCATCAGAACCAGGTTCTCTACGCAAGAAAGTCAATGAAATTATGCAACGATATCGCGCAACATCACTCAATTCAGGGAAAAGTCCAACAGAATTCTATTTCAACAGACGTATTCGAATCCGTCCTGATGCATTGAAATCACATATAAAATTTAAATCTACAATACATATTCTAAGGGTGCGACAAATAAGCGTGGGACAAAGAGTTCTTAGGACCCGTACTTTACTTTATATTCACAAGCGATATTCCATTAACTGATAATACAAAAATAGGTACATTTGCTGATAACATTGCCTTCATATCAGAAAGTGGCACCATGTGGGTAACTGCTGATAAATCTCAAAGTGCATTATAGACAGAATTAACATAAGGAAGAAGCGATGGCACATCAAGCTGAACCAAATAAAATCCGTACGTGCTAACTATACCAACAGAAAAATAAACCAATTCTGTGCTACTAAATAATGTCCTATTACCATAATGCAAACTCAGCACAATATTTACAGCGGTGCTAAATCACACGAACGCAGTACCCTGCCAATTAGCCAATTGGTTCAACCAATTGGGTCAATTGGTTCATTTCTCGGTAATAATCGTTCATCAAATATTTGTTTCAGTACATTAATTGTATCGCGCATGGTATGTGGGCCAAAGTTCTTGGAACCACATGTTTCTGATGTCAGTACTTTCCAATTGAGTTCACCAGTTACCATTTTTGAGGAACGAGTGGTCGATTTACATAGCTTATAATTAAACCTGCACCGCCAAAATTGTAACTTTTGATGTAGCTGTGATATCTGGATGGTTCTTGGATCAAAATTTCCGTGAAACAAATTCCGTATAACCTGACACAAAAATAATTTATTACACACCTGGATAAGATTAACCTGCCCCACAAGGTTCAAGGAGTAACATTTGTACTCAATATCTTATGGTAATTATTTATTATTAAATGTGGTAAAACCGACGTTTTTGTTATAAATAAACGTTTGAGGTGAAATAAGTTAAGTTATAGGGTTGATCTTGAACTATTTAATCAATGTAATTAATTTATAACAAATTCTGGTCCAAGTGCCATCCAGATATCACAGCTTCATCAAAAGTTACAATTTTGGCGGTGCAGGTTTAATTATAAGCTAAACCGACCCCTCGTTCCTCGAAAACGGTAACTGTAATAAAATCGGGAAACAGAAAGGCAATCTAAAACAAAACAATTCTGGTCAATGACAAAACAATAAAAATGAAGATACATTAAAATGTCCAAAATTCGAACTTCTGTTAGTCGAATTATTCCTTAACTTCCATTATTCCTTAACAAGAATTATTTTGTGGCAGGAACATTTTCAGCAAATATTCTATGCAATTTCTTCTCCGTAATTTGGGTTTCTCTAAGAACTTAAATTTACTTATTCTTTTTATTGAAATTTATGCTAGACATATATTTGTCAATTTATTTTAATTTATGGCTCCGTGAATTAAAAAAGGCTGACTTAAAAATGGTGTTTTTCAACGTTTTTGTTTCATTTTAAAATTGTCTTTAAATCTGTAATGAAAATGAAATAAAAAAAGCTGACTTTATCAATACATATCATAAGTTATCAAAGTGAGGCATTGGCAACAATCCGCTAAGGCATTGTGATTATACTTTGATTAGTTCAAAGTATTTTCAATATTTTTGTAGTTTGGTCACTGCAGTCTGATGAGACGACCGAATTTTTTAATACAAAAAATTCAATGTTTCATTAGTTCGAAACGAAACTTTCATCTTCTTGATAACCTCACCTTGATGTAAAAATACTATCTGGCTATCAATCCAGAATAACCCGAAATTTCATATAATATCATAAGTCAGTTTGAAAATGATTTGAGAAGTGTGTTTATAAATCGCATAAAATGTGTGTGTATAAATTGCATAAAAAACTCACTTTTTTAAGTCATTTTGAAAATGAATTAAAAAATATATTTGTAAAATGACATAAAATATGCCGTTCTTGTGTCATTTTGAAATTAGATTTGTTTTTTTTTGAAACACCTTTGTTCAGTCAGAAAATTTGTTAAAAATATGACTTAAAAAAGGTCTCATTTTTTCATATAAAAACACATTTTTTAAGTCCACCTTTTTAATTTCAGCCTTTTTTAATTCAGTACATGGATTCTGTTGCCTTTTTACAATTCAACTTGAATTTTACCGAAACGTCATTGTAGTGGTGTGCATATTAGTATACGTGTTTTTTTTGTTTTGTGTTTTTGACGTCATTTAAGAACACAAAATAATATGCAAGGTAGATAGTTTGTGAATTTATTAAATTTCACCATACTATTTAAATTAATAAAGTGTTGTGTTAATTTCCTAAATAATTTAATCTAGTTCCTAGTAAATAAATCGAAAAGTAATTTCATGATCATTCATATTTCCACAGTTTATCCACTTTATAATTTATTAAACTTTTGCTTCTCAATATTATTTCAAAAAATAACACATACAAATATAGATAAATATACAATTAAACTAGGGAATATTAAATTTAATAAAAACAATAATAAAATTTATTTTATTTAAGTTTGATCTAAATATAAATTCAAAATTCACAAAACAAAAATTGGAATCGAAACTATTTTCTTATCATCTGTCATTTTTTCCTTTGCTCGCGAGCAGAGGAAATGTATTATTTCTCTACCGATAGTATCATTTATAAAATCCGGTCAACATTTTGGCGAAATTTCATGTGGATTTGACACACACACAATGATACAAAATGACAGCACACAATATTAAAAGTATATATAATACTCTGTATACGTATACAAAATTCAACTTGAATTGAATTTGAGAAGACAACAGAATCAGGGAGCCTTAATCTCTATATAAATAAAATTCACGTGTCACGATGTTCGTACACGCTAATCTCCGAAAACACCGAAATTTTGTGAATGTATATGTTTAATTCAACGCTTAAAAGATAGGATAGTTTTGGATCCGATAGGTGGCGCTGTTGTCGAGATTTAAAAAAAAATCGTTTAACAATTTTTTTTTTTTTTTTTTAATTTTTTTTAGATTTCCCATTTAAAAATACATACAGCCACAAATTTTAACTTTCTTATTCCAAGAAAATGCTCTCCAACGAGCATTCGAGCCACCAAAAACGTCACAGCGAACCTGATCTTTTCGGACAATTCGCAAAAAACATTATTATATACCGACATTCTACGCTATTTTACATGGAACAAGTCAGATAAAAAATGGGATCCACGTAGACGAGGCGAACCACATCCAACAATCGCAGGCGTATTCAAAGCCAATACATTAGGACGACTTTACGCAGTACATCCAAAACAACGTGAATGTTTATTTTTGCGTCTGTTATTGGCGAATGTTCCAAGACCAACGTCTAATTTTTGCGAACAGTCAATGGACAAGTGTTCAATACATATTAAGATGCATGTTGTGAGATGCAATTGCTGGAAGACTACAATCATTGGTATCTGACACTTGCATGAATAACATTCGACAACTGTTCGGCAATTTTATTAACGACATGTTATTGAACACAATCATCGGCTTTGTAGGAAAAATACAGTGACTCAAACAATTGTCCCAATATTATTAACATATAAATGATATTGTTTTTATTTTGTTTGTTTACCTCAAGGTAATGTATTTCTCATTTTTTTATAGAAAAACAAAAATCAATGTACACAAAAGAGAAGAAAAGAGAATGATAACATTTGGTTTTTGTTATTTTTTTCCTCCTTTTGTTCGTTAATTGCAATTGGGACAATTTATTGTTTTAAAATTTTTCCACGAAAGGGTTGTTTATTTTAAATTGCGTAAAACAATTATTCGATAATTTGTTTTTTGTTTAAGTTTGAACACTAGGCATTGCAATACGTGAGTAATTATAATTTTATTATTTGAATTAGTTACTATTTTTTTGGTTATTTTAGCATGAGACGGATATCACAAGAAACAACAAAAAATATCATTTTTTGAGAGCCAGAAAGACATGTCTTGCCGTGAAATTGCGAAAAAGGTTGGTGTCGGTCGTTCAACTATCAATCGAGTGCTAAGACTGTATTTACCTGATAAATAAAATGTTAAATCAGGTCGAAAAGCTCTTGTTTCTCCTGGACAAAACCGACGCATACGAAGAATTATTCAATCGGATCAGATGGACAATGCTGTACAGGTTCACAGACACCTTGTGGAAACTCAACAATTTCATGGAAGCATTGAAACAGTTCGCAATAGCCTGCGCAAGGAGGGATTTAGAGCAAGACTAAAAACCAAAAAACCTCTTTTAACGGAACGGCACAAAAAACTACGTTTAGAATATGCTAAACCATTTCGTGATTGAACTTTGGAAGATTGGGATAATGTCGTATTCACAGATGAATCAAAAATTAATAAATACGGTTCAGATGGTAGGCACTGTGTATGGAGGAAGCCAAGTGAAAAGTGGACGGAAAGGTGTTTAGAAAAAACAATAAAGTTTGGCGGCGGAAAAATAATGGTATGGGGATGCATCAAAGGTTGTAAACTAGGAAAGTTACACTTAATATCATCTCGGCTGGATTCGAAAGGCTATGTGAATATTTTTCAAACCCAGTTTTTGGCCAGTTTGGCGATGTTTGGGGCAACAAAGGAGGAAATTATATTCCAACAGGACAATGATCCCAAGCATAAATCTAGGATTGCTATGAATTGGTTCGAAAATAATAATGTCATTGTATTAGATTGGCCTCCATAATAACCAGACCTAAACATAATTGAACATGTTTTGAAAATTGTTTAAAAATAGTTAAGCGTTTTTACCACAGAATACAAAAATTTTCAAGAATTGTGAGAAAGGACTGAAAGTGTGTGGTACAACATTAAGGCAGCCGAATTACAGAATATTTTCAACAGTCTACTGAAAAGAATAGAAGCCTGCATTAAAGCTAAAGGTGGAAGTACCAAATATTACAAAATGATTAATTTTGTCTCTGCAACACTTTAAAATATTTATAACAAAGTATTATTCCAATAAGGTTTAGTTCCTATTACAGAAGAATTTTATATTTATTGTTTTTCCCCTTAAAGTATGAATTTAACTTATATCAATCAAAATAATTTAATTTATTATTTTATCTTGTACAAAAATTGTACTTGGACAATTGCTTGAGTCACTGTATAAGAATTACATGGCTGAAGCCTTACTACACCGAGTAAGATACACAAACCAAGATCCAAACGTTGATTACACGCTAGAAATGTACAATGAAGCTTTAGTGTTGATCGAGGATTTGTGTATTTTAATTTCAAATTGGTCAATAAATCATTATGGTATGCCATCGCCTGATCGTCCGGCTGCCGACTTAGTTAACAATGATGTTAGAAGAACAGTATAACAATGTTGACTTAGCTACATTTATTGCGAACAATGAGCCATTAATAACTGCTGAATAACAAAGTATTTATGATCGAATTCTGACTGTTGCTGCTAAACAATTCGGGTCTTTCTTTATGGATGAACCACGCGGAACCGGCAATACGTTTTTAATATCACTTATCCTTGCAAAGATACGGCGCAGTATAAAATTGCTTTGGCAATTTCATCGTAAGGTATTGCTGCCCCTTTGTTAGATGGTGGATGAACGGCACATTCAGCGCTCAAACTGCCATTAGACGTTCATAACGAACCGAACGCAATGTGTAGCATTAAAGAAATAGCGGAATCGCTGCAGTGCTGCAAAAAAGTTCGATCATTATCTGGGATGAATGTACTATGGCTCATAAACATTCACTCGAAGCATTGCATAGAGCTATGCAAGATTTAAACGGCAACAGCAAACTATTCGGTGGTGGTGCCTTAAAGGTTCGAAAATCCGCAAAGTGATGAAAATGAAGAACCGAAAAGTCTCTTGACTTACTTTACGGAATATTTCAATAATGAATTTTTTGAAAAAGCAGCATTTTATACGAATTTGTATGCTGCTCAAAATAATGCTGAGGGGGTTACAAGAATACTAGTGGTTGTGAATTAATAAAATTAATTAGCATTCACATTTTAATGTGCAGTCTAAAATTTCCACGTACGCGTATGTACTGGAATTCAAATGTAGGAATTGACACCGTGTTAAATGCAATGACAGCTAAGAAATAATCTGCATTTCATTGACAACGAAGAACCACGAAAAAAGACGATACATTTTATAAAACCCGGCCTATAATCGAAGCTTTCCGTAAAAAGTGTCTAGGGCATAAACTATCCGAACAAATTGTACCATTTAAAGGAAAATTATCTGTAAAACAGTATATTAAGGGCAAACCATACCCCCCTAGGGCATTAAAATAGTTTTACTATGTGGCCCAAATGGTCTTCCGTTTAATTTTATAATATATCAAGGTAAATCCACTGCTATATCGGAGAATAATCAAACAAATTTTGGATTCGGATCTTCAGTGGTGCTAAATCTAATCGAAGGAGTAATGACAAATCCATGTCATAAGCTGTTTTATGACAATTATTTTTCATCATATCAACTGACTGAAATTCTGCATCAAACGCAAATTAATACCGTCGGAACCGTTCGTTTGAATCGTTTACGTGACCCACACTTTTTTGATGATAAATACATGACATCAAAAGGATGTGGCACGAGTGATGAACTCATTAGTAGGGATGGTAAGGTTGTCATTGTCAAGTGGCAAGATAATAAACAATCCCACTTAATATCTAACAATAAACAAAAAATACACATTAACGTCCAGCAACCACAAATTGTACAGCTCTATAATAAATATATGGATGGAGTTGATCTTTTAGGTCAACTAATGAGCTATTATAGAATATTTATTCAATCTAAAAAAGTCCACTCCGTGTCATATTTCATTTTGTGGATCTGGCTGTAACAAGTAGCTGGATATAATATAAACCAGTGCTGAACGAAATTTATTGAAAAAAAATCAGAAATTTTAGATTTGGTAATTTTTCGATTGCAATTAGCAAAACGTGGAAGACCCTCGAATGAATTCGTTGCAACTCAATCTTATTGTAGTAAAATTCGGAAATGCGAGAAACGACCGCTGAAAGAAGTCCAATATGACTAAATATCACATTTACCTGTTCATGACCAAAGAAGTGAAGGCACAAGATGCAAAAAAACTAATCATTCCTTGAAAACACATTACTTATATAAGAAATGTAATGTACATTTATGTCTCAACCGGGACAGAAATTGTTACTCTGAATTCCATAAGAAACCATAAAAATGTTTTAATTTTTAGTTATAATTATTTAAAAAAAATATTGAATATTATATGTAACCCAAATGTAGAATTCATGAGTTTTTTACAACCATTTAAAAAAAATGTTCCGTTTTCTGAACAAATTTTAGGAGGCTCTGAAACTCAATCTGGCCAAAAAATATTGTTTTTTTTCCAGCGGAAATGGCATTATTCGACTTCATACAAAATGAAATAAATCAATATGATTTTTTCTCTTTATTACAGATAAATCATGATCCAAAGGGTTAAACGAACGTAAAATTTTATAAACAAATTACATCTGTGCATTGCATTATTCTATTGATTACGCATCGTATTATGTAATAAAGGTTCGAAAGCTTTCACTCTCAATAGCTGATAAATTGAAAAGTTATCTTGCACGTATTCCTTTGCGAATTCAACATTTTTTGATAAACTAAATAAAGCTCAACGTAAAACTTGCTGATAATCTGACATAACTATGATCACCTTGAACATTCCTAATTTTTGTTTAGAACGCTTCATTAATAACACAATAAAGTAAATTCATACGCACATGCGTATAATGTATCATTGCTACAACGTCTTGAAAGGGATTTGTATATAGATATTTTATAATACAAAAACTTGTTTCTTTTTTATAGAAATTTTATTGTTCAACGAAAGTATAAACTAATTAATTTAATCTAACAAAAATAACAACATCTAGCGATTTTTTTTCAATATTTCTAGTTTTTGACCTTGTAGAAATGTTAAAATTATACAAAAAAATTAAGAACTAACTTTAAAGAATATTTTATTAGTCAGTTAACCGCTTCCAATTAACTAAAGTAGTAACATTTCCAATTCGGCTTACTAAAGTTACTTAATTAAAAAAAAAAATATTGTGTCAATAAATAAATTATAAAAAATTGTTTGTGGTTTTATTTAACGTAAGTACTACAATGCACGTCAAGAAAAACCGGGCACTTATGCAATGCGCAAGGCATTCGCTCTTTCTTTAAATGCACTGTCGTATCAAACAGTATAAAATAAGGCAAATAGTTTTTATTAAATGGATATACATGTCAATTAGTATTATTGTTACATTTAACATTATCAGTGCTTAACTATTATTATGAAAAAATATTATAATCATGAGACTCGAAATTTTCGCGAAAAAAATTGGTTTGAAGATCTTCGACGTTTTGCTGCTGCACACTTAAAATTAAACACTTTATACTGGATAAATATAAAAGAGTGTGCCTATAAGAGCGCAATGCGCTGTGCAATTTCATGGCCGCTAACTATGTAGTAATGTGGGCAGGAATCCCTGTTGCAGTCCATACGGGCTCTGTGTTTCTGCGTAACGACTTAGCACATTTTATGCTCGCATACGCAAGGTGGGAATGAACATGTGAGGTTTATGTTAGAAAGTTGTTTATAGCACAGGGATGTCATTTCAGAAACCTTAGATAATCTTCAATCAGATTTGCAAAAAGTGTTTTAGATGTGGTGTGTAAAATGTTAGATGTGGTCAGAGGTTGTGGAGGAATTCTGCGATGAGTATCATGCGACAAAATGTATATAGGGTTTATTTAAAAAAAAAATTTATTTTTGTTAAATGAATGAACTTTTATTGTACTTATTAGTGATGTGATGGGTGAAGTGTAAATTGTTGCTTATTTGAAATGTTCTTATGTGTAATAAAATCACATTTTTGGTTGATTATCCTATAATTGTGATCGTAAATAAGTGACCTGTAGTTTAGAAGCATGCAATACTTGGGAACTTCGATAAGTACTGCTCTAAATAAAAAATGTTTTATTGAAATCATCAATATTTTAAAAACTTGGGTATTACAGTGTGAACCAGTGAAAGAATTTTCGATACAAATGTACTTTTGGGGTGCAATTATATTTCTAGAAGTACAAAAGCACGTTAGAACACAATTTAAATCTGAAAGCTGTAAAAATATTGTTGATGCTCAAGATTTAGCGACTGTTGGTGGTATTAATACCTTATTGGGAGCTATCGCAAATGATTGTTATTGGAATACGGCTAGCATTATTTTCAGCACATATGGCTATTTTGGGCCTTAAGCTAGGTAATTCAAGATAATTTTAGAATCATAGAAATAAATGTTCTCGCTATATAGCACTTTTTGATTAACTTGGAAGTGTTTAATAAAATGTGTTTATTAAGACTTAGAAGTGTGTTTTAACGATTGTGAAAATTTTCCTAGAGTTTCGAGTTATTCTCAAAAAACGACAAAAACCAACAATTTCAGAGTATTAATAAAACTGCTAATTAACGAATATATATAAACTTGTTTTGAGAAGGTCACTTTTAAAGAATTCTATGGTCCCAGGCACTTAGAAATGACGCTTGAATATTCTATAAAGAATTATTGTATATCGAGTTTCTCTAAATTTTGCCGATCATCCCTAATGGAAACTTATTTTAAATAGGTCACTAGAGAATTATCGTATATCGAGTTTTCCTTAATTTTTCCGACGTTCTTAAACGCTGATCATCCAAACAGAAAATTATTTTGAGTTGTCCACAATCTACTCTAAAAGAAAATAAGTCACTTGTTAACAATACTGTGGTCCCAGGCATTTACGATTGACAACTTTTATTATTATGAGTAGAATTTTCGTGTGATGTTTTTCTGCAAATTTTTCTGGCATTCCTAAAGGCACATTGGATTGACGACTTACAAAATATTTAGTAGAGGATTATTGTATATCTAGTTTGACTGAACTTTTCTGACGTTTCTAAAAGCCGGCCAACACTGTATTTTTACTCAAAATTTTACTGCTGCCATTTGGCACCAGGAAAACTCTGTTAACGATAATTCTCAATATAATATTTAGCATAGGATTTTTTAAAGATAATTTATTTTTCATTATAGTAAATTATGATGTTCTCGTGTTAGAATTAGTGTTTGTTTGGATGGGGCCGATCTTTAGAAACACCTAGAAAATTCGGGGAATCTCGATATTCGATAGTTCTCTATTCAAACAATTTTTAAAAGTGACTTATTTTAAGTTAGAGTAGATCGTGACCTACTTAAAATAAGTTTCCGTTCGGATGGCTGGCATTGAGGAACACCAGGAACATTCATGAAAACTCGATATACTGTAAGTCTCTATAAAATATTCAAAAATAGTCAAACCTAAGTACCTGGGACCATAGAATTTTTGTCAAAATGACTTTGTTTTAATTAGAGTAGATCATGATCTACTGAAAACAAGTTTTCATTTGGATGGCCGGCGTTTAGGATCACCGGGAAATTTAGAGGAAACTCAATGCAAGATAATTCTCTACAGAATATTCAAAAAATTGTCAATCCTACATACCTGAGAGCATACAGTTTTTTAAATTTGAGTTATTTTTATAAATAATACACCACTTTAATTGTTAATTTTCATACAGTCACGAATTTTGAAAATTCAAAATGTTTTCAAAAATATTAAATCGCTTGCGTGTGTTTTTTGGGACGTTAATTTTATAGCCCTATTCTATAATCGATTGTTAAATTGTTAAACTGTTATGTTGATTGGTAAATACAACTTTACTGTAAACTCTCTAAATCGATATTCTCTAATTGGTAAATCAGTTGCTAATCTGTTAAGTTGGTTGTTAATCTGTCAAAAAATACCAACCACCATTTTCGTGATCACAATTTTTTACCAAACATTTCACGAATAATGCAAACCTTTTAAAGTTGGAAATTAAATAATGGAAGATTGTTTTATTTTTGGTAACCAACAAGTAAATGAAGATAATGGCAATGAGTAAATAAATGTATGTAGTTCCATTATACAAGTAATAAATTGTTTTTTTCAATATTTTTCTTATTTAATGATTGTCTAATAAATATTTTTTACACCCGTATTCTCTTAATCGTGTCGTTTCATACGACGCGACAATTGTCGTGTCACTTCGTTTATAAAACTTTACTCTCTTAGTCGACTGAGGTGACGTGACAAAAGTAAATCAAGTCGTGTCAAACTAAATAATCTTAAACATAGATTTTTCTTGTATTGCCTAAAAAATTCACACGACTACAAATCTCACCTCAGGTGACATGCAACTTTTAAACGACTGACGTAATACCATTGTTGTCACTTCAATCGATGATTGTCGCTTCAATCGACTAAGAGAATCTGAAAAAATGATTATCGTATGAAGTGACAGGTGACAGGACTAAGAGAATTGGGGTGTTAGTTCATATGACCCGTTTATTGGTAAAAAATTAAGGGATATGTTAAATCCGTTCACAATGCGTTTCTAAATTTAAGAGAACGTATAAACTCCCGCATGCAAATGTATTTCAAACACCGAATCATTTGAACCACATGCTATATCTCATATTAGACACTCGATAATTCCATTTTATGTGAAGGTGCTATGTACTTTGAACTTTCTGGCTAAAGATTCATACCAACAGTTAGTAGGTGAGTCACTATTCAATTGTGTAGGTCAGCCAACAGCTTCACGTGCAATAAATGAAGTAACCAACCTAGTACAATATTTATAACCAATTTGGGCTAGATTTCTCAAGTCACGTCAAGGAGGTAGATGGCACACATGTTTAAATTATCCATCATAAAACAATCCATATCAATCGTAAAGGTACGAAATCCTTAAACGTTATGATAGTTTGTGATGCGAATCAAGAAATTATGTAACGTGAGATATCCAGGTTCATGCCAAGATGTTAAATGGTGGTTAAATATAATATTTCGCTTGAATTGGATGATGATGAAGAGCGATATTTACCAGACAATCAAGGGGAAATAAGGCATATACCAGGTAGTGAAAATGACGGTGATCGACAACGATCGTTTCGGCCAAATAAAATAAATTCTAGATATATTATTTTATACGTTTATTGATGAAATACAATATTTTAAATATTTAAATATACATGTTATAGTATACATGTTACAGCCAGAACCGAAATTTCGAAGTACCGGCCTGGGAATAAGAAATTTCAGATAGTTAGACAAAGTCTATATAAACAAAGCACATAATTCGTGAATGCAGGTTCTGCTTGTAAAATATATATTGAAATAATAATGTACTCGTATCTACAATAGTTCAACTTGTTTTAAATAAGAATAAAAATAATATCACAAATTTGTTGTGTTGGAGATAATTCAATTAATTAATTGTGGTTATTAGTATATTGTAAGATTATTTCCCGCTACATATGTATAACCTTTTAATATTTTGATTTTAATGTTAACCAGTTCTTTAATAACGGGTGATTTTTTAAGAGCTTGAGAACTTTTTTTTAAAAAAAAACGCATAAAATTTGCAAAATCTCATCGGTTCTTTATTTGAAACGTTAGATTGGTCCATGACATTTACTTTTTGAAGATAATTTCATTTAAATGTTGACCGCGGCTGCGTCTTAGGTGGTCCATTCGGAAAGTCCAATTTTGGGCAACTTTTTCGAGCATTTCGGCCGGAATAGCCCGAATTTCTTCGGAAATGTTGTCTTCCAAAACTGGAATAGTTGCTGGCTTATTTCTGTAGACTTTAGACTTGACGTAGCCCCACAAAAAATAGTCTAAAGGCGTCAAATCGCATGATCTTGGTGGCCAAATTACCGGGCCATTTCTTGAGATGAATTGTTCTCCGAAGTTTTCCCTCAAAATGGCCATAGAATCGCGAGCTGTGTGGCATGTAGCGCCATCTTGTTGAAACCACATGTCAACTAAGTTCAGTTCTTCCATTTTTGGCAACAAAAAGTTTGTTAGCATCGAACGATAGCGATCGCCATTCACCGTAACGTTGCGTCCAACAGCATCTTTGAAAAAATACGGTCCAATGATTCCACCAGCGTACAAACCACACCAAACAGTGCATTTTTCGGGATGCATGGGCAGTTCTTGAACGGCTTCTGGTTGCTCTTCACTCCAAATGCGGCAATTTTGCTTATTTACGTAGCCATTCAACCAGAAATGAGCCTCATCGCTGAACAAAATTTGTCGATAAAAAAGCGGATTTTCTGCCAACTTTTCTAGGGCCCATTCACTGAAAATTCGACGTTGTGGCAGATCGTTCGGCTTCAGTTCTGAAATGTCAAAGCATACTGAGCATCTTTCTCTTTGACACCTTGTCTGAAATCCGGCGTGATCTGTCAAATACTAATGCATGAAAATCCTAACCACAAAAAAATCACCCGTTAGTTTGGTTAAAATTATTAACTGCCGAAATTACGGAATTCATTTTTCCGCAATAAGAGCCTATGAAATCATCTAAACAGATAAATTTTGATTAGTATCACGGTTTTACTGTAAATCCACATCTTACTTTTTGTTCGTCTTTTTGGCTTTAAAACCGTTGCATTGAGGTTTCTTGCTCGTTTGTCGCTAGTTTTTGTTTCACTTGTACGGCTATCACCAGCAGTTCCCGGATCACACTCACTGTGTGAGTGATTTGTGTTGTTGAAGTAAACTCAACGCTATCCGATTCATTTGGTTCTATAATCAAATCCACATCATCACTAATATAATTATTACTTTTTAATGCTCGCAACTCAATTTCCGTTAAAGGATTCTTAGATGGAGAACCGCATCCAATTTTGTCCATATTCACCTTGTACTCACAATATTTTGCGCGAGTTGCACATTTCCAGTTTGGAAATCGCTAAAACAAATTTTCACGCATACATATTTTTGTTGTTCAATAAATGATGTAATTAAAAAATTAAAGTGGGATTTTTTAATAAAACAGAATAAAACAAATTGAAAATTCAAGTAAGCTAGAAAGAGAAATATAAAAAAAAAATCTCGTTCCATTCGTTCTCCCCAAACCGGAATCTATGCACAGGACACCAGACCACAACAATTTAATTTCACAGCCAATAAATCCCATTTTTGTTTTAAACAGTATTTGTCAACAGTTGGATCAATTGGATCGTTTTCCAGTTCATTTTATGAATATTATATTGTTGCCACGAGTTAATAACAATTTTTTTATTCACTACATTGTGAATCACAATTTTAATGTTAGTTATTAAGGGTCAAATCGACAGATGACAATTAATTCGCAAATACGACTAAATTGTCTCCTTTGGTATTTTTAAACCACAATAAGTTGACATTTTAAAGTGATGATTAAAGTTGTAGTCGTGGATATCGACGTCTGCAATCGACAATTCATTGACGTTTAATTGCAAATTTAAACTTCGAGTTTCGAAAAGTTTTTAATTTATTAATCATCAAATTATTATTTATTTGTGTTATATCTATTCGTCTGGACATGTTGAAATAAAAAAAGTAATTTTGTAATTTTTTTGCAATTTGAGTCTAATTTTGTAATACGTAAAAATTGACACTTTTAGTTACGTTTGAAAATTACAATAAATTCGTGAATTAATTTGCGGCTATAGTGTGGTTTAAAAATACGGAGTTCGAACATCAATTTATACTGTTAAATACTGTTTGCTTGTGTTGTTCTATTCTCATTCACAAAGTCTTTGGTGCAAAAGAATACATTTTGTGATTTGATTAAATTCTTCTATTTTTGCTGTGCGATTTAACTGGTGGCAAAGTGGTCAGCATGCTTGCTCCAGCGACCGGAAGTTCCGGGTTCTATTCCCGGTGGTGACAAGGAAAAAATTTCACGGCTGGTTTAGGAACAATGAGTTAATCACTCATTAACCGAAATGAAAGTATGATTATGAAACCTCATTTGAGGCGGCCAAATCCCTTGATGGAATCTATAGTGCCAGAGAGAGAGAGAGAGAGAGATTTAACTGGTAATACAGTTTAGTTTCCCAATCAGAACAATAAGCAAAATAAATTTTCACTAGTTAGCACCGTTTCTGAAATATTAAGCAATATATTTTTTGGATAAGTAACATTGCCAAAACTCTAGTTTAATATGCTTAAACCCACCATTAAAGGTTGTTTTCAAAACTTTACAAGTATTATCGTGTTATAAATCAAAATTCCGATGTTATAATACTCCTACGTAACATTTTAGATATAGACAAATCTATAATTTCCAACACAAATAAATTTTAATTAAAGCTCATGTATAAATATCTTTCTCTAATGATATTTTAAAATCGAATCCATCAAAATTGTATCATATAACATGCCCTGGAGACGGCACCAATGATACAGGACCTCTCGGGGCCCCCTATTCGGTGGATGGACGAAGTTGAACTGGACTTTCAAAGTCTTGGTTATCGCGTTTGGTGCCCTTTTGTTGCGGATTAAATTCTTTGGAAGATCATTATTGAGGCGGCCAAATCTCTTCATGGGATGTGGGGCCAGTGAAGAAGAAGAATGATGTTAAAACACAATTAGGCAGACCAACGAATTTTACTATTTTTCATGAATATTTGTTTCGTAAATAAATCAATGCACTGTGCTAAATTATTATTTTTTCATAGTCGTTTAAGAAAAATATCCTAGTATTTTTTTAACCTAATGGTTTTGGATAAAGTGCAGTGCAATACAAGATATTCAAAATTGTTATTCATAATTTTTACATTTTCATTTATTTCATTTTCATATAGCACAATCAAACAATGGCAATCACCTGTAAATTACAATTGACCGATGATGAACTGGAGGCGAAACAGTTGTTTATGCATTCCATAAAATACTATAATGTGCCAATAGACGTCGGAGAGGTGAATGATATTAAACTGGCTGTACCAAACTGGTTTGATGAAACAAAATACGAAATTGGGCAAAAATATTTTCGGGACAATCGTTTTGGTATATTTTACTCAAATTTAACAGGCTTGGTAATGTTACTAACTGAACCGAATGGATTGGAAATGATGAGAATGACTGAAAAATCTGGAACAGCCTTGACGGCACGAAAACGTTATTCAGAAACAATTTTACATACATTATCATGGTTTGATCACAAATTGACGAATGACTCAACGTAAGTAATAGTAAAATCTAGTCGTATACATTTCATCCACAAATTTATACCTGCAGAGCTTGGAAATCATTACATCATGTTCGCCGTCTTCATCTACATGCATCAAATACCGCAACGAAAAAGGATGATGGTTGGATAATTTCTAAATTAGAAGTGCTTATGACTTTGTTTGGATTTTGTGGGATAGCCCTTATTCGGCCCAAAATGTTCGGTATTAAAAAGGGAACTCCAGCGGAACGTGAAGGTTATATCCATTTTTGGGCGGTAATCGCATTTATGTTGGGTATTGACGACGACATAAACATTTGCCTAAGGCGTCCTGAAGTTGTAGAAATATTTTTCGAAATACAGTTGCGATATATATTTTTGCCCTTATCTCAATTGGAGGTACCAAATTTCAAGCAGATGGTTACCGCAATGGTTGAAGGTGTATCCAAGTTCATTCCGAATATGACATATGAAAATCAAATATTTATAAAGCGACGATTATGCGGGGTTCCAGGTTATCAAATAAACGTCGATAACACAGAAATTTCTATTATAAAAGATATATTTACAGAAGACGAGTTATTGCATCTCGAAAATGTAGCAAAGCAGCGTAAAGTGGTGGCGCACGCGTTTAGCAAAATTCCAATCATTAAATCTGTTAAGCTATCAAAAAATGAAAAATGCAACTTAAATAGTAATTGTCTGATTATTGAAGTGAATGGAAAACCACTTGAAGTTGAATTAAACGATCGAATTAGTTTTCCACCAGATGAAAAGTTGGTTGTTAGTTTATTCGAGCGTCATGAGTTGCAGCTACTATCAAACGAATCAAAATTTAAAGAGCTTACGTTATGGAGCAAATTTTGCCTTAAATTCCATTTAAGCATTCTATGGTTTAATACAACCGCAATAGGTCATTATATAAACGATAAGATATTAGATCTGACGGTGTATCGACAAAGGTGTTTTTTGGAGCAAAATGGAAAGAAATGGTTATTTTAATCATTATGATACGACGCATACAACACTAATACTTAAACTCGCGGAAATTAAGGTATTCTAATCAAAATTAAAGATTAAAAGTAGTCAGCAACATTTTATACATATATATTTTAATTAGAATTAAGGTAATTTTAATTCTGAGATCTTAAATCTAAGATGATCTTAAAATATCAAAATTTTTCAATTAACCGTGTGATAAATTTAATCGTCATTTTAATGATGAATAATTATAATTTATGAGCGTTTGTAAAATAAAAATAAATTTTTTTAATAAGTTTAATTAGCATTTGTTCCGTTGTCGAAAAGGATTAAGTAATATTATTAAATATCATTCATTTTGTATTTGATCATAAGTTATTAAATAAATAAAATGTAAACCACATTTGCTATCACATAATTACTTAAATTAGTAGAGATATTTCAAGTACCTAGTAACAGCGGCAGAAAGCTTGATAAGACGTATCATATCGCACGTGACAAGGAACAAGTAACACATCTCAAAAATTTAAAATTTTCAGTAGAGCAAAAACATAAAATGGAAATTACATACTATCGCTTTCGGTGAAGGAAAAACAGAAATGTCTTTACTGCACTGCAGGATATGAAATCTAACATTGAACATCTTTTAGGCAAATTAACTCAAAAACTTCATTTTTGTGTAGTATATAGGAGTATATAGGAGTATATATATATATATATATATATATATATATATATATATATATATATATATATATATATATATATATATATTACAACCCGAAGACACTGATGCAAATCAAAGCGAGAGTATAGCTTTGAGATTCTTCATCAGAAGTAATTGCTAACAATCAGCATATAAAGGAGTTCGGAGAAATGTCAAGTCAGCTTCCAAAGAAGCTGCAAGAATTTGTGGACGATACATTGACCAGGAATCTTGATGAGCTATTCGCCAAGATAGATGAGGTGATTTTATTGGCAAACGAATACTAAAAAATTATTATTATATAAATTATTATTATTATTATTATATAATTATTATTATTATATAATTATTATTATTATTATTATCAATAAATTATAATTTTGAAGAAAATTGTGTTTTTCTTACAATTATCTTGATAATTCGCTTCTAAAATTATATCAAAAACCGTATATTATAAAGACATTGCGTATCAATAAATATGCAAGCAAAACATAGAAAGACCATTTTTTATATTTATATTCTCTGTTTGGTTTTCTATTTTTGTAGCATTGAGATTTATGAATGATCGCGCTAGATCGGAATTTTATATTTTGTTTTCAAACTTTATTGTTGTTGTTGCTTGTTTTTTGCAGGATAAAGAACAAACGCGATTGTAGAATTTCAAAAATTAAAATAATGGTAATGGAATTGCAATCTCACAAATATGTATTATTTTCGACTCACAGGCTAAAATAGTAAATAGTTTCTTGATTTGCTTTTCTTTTAGTTTGGTAATAAAGTATGAGCTAGTGTAGGTACGGTCAATAAAAATTGTATGCGCCATACAAATCGTAAAAAAGTGTAAGAATTTTTTATTTGTTTACAACATTATGATAGCAACTCCTTTTTTGCCACAATTACCCGTGCACGTAGAAAAGTAAATAAATCTAATAAGTTACTTTTTCTTTAAATCGAGATATTTATTTAAGGGTTTTCGTTTTTAACGTGTTTAAAAATATTGATGTCAGCTTTCGAGATGATTTACTTGAATTGGTTACCTCAGGATACTTATATTTTCCCCGGTATAAATAATTTCGTAAAGTGAATGAAAAATAACGATTTTTCATTACGGAAAATGACTTATGTCACTTTCAGAATGCTTTCAGTGATTTAAGAAAATTGGGTGCCCGTGTACGCGTTGTTAGATTTATAACTTCTTAGATTTCTTCCTTTTTTCCATCGCCTCAGTGTTTGTTAAATATTTTTATACATATTTGGAAATATTTTTTGGAGGGAAGAAGAAGCGGGGTTTTTCTTTAACCTTCCCTCTGTGTATTGGGGTCAAATTGACCCCAGTTGATTTTAATTGACCCCAGGTTTATTTTTATTTAAAAGTAAGTTGGGTGTATTGCATGTATAATTTAAAAAAAAAATAAAATATTCGTTTTTAATTTTAATCTATTCATCTGGTTTTATCAAAATTTTTTTGCAAATTAAACAGGTAGTTCGTTTTAGGATTTTGTAAACAACATAACCTATAAAATATTTAATTGAGGAATCGTCTAAACTTTCATGTCCGACATCACAGGACGTTTGCATTATAACCGAGTCCAATTCCTCATTTCCAGTGGTGTTGCTTCTGGTGTCATGATCAATAAAGCTTAATTCGGGCGATGTTTTGTTCACTGAGGTTAAGGAGCTTGTAATAATATCCTGGAACTCCGTTAATAAATAATTCGTCTTGATCTGCCTCGCAGTCGGTGAGTGCTGAATTTCATTGTCATATTTTTCGCAGCGATGTGGTTGAGCTCATGAACAGACGGATTATTACTGTTACCACCGCGTTGCCTAATTAAACCGAAGAAATTTTCAATAGGATCTTGATTTATTCTTGATGTTAAAATGTATTCCATATTCCATTTATCATTTAATTGTGATGAAAGTGATAAAATCGCCCTTATTGTTTGACGAATGCCAATTAAACAATACATATTTTTTTGGCTAGCCTTTAGTATCGCAGTCAAAATTTACTGTCGCGACATTTTTTTCAAAATGGTCATAATTTTAATTAAAAATGTGAACATATCAGACGCCAAGTTAGATAAATTTTAATTTTTTATATATTATTTATAATTTTTTCCGCTTTTGGATTAAATTTTTCTACAATTTTTTTTAGGTGGTTATAATTTTAACTAAAAAATTGTTAAATTGATTGACTGCCATCTTCGAGATGTTTTTATAAATAAAATCTATCTAAATTATCTAAATTAAAATCTGAAGACCCCCGGAGGGCTAAGCGGGGAGGAGCGTAGGTGTCATTAATAGATTCTATATAATCCGCTCCTACGTGCGGCACGCAGTGCGACATGTTTGAAGATCCCAGCTCCTACGTCCCCCGAAATTAAAATCTAAAGACCCCCGGAGGGCTAAGCGGGGAGGAGCGTAGGTGTCATTAATAGATTCAATTTAATCCGCTCCTATGTGCGGCACGCAGTGCGACATGTTTGAAGATCCCGGCTCTTACGTCCCCCGAAATTAAAATCTAAAGACCCCCGGAGGGCTAAGCGGAGAGGAGCGTAGGCGTCATTAATAGATTCTATATAATCCGCTCCTACGTGCGGCACGCATTGCGACATGTTTGAAGATCCCGGCTCCTACGTTCCCCGAAATTAAAATCTAAAGACCCCCGGAGGGCTAAGCGGGGAGGAGCGTTGGTGTCGTTAATAGATTCTATATAATCCGCTCCTACGTGCGTCACGCAGTGCGACATGTTTGAAGATCGCGGCTCCTCCGTCCCCCGAAATTGAAATCTAAAGCCCCTCGGAGGGCTAAGCAGGGGGAGCGCAGCGACGTCCCGTGTGCCCGTGAGAGTTATGGAAGCCGTTAGCCTCTACAATTACTGCATTTCAAAATTCCGGCCGAAGACTTTTAATTTTTGAATGAAAAAAAACAAAATATGTTTGGAAAAATTGAAAATTTTCTCGGCAAATGTGGTGATTTTTCCAAAAATTTTGGCTTGCACCTCCTAAAAACGATAGATACATAATCTTACAAAGAAATTTTTTTTAAAACTTTTCATCTTGCCCGATTTTGGCGATGTATACATCATCTACACTTACGCCACTATTTTTAAATGTTTAGTAAAATAAATAATTTTAAATGATTTAAAATAAAATAAAAAATGTAAATATATGGTTTATAAATAAAATAAGTTTTATTAAGTCACATGCGATTTTTATTAAATATTCGTAATTTAAATTCGTCATTTTTGAGACGGTTCACCCTTCACCCCAAGGAATTTTTGTATGCTGTTGGTGCAAAATAATTTGAAATAATAGGGACTTACACAACGAATTAAGCTAACATTTGTGGTACATCTATTAGAAGAAGCGATATGCGCGATACTATCTATTTGATCTGTGTTTGCAAGGTTGACGAGGCATAAACAAATTCAAATCAAATATACGGTAATTTCAATATTGTCAAGCAGAGATTTGCCTCCACCTAAAACAAATTTTGAAACTTTTAACTCGATTTTTAATTTTAATCATTCAGATAAGGAAAGACAATTTTTGGCTTTCATCCCTGATATTCATATTTGTTATGCGCGTTCGCACCTACAATTTATTAGGTTTTTTCATAACGGATTTTCATCGCTGTCAAAACAATATTTGTGCAATTTGCTTAAGGTGAGTATTTGAGTAAACTTTTCGATTTTTAATTTAGTTAGGTCAAAAATGGATCCAGTGGCAACGGTTGTACAAAAATACCAAGCAATAATGAAGGCATTGCCGTATGTCCCAAAAATAAAAGTGGTGGACGGTGTTATTAATAAATGTTTTTTAATGTATCTCATGTCAGATGACAATATGTTATACAATTTTTTAAAAGACAGTGGCATTTTAAAAGCCAATTTTGTGTGTCAAAACTGTGGGACTGAGATGAAGCTCAGAGTAAAACCCACGATAGCGGAGTGAAGTTTTTTAATAAAAAAAGTGCTAGACATGGGTCATGGTTTGCTAATAGCAAACTGACAATTTCAAACATTATTCACCTATCGAATTTTAACGAAAGAATCAGCTATGTCGCTGCAACGAGAGTATAGCTTCTCTTCCGCAACCATTGCTGATTGGAATCAGTACGTGAGAGAAGCTATCTCCGAATATATGCTAACACAAGAAGAACCCATAGGAGGACACGGGATAATCGTCGAAATCGACGAAAGCAAATTTGGAAAAAGAAAATACAATAGAGGGCATCATGTTGAAGGACAGTGGGTATTTGGTGGTGTGGAGCGAGAATCCGGCAAGTGTTTCCTTGTAAAAGTGGACAAGAGAGATAAGAAAACACTTGTAACGTTGATAAAAAAATTCGTTTTGCCGGGATCAGTAATTATCTCAGACTGTTGGAAGGCTTACGACAGTCTGGGATATGAAGGGTTCACTCACCTCACGGTGAACCATTCTTATAATTTTGTGGATCCCGTGACTAGTGCACACACCAACACAATCGAGTACGTGAAGACATTTCAAGGCCACATTGCCTGCGTACAATAGACAATCAGACATGAGCCTATTCCTACCGGACTATATGTTTAGGAAGCTCATAAAAACACGAATTTTTTTTTGAAATTGTTCGAAAATTAGATTTTAGTTCAAGTGATAGTGACGATGATAATTAGTAATATATTTTGTGTGATAATTGTGCAATAACTAATGTGATAATGAATTATATTTTAGTAATAGTTTTTTTAATTATATTTTAGTATTAGTTGAATTATATATTTTATTTTAATTGAAATCTTTTTTATTTTGCACAGGTGATGCCTGCAATGAATTTATCGAATGAATTTTTTTCAGAGTTTATTTATTTATCATATGATTTTCATGATTTTTGTATCCAAATATCCAATTATACCATTATTTCCTTCCCTTCCCACTCTCAATTTAATATATTCATAAAAAAATATTAAATTTCATTTATTTTTAAATGAGATTCAATATTTTTTTATTAATTTTTTTTAGCACGACTTAACGTATTTTTTTAAATTTTAGTTCGTTTTATTCCAATAGATGGCGTTAGGTTCTAAATGCTAAGCAAAGACACATTTTTAGTTATAAAAAAATCCGCTTTTGGTTAAAGTGACGGCACCATCCCTCAGAGTGACAAAAAAATTTGACTGCGCTACTAAAGCTGTTCCATTTTTTTACCGCAGGTCTTAACATCTTTAAAATATTCCAACATTGCTTCTAAATTAGAATGTACTTGATTATTTAACTATAAAGGACACTTTTGAGGATTTTGATTATAGAGATTCTTACTATCATTTTTTTCGACGAAATTTGCCGTGGAGAGTGCGTGTTCATTACATGCATTGGAGAAAGCACCGAACTCATGCATAGTTTATTTGCCCGCAGCTACTGTACGACTTAATGCTTGCGTTGCTAATTTAACTCGCATTTTTTCAAATGAATTTGTATATATATATGTCGGGCCGTTAGTTTTGAACATAATTTAGTACCCGAATTTTTTTCAAGATTATAAAGTTCTTTTAGTACTGCCCAGCTGGCGATTCCGTTTGGAGAAAATAAGTCAACAGTTAACAAATTATTCCAAATGGATTTTACTAAATGTGGTGGGTCATATAACGAGTAAATTTGTTTGTTATTAAACATTATGTAAGGAGAATGCTTGGTTACTCCAAGTGTGCTGTAACATTTACGATTATTAGGGCCTTGATCACATAAGATAGCTATTATATCAAGCCTACGTCGTGCAAAACCTTTCGGGTATTTAAAAGGACTTCCGATAAGCACGCTCCGTCCATGTTTCTCTGGGTTGCATGATATGAAACCATATAATTATATTGTTCTACTAAGCCACGGATCATGAACACAGTTAAATATTTGGCGGTTGTATTGAATCTATCATGATTAATTTGACTAGAGCCATCGAATACGTCACAAACTGGATCATATTCCAAGTCCTTACGAATAGAAACCTCGTCGAAAATTAAAATTACCCTTTTTAAGCTGTCATCCATTTCAGATATTTTGTTTCTGAAACCGGGCAAAATGTATTCATTTAAACCGGGTTTGAGGTTTTTTACTAGCGTCCATCGACATAACGAAGATTTTGACGGCATTTGAAATCTTAAAATTTCTCTAAGAAAATTACAACACGCGGGGTATTTAAAATATATTTGTTGAGCAATTTTCTTTTGTTCTATTGGCCATTATTTAGATCTTTTACACAAAATCATTTTGCCAAATTCTTTTGCTCCTGAGCTTAATTTGTGTAACAAATCTATTTGTACAGGTACAGATTTTATTTTACCCATTCGAGATAACTTCGCATTGAGAATTTTAAATTGTTGAATACATATTTGATGTTGAATATTTAAAGATTTCTCATATTTTGTTTTGTAATAAAAACAATTTTTTACTTGAATAAAGCAGTTGTTACACGATGGCGTTTTGCTTTCATTTTCTTGATTTATAATTGAACCTCTATCATATTGATCGAACGAAGAAATCATATTCGAACAACAAGGAACATCCTCTTTTGCTTTAATTCCATATTGTTTTATTTGTTGAAAACGTTCTGCAATCTCAATAGTGCTCTTCAAATTGGGATATTTTAAATAGAATTACGGGATCGATTTTCGTTTTAGTTTGCGTTTTCCAATTAGTGTAGGATCAAAATGTTTTTCACATACAAGAAGTCTCTTCGACAAACGACTTTCAATCAACCCGCACTTATCTATCCAGACATTAAATAACTGTTTGTCTCTAGGGAATGCAAAAAATTTTCTTTCTGGGGGGCTTCGTCTAGAAGCTTTACGTGAAGGGATAGCACATTTAATACCACAAATGGTAATTCATATTTTTATGCTTTCGAAATCACATATAACATAAATCAAAATCCAAATTTTTTTAAAAATGACACTACAAAATATAGGCAGGTACGAAAGACACCACAAATAATTCTTTTGTAAAAACTGTATAGTATGATATACAAATAATAAAATCATTAAATATGATCGACTTTTGTGAGAATTTAAATTATATGCGTTTATTTGGTTATTTTTCAGCGTTCAACTATATTGCAGACTAATACCCAATGACTAAAAATACGTACCCACGTATTTTCTTTTGACTATTGTTAAATATAGGACGTCTTATTTATATGGTTTTTGGTAAAACCTTAGGAATTATGAATCATACCCCCGCAGTTACATTTAAGTCTCAATATTTTAACTAACTATATATAAGTAACCATTAGTTGGTTGACAATGTGATATACACGTCGATTATAGAACTTCCCGGATTTACTGCGGCGGGAGTCCAAACTCTATATAAAAAAAATTAAAATCACTAATTTCAATCAAAGTTGCGTTGAAAAATGGGTATATTTTCATATAATTCAGTTTTTACGATTCGCAAACCATTCGCAATGTTTTAACTGCGGATTTCGAACGAATGTTTTTGTTTGATTTGTGTGAACATAAAACCAGTTTTACATGCAACCTTGATCGAAATTCATGTTTTTATTTTTGTTTATATGGAGTTTGGACTCCCGCCGCAGTAAATCCGGCGAGTTCTATAATCGACGTGATAGTGTAACAATCTTGAGACTCAAATGTCTTATTTATCATATGTTGTTGTGAAACAGGGAACAGCTATTTAACTCGGTTAGATTTGATGATATCGCTGCCTCCGAGAATAGGCTTTCTCTCCCGGTTCGTACGAATCCAATATTCGTTTTGCGCAACTTTAAATGGAACGAATGATCTCCCTTTTGAAAGTAGGCAGTCATTAGAGTTCAAGGTCCAGCTCTGGTTTCCGAAAGCCTGTACAGGTCTTAACAGTGCTTTATAATGTGCGATACACGATTGCGAAAGATGTTTAAATCGCAATAATCTATTAGGTTGTGCAAGTAGAAACTCAGCTTTTCTTGGTAAAATTCAACTTTATTGAAAATATTTTTGCAAAGATTAATTATCGAAATATTTGCCTATACTATCTATGGATGGTCTTTTGCCATTTATCAGGTAGATGATGAATGCCTTCGCGATATAAACTTGGTTGTTTCGAAGCAAAATAGTATTCGAACAATTTTTGCACATCTTCAACTTTCGTGAACCGCTGGTCTTTCAAATATTACGACATCGATCTGAATAAGTAGTAATCAGAGGGAGCCAACTCTGGAGAATATGCTGCATGCTATAAAACTTCCCAGCCGATATAAGGAGAAGTTGAGTTCCTGGGTTGATTTTGCAGAAATATCACTTTCCGCCTTCCTTGGCCCGTAAATGGTCTATTTTCCGCCAGAGCATCACTTAATTTGATCAATTAGGCCTGGGAACGTTCGTGCTGTAACTGTTGGTGAGTATAAAAACACAAAACACCTTGAATTCTGACACAACTTTATTACACACAATCAACACACAAATCATTGTAACTGATCTCATCAGCTGTTTTCCAGTTTCAACCTAAAACTAAACTTAAGAAAAAAAATTAAATATGCTATCATATACTTACAAGTTTCATTATATAATTTTAAACAATATTTTTGTACCGGAATATTTCTTATAAATTTGAAAGTAAAATTTATGTAATTAATTATCAAATTCAAATTAGAAATAATATTTTTTATACTTATCTTTATATAAATTAGGAATCCAATTCTAAACACTTTGTCAACTTGAATATGTCACTTTGAGTACTATTCTATACGTAAACCAAAATTTGTACTAGAATTGATTGCTCATAGTAAAGTTAAACTTGTTAGTACTTTATATTTGTATTTATATTGGGAAATTTGAAAATCTTAAGTAAGTTCAACTTAAAATTGTAATTAATTAATTTGGTGTACAAGAATATGCCATTTTCCTAGTTAGAACTAAAATAAATAAAACTCATTCACTTTTTTGTGAACCTTCGAGTAATCAACATTTATAATTGGCAAACCGAGATACCACAGTGTATTATAGAACCTATTTATATTTAATAATAAAAACCGTTCTTAATCGGGAATCATCGATAGTGTTTTTTGTTATATCAATTTTCTGCAAGCTTATCATTAGTTTCGTGACTGTATCAATAGTGTAGGCTTCTCATCACATTCAAATTAACTTTCATCAGTAACTTTCAGTAAGAACTAATTGCTATATTCCGTGGTGCAATTTTATCTCAACATCTGGCAGTCTTATCAACATTTCTTATCCGAAAATTCATCACATCATCAGCGGCTCATCACAGATCTACACAAATAGTAACAGTTTGACCAGGTTCCAGAAACTCGTAGTAAAATACCCGTTTCCAATCCCACCAGACACACAGTAACACTTTCTTGGAATGAATATTCATTTTTGCAACCGATGTTGATGGCTGGCTTTGATCAACCCATAGTTTTCTGCATTTAGGATTATCGTACAAAGTCCACTATTCATCGATTTTGTGCAAAAAATTCTTTCTTTTGTACCGAGAAAGCAAATTCATGCAGATGTCATCTCTTCGGTTTTCGTTTTCTTAGGTCAGTTTATGAGGAACACATTTTCATTCCTTCAGTATTTTTCCCATCGCATGCAATCGAAGTGATATTACTTGGTGAGTAAATTCTAACTGTTCCGCAAGCTCTTTTTGATTTTAACACGGATTTTCATCCAATAAAACTTTAAGTTCTATAGTAAAACTGCCATCACGAAATATTTCAAACCACTTTTTACTGTTGAATGACTCACAGAATGTACACTCTGATTGTAAAATAAAAGAAGTACGAAAAAATATATGTCATTGGGAAAAGCAATTTTACTTATAGAATAAAATGTGATTGATAGTTAAGATTTCGCCACAAAAACCTTGGGCGCTAAATGCAATTTTACATGAACAGCCAATGATGCCAATTTTACCGTTCAAACCATGACTCATCTAAAAAAAATATTCAATTCGACCAGAAAACAGTAAAATATATTCTATTGTGTAGGTATTAGGTAATTTATGATTGAAGGAAAATCTATTTTATATCGCTTTATACATATGTATATTTACATAAATATGTATGTCCGTATAGCACACACGTATTATTCCATTTAGGTGAAAAATTGGAGGGGGTGGATTAGGTTATGATTTATTGAAAACATATGAGTTATATAATTTTTGGGTCATCGTTCACACAAAATAGGTATGTGTGGTGTAAAAAAAAGTTTGAGGTAAAATCTATAAGCGAACGATACTCGTTGGTAATACAGGTAAAAGGTGTTAGACCACATTTTATTCCATCCTTATTATAAACTATTTTATATACGTGTCTTAAAAGAAATTTGTATAACGTCTTATCTACAACTGATAATCTATGCGATTAATATTAATTTATTACGTATTGTAAGAAAAACAAAAGACTATATGGAACACATGTGAGGGGGAGGTTTAATTATAATTAATAATAGCAATAATACATATCAGATACATAATACGTACGTTAGAGGGTTGGTAAAATATTATAAACTATACTGATTTTGTACTACTAAACACTTTAATATTTATGATGAAAACAAAAAAAAGAACAAAAGGTGAAAATAGTGATGATATCAACCCTTACCCCATTGAACTATTTTATATGTTTGGTAAATTTAAATCACCTGCCATTATACGAATGTGTGTACAGTAATCAGACATATTGTATCTAAACGTATATTCTGAATATTTTATGTAATAAAAATTAATTAATAGTGATTTATAATACGTTAAGTTACCTATATATTGGTGCGATATGCGGTTGAAATTTAGGGTACCAATTTTTACTGTGGTTTATTGAAGTAATGGCTGTAATCTAAACCTGTAGAATTTAACCGCATCACGAAGCAGCAAATTAATGCAATTTGTTGTCATATATACTTACCACAATATGATACAAGTTGTTTTCAAAATACACGCGCAGGGTGGAAAACACTAAAATTGAAGAAATTTTATAAAATGCTTTGCAGGAAAATAAGCATATGACATTTCCGTTTAAAATGGAAACAAACTATAATTGGCTTCTTTTCTATAGGAAATACTTGTTGATTTTTTTTGAATTGAATAAACAAACCGAAAATGAAAAATTTTAAAATAATTTTGTACATTATGTACATTTTGTACGTAAATATGTACAAACAATATTTTTCGATATAACTTCCGTCTCGTATCCATAAGACAATGCACCTAGAGCACCTACTGTTTAATACGTCATTAAATGTATGTCGACATTTTCTTTTCTGAACCGTAGGTATATAAGTAATGTTCGCTAAAATTTTCTAAGATTTAGCAGGTTGGCGAAATATTGAATGCATAATTTAACTACAAAACAATAAATTAACTTGGCTCGTAACATAATTTTTAATTGATATTTGAAAAAAGAATTATTATGCGGAGAAATTAAAGGAAAAAAAGGACATGAGAAAATTGTTCGACAAATACCTTCAGGATAAGGAAGTGGCTAAGGAGAAAAGACACAAAGAATTGATGGAATTATTGAAAAAGAAATGATTTAATATGGTCTAAGGTAATTAAAGAATTAAAGAAGAAATGCAATATTTTGTTTTTTTTTTGATTTAACTTAAAAATTTAAATTTATAAAATTTAAAAAAAAGTAAATTTTTATTGTTTAATTGATTATATTTATCTTTTTGTTCTCGTATTTTCTTCTCCCTCGGAAAATGGAAGATCAATTATTGGTAGTTGTTCTAGGTATTCTTATTTTCATCCTCCACGTATCCCTGTGAAATGCACATGTTGCGCAAAACGCAAGCAACTACCACACAATTTGTAATAAATGGTACATTGAGGATTTCAAAAAACCGTAATCGTCTAAAGCGATTTTTAAAAGACCAAATGCATTTTTTACTACGATTCTAGTGGCTGAATGCAAATAGTTGAATTTAATTTTTTTCGCGCTCAGAGTTCCAAAACGTTTAAATGGGGTAACTAAATAGTCATTGTCATGGTAAGCTGAATCCCCTGACAGAATACCGATATGTGCCATCAAACTACGATTAGAGTTAACTGTGTTAAAAAATGTGAACGCCGATACATTCTAGCATCATGCATTGACCCCGGCTCGCCGCATTGAATGTCGATTCATTTTTTTATCAGCATGGACAATACCTAGGGGGCTACCGCGTAATCCGATTCGAATCTCAAAAATATCCGAAAGTTAAATCCAATTCGAATTTGGTTTCATACCGGGTATGACTTTCGGATTTCATTTTAGTATTGCCATAAGTGAAACGCGATTTTTCAATTGGTCCTTACTTCATTCTTAATTTATTCTAGCTGTCAAACGCCAACAAAAATAAAAAAAAACAAAATCGTTTGATATAAATACGTCTCTTTTCAAAATAATTATAGCGTTACAACAAAAATACTTAATTAAAAATGGATAGTAGCAATTTGGTTTAGTAGTGTTGACGATAGTGATATTGAAAACCAATACCCATCAGTACAAAGGCGAATTCTTTGGGATAATTCGAATATTTTTGAATTATCAGATAAAATGTAAGATTGATGAGCAATATTACATTCACACCACGCAAAGAGTGAAAATTTAATAAATTTGTTTTTATATTTTTAGGTTCAAGAAACATTTCAGACTCACGAAAGAAGCATTTTCATATGTTCTTAATGAAATTAAGGACGATTTAAAGCCTCCTAGGAGGTCGGTCGACTGTGATTCCAGATGTCATTAAGCTAGCAGCTACTCTTCGTTTCTTGGCAGAAGGTACTAGATACTAACATGGTACTAGAGAAGAAGTAAGAATATCTGTTGCTCAACAAACGTTTTCAGATATCATAAGCGAAGTTTGCAGTGCAATAGAGAATAAAATTTGTCCAAATGCCATTCGTTTCATGTCGCAATCTGAAAAAAGCGAAGCGAAACAATTTTTTTTTAAATAAAGCGAGGTTTCCTGGAGTAATAGACGCCATTGATGGCACTCATATTCAAATCATTATAGGCCACATAAAGACAAACATCTATATTTTAATAGAAAACAAAAACACAGTATTAATGCGATGGTGGTAAAAAATAATGAATACATTTAAAAATATTTTTTCTTCTAACCCAAATCTTATTTGTAAACTTACAGATTTGTGACCATAATATGAGAATAAGATCTGCAGATGCCAGTTTTAGTGGATCATCGCTAGATTCTCTTGTTTGGAGTTTAAGTGCAGAACATAAACTTATGGAAAACTCTTATAGAAATGGAGACAAATCATTTTGGCTGTTATGTAAATTTTCATTATTAGCATTATTTTAATACAACACACTATTAAGAACATGTACTTTTAATTTCATTTAATTTAACATAGGCGATTCAGGCTATCCACTTGAGCCATGGTTACTCACTCCATATCGCACGACGTTAGAAGGCACTCCTGAAGCAACATTTAACATTGTGTTCTTGAAACTATGAAACATAATAGAGCGAGTTTTTGGCAATTTAAAAGGACGTTTCCGCTGTTTATTGTCAGGAAGGGAACTTCATTACACTGCTTAAAAAGCCACACAAATATTTAATGTTTGTTGTGCTTTACATAATATCTGCTTAGACTTTAAAATTTCATTTGAAAGTCAAGAAAAATTTCATGAAGAATATGAAAATATCAGCGTAGTAGATCAACTAGTAAATGAATCTCTTCTAACGGAAAAAAATTCGAAATAATATTAGAGAATTATTAGTTTAAGTTTATAAAGCGTTTTTGATAATAACTAATTATATATTATAAAAATTCAAATTCATTTTTGGCTGAACTTATATTACAAAATTTCATTTAAAATAAAAAATAAATAAATTCATAGAAATTAAACAAAAAAAAAAAAATTCAATCGTTGTATCACTTAGCTTAATATTAAAATTACATAGGTATTATTTCATTTTTTAAATATCTAATATAATAATTAAAAAAGAAGTCTGCTTTCTCTAATCGCTAGGTATAAGTAAGTATCACATTTGGTATCATATTCTTAAAAGGTATTTGCTGTATCGCTTCCTCGGTAGATAGGTTTCTTTAAGCTAGAAATCATTTCATTATTCTTAGTATTGGCTAAAATTTCTAATTTGAGCTTCTTTAATTCTAGCGTTGCTGCATGGCCCTTTACTTTTCTGCAGCTCGTATTTTACTTTATTAGCAATTTTGATTTTAAGCAAATCTGTTTGTTTTTCTTCCTGCCTTGCAATCCTTTTGAGAGATCTATTGATTTCCACAACATTTACATTTATTTCGGTGAGCAGTTTTCCTTGCTTTTCGTGGAAAGCTTTCCTTGCTTTTCGTGGCGCGAAGAATGTCGAGTAGGTCTAGCTCGAGGTGTTGGTGCAATATCGCTTGGTCCCGCTGTGTTTTCTTCATTGTTAAGTTCTGCATTTAAATCCATAGTTAAAGACCTGTTATTTGTAAAAGTGTCTACAAATGTTGGTGCTGTTACTTCTTCAATTGCAACAACACCAAAACTTTTTGTATTTATAGTGCCGGTCATGGCTTTGCGTAATTGAAGTAGTTCAATAATTGTTTCTTCTAATGCTGAGAAAAAAATTTAGGTCGTTTACCACCACCAGTCCCTCCAATATTTTTCTGCTCTTTTCTTAATTTCGATTTGATATGGGTTTTCAAATCTGCCCAAACCTACAATAAAAAATTTTGAGAATTCATTTTGTAAATAATTTATATAATAGTATATTGTACCTTTTTCCATAATTGGCCATCCTTAACAGTAGGCCCTTCCGAGTACATTTCAACCAATCTCTCCCACAATTTATTAATTTTTTGACGAGCATCGGCACATTTACAAGCATCGGCCAATTGAGAATGCTCTGTCATAAAATCAACAATTATTTCGAATTGGTTTGGTGTTGTTTGTTTGTTCCTAAAAAAGAATATTGACTAATATTACTTTAAAATAATTTATAGTACACAATTATCTATTATAGTTATTTTTATTTTAGTTTATAATTTATGAAGTACATACATTTTCAGGATTTTATATAAATCAACCTTACGTCGTAAGCAAAATGTTGTCGAATGGCATGTCTTATTTTTGTCCGAAATTTTAATTCATATTCGGGTTACTTGGTACCACAAACATGAACATGAAGTTAGTTGCGATTTCATTTTTTTAAATTCGGAATGATTGAATCCGAAAGTAGAATTACGTGGTACTAAATTTCCGAATGCGAATAAAATATAAGTAAATTCGAAATATTTGTTTTGGTTGTAGAATGCCTCTTTGTTTCCCGTTCGACGGTTAATTTGGATGTGGCAAACACCTATAGCTGCTACAAACCGCGGGTATTCTTTCATTCTTAAAAATTTGAGTTGATTAGCTCGCATGCCTTGCACTGTTAGCCATTTGATGTATTGGTTACTAATGGGCACAATCCATTCCACAACACTATGTTAAACACGAAATACTGCGCTTTTAGTGATATCAAACCTGTCAGAAATCTGTCTGTAAGTTTTTGTGTTGGCCATATACCACAAAGTAATAAAAATTTCCTTAGATGGCCCTATTTGTTCCGTTCCAACATTATTTTGTTCGTCGTAAATTCTGTATACAAATCTAAAATAAAATGAAAATGAATACACAATTTTTGACAGAATCCATTTGTTTGTTTAATTATTTACCTATTAATTCAGCGACAATAAGAAGTATTCAATCGGAAATGCTTCTGAAATTTGGCGTGTGTCTATAGTTTGCAATAATTACTTTGTAGTTCTGTACGCTTGTTCTGTTAACAATTTGATCACAATCCGAGGATGAAGATTAGGAAGGTGGAAAAAATAGTCAAATAAACTGTCATCACTGCTGCTACTATCAAATGATAATACATTTATTATCGCTCATTTGCTGCAAGAGTGACACAATCCAAAATTTTTAATTTTTCAGTAGAGCGATTTGAAAATATCACTCAAAATTGTGTGTAAAAACGGCATTTTTCAAAACTAAATAAAAATACATCCTGATTAGTAAAATAATAGTTTTCTATTCCTACATCCTTAATAGGATCTTAATTTTTATATTTTTTTAATATTTTGCAAATTTTCTTAGGATAGTTTCCAATATCTTAGAATGTTAATTTCTTTCGCGATTTGAGTGATTTTTTATATGGAATTTAACCTAATTTGCTAGAAATAACTACATCAGAGATTCAGAGAGTATGTTTTAATACAAAATAATAAAAATATCATTTATTGGGAATCGTTTGATTCGAACATCTTAGAAATTTGAGTGAATTTTGAGTTGTGTCACTGTTGCAGCAAATGAGCGTTATCTATTAAGAGATTAATTTTAAATAAGTTAAAGGTTATTATTTAAAATTCAATTGTTTTTCTCAACCTACTTACATATTTTCCAGCATTTTTAATTTAAGTTTTGGTTTTCTTGCAATATTTATTAAAAACTTTAAGAAATTTTGACATTTCACATAACCTCAAAACTAGCAAAGCCACCTCTTGAACGGTTTTAGTACCAAATTAATCTAGCGGAAATTGTTGGCTTAACTACTACCAACAAACTACTCATACACAAGAGCAAGAGCAGTTGTAAGCAGTGGGAAGTACTTGTGAGTACTTTGCTAGCGAAAATAGAACATCAGCAAGTATTCTAAGTATTCTAGGTGCATTGCATAAGAGAACGAAAGACACATCCACACATTGAAAACTGGTACAAAACGCGATATGGTACAAAACGAGATATTTCAAAACGCGTTATGGTATAGAATGTGCATTGTGAAGCGACGGGAGTGCAGCGACGTAATTGATACCGATCCTTTATACTCTCACTCCTATCGATTTTTAAATTCCTATAAACTGAAATTAAATTTCCCCTTCACCCGCCTGATATAACCCGATCCTAAACTCCAGTTTTGTACCATATCGCGTTTTGTACTCTATCGCGTTTTGAAATATCGCATTTTGAAATATCGCGTTTTGTACCATATCGCGTTTTGTACCGTATCGCGTTTTGAATTATCGCATTTTGAAATATCGCGTTTTGACAATTCGCGTTTTGAAATATCGCGTTTCAAATAGGACCCGAGAAAACATATGTGACAATGCTAGGACAGAACAGTTTATAGATGTATATTGGAATGGGATGGGATGAGAAACATAGAAGACCCGGCATACATGTTTCGTGCAAGACGTCAAGACAGAATTTGTGTACTTAACATATCTCACACTAGTCTTCGATCATCGACAGACATTAAACTCTTCGTTTTTGAAACAAATGTGGCTTGTCATAAAATAAGCTTTTTCTTTTTCATTCAAATTTAGAAAAATAGCTGAGAAATAGAAACGTATGATTTTCGTATAATTTACAAATGTTGACAAATTTCCAACTATGGGATTGCATATCAATATAGTTTGCAGTAAAGAATGCCATACTCAAAGCATTCAATTATTACAGATTTTTGCTGTTTAATTTTGTAAATTATATTAAAAATTTTATTGTGCGCACTACACTTGTAGCACTTTGCATTAGAAAATATTGTTCGTATACAGAAATAACCTGCGGTACTTACTATGAATTTTTGCCAGATATATCTGAAAGTTTCTTTTATTCTTGTAGGTATAAGTTGAGTGAGACCAAAACTGCCATCGACATCTGTAAACCGAGTGAAGAAGGTTGCTACAGTTGCGAGAGAGTTTATAACTGAGGAAGGACATTATACAAAATTCGAAACTCTGAGGTTGAAACCATAACGAATATGGCAAAGAAGGCACAATCATCGCGACCACTTTGTTATAATTCACCAACAGCACACACAAGATTTACAATCCCGTCGCCAACACCAACAATTATGAGTTGAACTTCATTGGACGAGTACTTTATTGGTTTCATCCAATAAGGATGTAATTTCGTCACCGAATAAAACACGTGTAAGGCAATCGTTGGATAAATTGTTTTGCGATAAGTTGTTACCTTTCAAAAGAGAGAAACATGAACTAGTAACTAAGCTCTATTTGGAGGCCGGAACACAAAAAAGAGAACAGACACACACAGAATGAGAAAAACACAAAAGGACAGAAACAATGCCGAGGCTTAAAAATAATGAGAACAACAAATAATAAATATTATTTAGTAAATAAAAATATATTATAATGTTAAATTATATTGTTTGATTTTATTAATTAAAATCCGCAATATAATTTCATGTTATTTCTCCCAAATGTTTTTTGATTGACTTAAAGTTGATCGCCAAGCACCCGTTTTATTAAAATTTGTATCACCATTTGGATCCTTATCCCATAAATACCCATTTTCACATTATGTAGTACGCAACACCCCAATACGGATTTGCTTAACCGTTCACCCCAAAAAGATCTAATGCCCGTAACTGTTGAAATCGTTACGTTATTCAAATCAAAAGTATATTTTCTAGTTTTACATGGGTGTCATAATTCCGTTTGTTATATGTATTTAACTTTTTTGCATTTAAATTTCCATAATAGCGTTAGCATAAATTACCGCAACGGATAGGCAGCATCTCCAAGAATATGGAACTCCTCCCATGATATGGTTGGAAATTGTTTAGATATGTGAGTATATTATAAATCCAAATCATGTATTTTGCTCTGTGATCCAATAAAAATATCTAATTTGTTTAGTTACATCACGAACACCTTGCAGCGTCAGTTAAAACAAGCCATGCTGTTTAATGTCATGTTGATCATATTTTAGGCCCGCAAAATCTCTGTTTTTTTCAACTTCCTTTACTTTGTTGACGGAAATTTAATGTAGTCAGTGGAAGCTGGAAATTGGAAACATGAATTTTAACGAGTTCGTTAGATGGGAGTGAGCCGCTTACTAAGTTACGTTGAATTGATTCGTCACTTCTTTTTGGCCATTTTTTAACAGCAAATCTAGAATAATATTAAAATTAATAGTATTTTCAAATTTGTATAGCTACAAAAATTGTATTAACTAACACAAAACGTGTCAAACAGGATTCTTATTCGTCTTCTGGGCGAATATACATATATTTCTACAACAATTGGCGGAAAGAAAATAAAAATTTACAATTAATCGGCAAAATAAACTTACAATAATTGTTAAAATAAAAATTGATTAGAAAAATGAATAAAAAGATATTATTAAAAACACAAAAACAAAAACCAGTAGGTCCAGTACCAGATCCAAGCATGACCACAAAGCTGACAGCATTAGGCATAAATGACAAAATTTCTATTTATTGAAATTAATTGGAAATTCACTAGGTGAAATCCGGTATGCTCCAATCGTCAATGTGTATCATCTCTAAAACACATCTAATGAAACAATTAGATTTATTTTCTACAATTTCAACATTTTCTAGAAATACATTGTGATTTGTTTCGAATAAATGAATTGACAAAGCACTAGTATTTTTACAATTAATTTTTTTAAGTTTGATTTTTTTGGGCGTCCTCTTTATGATGTGTGAATCTGTTATTTAACAGCTGTATAGTTTGTCAAATATAAATTTTTTGACATTCGTAAGTCACTTTATAAACGGTCGGCGATCGATCGTCGTACGAGAAAGACTCGTTTTTGTCTTTCTCTGTATAGAAATTGAAACTTAAATTTTTTTTTCTGTTTTAAATAAATAATATTTTATATATAAAAGTTATTAAAATTAAATATTAAATATATAATATAAACTGTTAATAAATGGGTGTTAGTAGGGTTGTTATGACGGGTTGTTTTGTTATTTGTGTGACGCACTGACGCAGCAATGGTGAACGCATCACAAGCTTAGTGTTTTTTGTGTTTTATATTTTTATTTATACTTTGTTTAGTTTATATTTTGTTTAATTTTTATTTTTTTGTAAAAAATTTATATAAATTTTAATTTTATTAATGTAAATATTTTTTAATATACGCATTTGTGATATGTTGTCGTATGGTTTACGATTGTGTGTGTGTGTGTATGGATATATGTATGTACGTACATTCACGCAGTTTAGTTATAGTCAAATAAGACAAAAAGGATGAAAATAAAAATACTCTTCAGTTGCTTGTCATTCATTTTCCGTTCATTTTTAAATGAATTTTTTATGCTAATTTCTCTTCGCTCTTGAATAGTAAAATGAATTTTCAGAAATGTTATGCAGTAAAAAACGAATAGTGTCTAATGAGCGAATAATGAGAAACTAAAAAGGTTGATCTTATTTTTTGTGTTAGCGAACGGGATGTACTGCTTTTTTGGTTTTACTTTTCTATTCTAATAAGAAAGCGAAAATTCATTGTAGTACTAATTGGATAAAATGTATTGTTGCCTGTATTGAATACATATCATTTCTTTCTACTTTATTCTTGATAAGTGAATCAGTAGATGAGTAGAGTCTGATGAGTAGTCTGATGAGTAGACCAACTTTTTATCAGTACGAAACCAAGCTGCCAAGAAGCTACCTAAGGGAGTTCTCATTTTTGTAAGGGTTTGTGTATCTTTGTGTACACAAGTGCCCTGGGGTTAAACGTGGGGGAGGGGAATGCATTTTTTCTACTTTTGTGGTAGAAATATTGTTAATAAATGGCCTCTTTGTTTTTATGTGACAAAAATTGTCGTAAAACATTGTATGGGTGTCCATTAAAATGATATTTTGTCCGAAAAAGCCGAAAAAATCTTAAAACAAATTAAATTCACGGACGTCTTTAATATTTCTTCCAAAATATTTTTTGTTCCTTTACATATTTCTTGTTGATCAGTTTTACTAGTAATGCATTAATTCCGTGGAAAGATTTGCTGACAGCAATTTTTTTACTGATAATACGCAAAAGAAAAACTTTAAAATTTCATAAGAGTGATAAAGAACAGAAATATTTTTTATTTCATTTTATAGTAAAATTTTATATTTATATGTATGTATATGTATATATGTGTGTGTATGTGTGTAGATATGTATGTATACGTGTATATATATAAATATTCATGACTTTTTTGTAGATTGATTTAAAGGGATGAGACCTCATATGTGTTACGGCATGGCAAAGGGAAAACGGTTTTTAATTTTTTATTTCCATTTGTAATGACAATTAAATCGTTGATGTGATATCCTTCAGCCTTTTAATGTTGACTGTTTTTTTTTAAATTGCTTACTGCTGGCACTATTTTATCTAAAAGAATTTCTGGCTCAATAATATTTCTCGAAACAGGTTCGTCTTTGCATGGGAATGATATATACGAATATCGATTGAATTCTAAATCCTAATCAACGACCTGCTCATGCACCAATTGTGTAAAAAGCCTTCCGCGTGGTTCTATCTTCCGTTCGTGTCATCACCTTACATAAATCATGATCGTTTTGTTTGATTGAGACAATATACTGCGGAAGATGCATAAAATCATTTTTGGGCTTAATTGGGATTCTAGCAAATCGCAATTCTAGCAATTAGCATTAATTTGGGAGAGGCTTAGTTCGGCTGGGTCATCTGTCAACTGGTTATTTTGACGTGTAAATGGAGGAATAGGAAAATTCCTTGGCCGATTATTTTCTGATTTATTTTGTTGAAAAATCCAGTACTTCACCCGGGATTTATGTTGAAATCCCGGTTCAGCTCAACATATCATATTCGAACTTGATTAGTTAAGACATTGCTTAGCACGGCCGAACTCCAGAACTTCTCTAAAATCCATTTTTACATTCACATTTAATTCTGCTTACCTGATTTGACAATAATTGGTCGGGGTATGGCCAAGTTCCATTCAGAATTATCGAATTTTAGAACTTTATCAAAAGACACATTAAAATCCCAATACAAGTTGATCCTAATTTATTAGAATCCTAGCCCAGCTCTATAATCTGAACTGGAAAATTTCGGTTGGAAACGGCATGTTTCATTCATTATAGCTGAATCCGAAAATTTCGTCAAATTCGACTTTGCACCCGAATTTGATCATCATTTGTTTTGAGTTTGCTTAGTTCCATTGAACATGCTAGAGTGCCAATCCAATTCTGCGTACCATATTTAACAGTTATTGGTTGAGGAATAGTAAAGTTCCATTGAGCATGATATAAATATCCTGTGCACTATAATTATACTTGGCAATTGATTGATTCGATTGATTGATTGATTCTGAATGTACGACCAAGTTCTTACACAGGAGTTCCCGGGTGACGCCGGGCCCACCGTACACTCTTTTTTACACATAACAAAACCGAAGGATTGGATAGGTAAGTTAAGTGGGACAGAATCGGCCCGGTTACAGACACCTAGGTATAGCCGATAGTTAGTAACACAAAGACAGCACAAAACTAATCTACTTGAGGGAGGATAAAGGTTTAACAGGTTAAATGGATAAGGATGGTGTTGGTCATCAATAATTGCTTCTTTAAAACCGCAACCTAAGAAAAATGTTATTATTTCACATGTATCTGGAAATAACCTGAAATTGAATACTATATTAATAATTTTCGACTTCCTAAACAGAATTTATTGATTGAATCGGCCCGATTACATACACCTAGATAAAGACGATAGTTAATAACACAAAGATAATACAACTTATAACTACGCAATGAGCAATTAATTTATACCACATGCAAACATTCAATCGCCAGCGAGAAACGCAGAATGAACAAGTTCAAAACCGCAAACCCCCAAGACACCCTCCCAAAACAGGCTAAGTTTTAAGAAAATCTTCATCAAAAACTCAAACCATCCAACCGCAAAGACGATAGCAAGAACGCTCTAAGCGCGTATCGAAAATCCACTACTCCGGCCCCATCCACTCCGCACTCCCCGCCGACGACATTCAATATTCACTTATTATAGGACTAATATCATTAATGTAAACTAAGCTAATTAGAAGTAGAATTCCATGCTCCCATAGTAACATATCTGATAATGTACCTGAAATTGATAAATTAAATATTTAATAATTAAATAATATAAATTATACCTAGGCTGCGGACCAATTCTCGAGTAAATCGTTTAGTACGGTAAATTAAAATTTTAGTACAGTTTACTTAACAAACCGTACCAATTCATTAGTAAATAAAATTAAGTAATTACGGCTTCAAGGCCCAAAATGGTTTATTGGATTATACAATATCTGGTTCGTAGGTACATAAAATAATGTCAAAATTTGACATTTGTTATAAACAAAAATCATTTAATGAAATGTAGGGAAAATTTTCATTTAAATAAGACGATATGAATGAAATTAAATAGGTTTGGTATTATTTGTGTAGTGGATGTCGCTGCTTTTTACCACTTTCTTGTTTGATGTGTAGATAAAACACGTAGTTGAAGCGAAAAATTTCACGAAAAATACATATTCGGATATTAAATTTTTTTATGAAATTGAATATTTTCAAAACAATTAATGGTTGCCAATATGTGTATTTTTTTATTAATGAAAAAAATTAAAATAAAATTTATTGTAATGCAATAATTTCATTATAAAGATGTTTCTATTTCAAAAAAAAAAAATGGAGATTGCATTGTTCATATAGAAAAAAATCATATAGAAAATCCGCCATATTATTGAGTTATTATGTTAGCAAAGTCACAAATTATCATTTACTTATGTGTCTTTGCTTTACCCACCTTTTTAGTACGGTATTTCAATTTACCGCATACACTGTTAAAAATGGCATTTACCCTAGATTTACCTTAGAATTGGTCCACAGCCCTAGAAAATAATTTTAGAAATTAGAATAGTGAATAAATGATATTTAAAACGTCAATCCAAAATAAAGTGCTTTCGTTGAAAAAACGGTCAATTAGACTCAATATTCACATAAAAATAATGCTATATCGCGATATACTATACCGTTTTATTAAATCATCTACCTGAGCAACTGAAATTGGAATACGCCACATACCGCTTAATATTAAACCTCGCTAAATGGACATGAATTACTACTGCCATAAAAAATGGACCTCCGCTATATAACGGAAAAGATTTCTACCATAAAGATTGGATTAATACTTCTATATTCTATCACACTAAAAACCAACAGGCACATAGTATTTGTGGAACTAGACGAAAACAAGACAACTGCAAAAATATAAATATTTGATTATCATATTTAAGGTTTGAAGCCGTACTGTATTTCCATGGAAGTCATTCGCTCTTTTTCTTGGTTTTCTAAAAATTTAACGAAAAGTTAAAAAAATATCGGGTTTAAAGTGGTACATTTTAAATATTGTAGCAGATTTGTGGTCAATGCCACAAATCCGCTACAACACCCAAACTGTGTTGTGAGTAAAACAAGATCAGCCTCCTCCTCACTATGCTTTGAGATCTGGAATGCTCGTAGACTCAGCAGTGAGCACAAACGTAACAACATTGACATCAATCTAAATCAATGGAATATTAACTTTTGTGGCAAATAAAAAACAAACATGGTCAAAAGCTCCAGCGCCACCGAGCACTAAATTTGTCAATGGTAGAACGCTATCCTAAGTCACGCTATATTGTTCTATTGGTGGACTTAAATGCACACCTTAGTTCAGAAGAGATCCACAAAAATTACTTGTTAGTATTAACCTATATCATAAGATATCATGGAGCATTCAATACAGAACATATATTCGCAAAATCCCCAGGCCTATTACTCATTAAAATCCGCCAAAGAGCGATATAACAGTGCAAAATCTGGACAGAAATCGAAAGATTGTCTATATATTGTTCCGAAATCTTTGATGCTATAAATAAAACGAACGGATGCGAGAAACTATTCATATATAAAACAATATCGGCGAGATACTAGTCAGAATAGCTGGCGGTGCATTCCAATCTCTAATTGGTTTGATATCTTAAAACTAACAGAGGTGCAATCACCAGCCATAGCAGAGGAAGACGACATTTTCCATTGGGCTGCCTGCAACATTGGATGAGATTAGATGCACAAGTTAGAGTTGCTATCAAGGACATTAAACCCGCACAGGACGATATTATAGTAGACTTACAGACATTAGTTCAAGCCGCCGATTTATAAAAATCCTCTATCAGATTGAATTCCGTTCAACTTCCCATACCCTTAATTTAAAATCCCCAAAATGTAGATGAATAATGAAAAATTACTCTACTCTGGGTATGCCCATTTACAAACCATAGTTTTAACAAATTTATGCAGTTCATTTGGATTCACGTTACAAAATTCATTATAAAAATTTTTACAATTTTAAAATAATCAAATAAGATAATAAACTAATAAATGATAATATAAAATAATGTGATATAATTTATTATAAACATCTGTATAATATTTAAAAAATCAAGTAAATGAATAAATACAATAAAACAACAAAAGCTTGTAAATTTACAAAAACCAGCGGCCCTATTCCTGAATACGACACGAAAACGAACGTACAAGATTCTCATTCAATTTTAAATAAGAATTGTACGAATCTGATTCAATTCAAATATAAATCCTGCACCCCCGCCCCCGCACCGCATTCAGGAATGGTTCCGCAGGCTACATTAAACAATGACGCAAGCAACATACAATAATCTTCGAATATACTTATCTAACTCTAATAAATAAAATGCTTTTACTGCGCTTTAATAGATGAAATACAAACATACATAATCATATAGTACTCGTATATATATTAAATAATATTAATATAATAAAATATCAGATTAATTATTAAAATAATTGTAAATAAAAACAATCAATCATATATGTATATGTATAACATTCACATATATACATATATATATATATATATATATATATATATATATATATATATATATATATATATATACATACACATATATATATATATATATATATATATATATATATATATATATATATATACATATATATATATACACATATATATATATATATGTATATATAACCGATCAAACATCTATAGAAATATATCCATACCTATACCAATGCCTCCCAACTACAGGCCGCTTACACCAAATGATGACGACATGCTATGTCGACGTTTTTGTTGCTTTCTCTAGTTGTTTTGTTAGCGAAAAATATCTTAATATTATTGTGCAATCTCGGTTTAGACATAACTTGTCGTCATGTGCGAAAAATGAGAGTAGTAAGAGGCCTGTAGTTTATGAGGCATTGCCTATACCATACACGATGTATAGACAAGAAGGTGCAACATTGAGCATGTTAATGTGACGTCAATGTGGACAGGAAACGTACTTTCGGGTTTTTTTTTATTATTTTCCTAAACAAATGGATAAAAAACGCATTTTTTCAAACAAAAAGCTCATTTAAGTTTGATAAGTACAGTTGAAGAAATTTTTAATTATAATTATTAATTATTTTCTGATTTTCAGTTAAAATCAAACAATTTTTACTTAAATAAATCATTTAACAATCTCCAAATCCACATCAACTAAGAAATTGGGGCCTTCTTCAATTTGTAGAAAAACCCATCAATTACATATATCTGATAAAGACAGAAATTAACACTTCGTTTTTTAACTAACGGAAAACATAAAATAACAAATGAAATAAAATCGAGATTTAATTTTAATTTGTAATTTAAAGTGAATAATGTATTTAATTAAATGAATTCTTAAGAACACGAATATTTTAGAAGCAGAAGAATAAAAGCTACAGACAGGTACCCACTTAATATTTTATTAGTAAACTTATGTATTAACAATTTTATAGATTTATGTTATATACTCATAATTATTATATCCCCTTTTTTCCGTCGACTTGAAAAATATATCTCGGCAGATTCTTTTCTCAAATATTACGACCATAAAATGAAATATAAAGGGTAAACCATAAAAAAGTGTTTGGTTAAACTGTAATTATCAAAATCACTCGATCAATTTTTAAATTACGCTTACTGCAGATCCATTTAAACAATTAATCGAAAAATCGACAATTTCAATGTAAATTTCCGTTTTGTTGTCCACATTTGACGTAATGCGCACAAAACGACGAAAATGAAATATGGGAATATTCCACCTTCGTTTCCCTTACCATGCATACCATGATACCATACATACATATCCTTTGCAAGCAAAAGTAGATAAGCCAAATATCGTTGTGTGTAAATACAAAACGAAGAGAGAACGAAGAATAAATTTATAATTTCCATATAAACAATATCCATACACACACAAACACCTTTAATTCTTCCTAGTTAACATACAGTAAAACTTCTATAAGTCGAGCCATTATTTGCCAAAATAATTTGCTTGAGATAGCGAAAATTTGAGTAAAATAGATGAAAAACCAATTTCGCTCGAATTCCCCGAGCATATACACACGTATACATAGATATTATATATGTATATTATATACTTATGAACAGGAAATTTACCGAAAAATGTTCCTACCATAAATCGAAATTAGATTTAAGGAATACTTCGACTTACAGAAGCCTCACTGTATTTACATCCCCATCCACACACATATACAGACACATCACACATAAATATATACATTTTATGTAAATAAAAAATATATTAAAAGGAAACTTCCCTGAATTGCGCTTCCATATGCATACATATACATATCCAGATATCGAAAAATTAAAACGAAATATACTTCGCATAGAAATATATCCCGTTATAAATTTTTGAACACGGTCTATGTATATAAAACATTTCTTCCGCTGGACACCACACTTTAATTACACGTTAATAGCACTTCTCTAATATTAAAAGTAAATAAACAAACAAATTTGTATTATAAACCACTTTTATTTATTTTAGCACATTTTCACATTAAACTGAATGTTAATACTAATTCTCTAATTCACCGACTGTACATAGGTACGTCTTCATGTATAAATAATACACATCCAATTCACTAATCACTTTCATTATTTATTATTATATTATAATTTTATTTATTATTTATTATGTATTAATACATTAATACAAAAACTACACAACATATATTTAATTTTATTTATTATTTTTTGTTTAACGCGAAGAAAGACAAAACACGTCTTTCTCCTTCGACGATCAATCTCCGCGCACTATAATTATACTTGGCAATTAAACGAATATTCTCTTCTTTGGTGAACAAAACTAATAAAATATTTGAAATTTTTGAATTAAATTAAAATTGTTTGAAATATCCTATCAGGTAGTTAATCTGGTATTGAATAACATTCATATTTTTCCAGGAACCATTGCCTTTGGGATGCCTTACATATGAAATTTTTTGTTTTTTTTTTATTTTTTATTTTTTTTCGATATAAGGGTTAAATACTAATGAATTTTAGACTAAGTTTGATATAATTTAAATAATTATGGTTTCAGGAAATCCTATTGTAAGTCGTGGAATTGCAGGAGGATTAAATTAATAAATGTTTATATTATTTAGGAAGCCGAAAAATATTAATTTAGAATTAAATTTCAGGAAATCTACAGACGTGAAATAATATTTCTTTGAAATATTAATTGTTGATTGTGTAGATTAGAATGGTGTTGTCATTGCATTAATAACTATCGACTTTATTTAAGGGTCTGCAACTGGGTCGATTTAATCAATTAAATTTTGCATTAATTTACAATTACATTTCAGGAAATTTCCAGATGTACGTGAAATAATACAAATTTTTTCTCAGGTTGCTGATTTAGAGAAGCAATTGTTGAAGACCAATACCATCGTTATACATTAAACCTATTAAACCTTTATCCTTCCTTAGTAGATTAGTATTGTGCTGTCTTTGTGTTACTAACTATCGGCTATACCTAGGTGTCTGTAACCGGGCCGATTCTGTCCCACTTAACTAACCTATCCAATCCTTCGGTTTTGTTATATGTAAAAAAGAGTGTACGGTGGGCCCGGCGTCACCCGGGAGCTCCTGTGTAAGAACTTGGTCGTGCATTCAGAATCAATCAATCAATCAATCAATTCGTAAGTCACTTTATAAACAACATTTCTTTATAAACGACGCCCTGTCGGAGTGCAGAACTCATGGGCCGACTCATGTTCCTTGCCAGTACTATAGGCTGCAGTGCAATGTGCAAATAGTTCTACGACCTAATCGCACCTAAAGCCGTACGTCCTCGAATCGGCTAGGGAACGGCGAAAAAGGACGGAAATAGCGAACAGGACAAGAGTTGGGAGTGCGTAGATAAATAAACCCTTCGAGAATAAAGGTAAATAAAAAAAAAATATTAAAAAGCTGTAGTTGAATACATATGTCTATCAGTAAAATCTAACCTGGGAGTCAATTCGCGTTCCGTGAAATAATGAAAATGAAAAGTTTTTTTCATTGGCATCTAGTAGCTTGAATTATTCGGACGTAAATTTTAAATTTTACTGTGTGAAATCAAAATTTCTATGGGGAATGCAAACCTACTCGATTGCTAATGAAAAAAACTTTTCATTTTCATTAATTCACGGAACGCGAATTGACTCCATGGTCACGAAAATGGACACAAAAAAAATATGTGTATAATATTTTATCATTATATAATTACATATAACTACAAATTTCTAGATATTTCCTGCATTTTCCCAGGAAACGTCCATGATGAAGTAGTTGTAAAATGAGCCCAACTATTCCAAAAATACGATTCCTTATTTAAAAATTCAAATTATTTGATAGACGGTGTAAATATTCCGTACGTTCTACTTGGCGACCCAGCTTATTTGGATTATCAGAGACTTTCCCGGTACAAATTTAAAATCCAGAAAACATCTTTTCAATATAAAATTGATCCGTGGGAGAGAAAAAGTAGAACAAGCATTTGGGATTTTGAAAAGATGTTAGCCAATTTTATCACGGCACACCGAGGTTGATGTAAATTTTATGCCTCTGGTTATAGCTGCATCTTGCACCTTACAAACATTATAAGGGAAAAATTACCGACGCAATTACTATCGGTCAATTCGATAACGTCAAAAGTCACTATTATGAATTTTTCGATTGTAACGAAAATGTAAAAACCTCAGAAATGCAATAGCAAACAATTTATTTGAAGAAAATGTTTTGTAACTTTAACTTTCAAAAACATTTTTGAATAAATTCAAAATTTGTATTGATTATTTCAATATATAATATTTTAAATTACGAGATTTCAATTTGATCACATTAAGTGTCATAAAACAAAGTAAATAATAATTAAATTCAATAAAAAACTTAATTAGGCTAAAGTAATACAATGGTCGTTCATCTACGTGGCTTCTCCATTGCCTCAATCATTTTTTTTTGTTTCGTCTGTCGTTTATAACTTTTTTTATATCGGGCTGTAAGCGAGGTAGCCACAGTATGGCGTCTTCACACCTTGTATCGAAATTCATTATATAAATTGATTTAAATTTTCTAGCATCCGAATGGTTAGTTGGGTATAAGCCAACTTTTTGTAAAAAATTGTATTTTTCTTAGAAGCCTATGTTTATAACAAAATATAGTTTTTCAGTTCAAGTTTTTTCATTAAAATAAAAAGAATATAATAAATAGAAATTATACAATACATAATTTATAATATAATACATAACTTGTCTATATTATTTAAATACATATAAAGTATGTAAATGTAATATGTGTTACACTTTCTTTATAATTTAATTACATTAAATATAATTATTAAAAATATTAGTGGTTGGTGTTTGCTATAAAAAGCTTGGTAGAGCTAAAAACTACCATAACAGAATGATAACAAGTGCCTGTTATAAAATTATTATTGTATAAAAATCCGCCGTCAAATTCATCATTACTGGAACCGTCTGAAAACTCAGTGTGGAACGTTGATTTGCCCTGAAGCCCACGAAATAGCAAACGAATTTAATAATTCATGTAAAAGTAAATAAATATATTCTAAATATATTGAATCAAATTGAACATTTCTAAATGCTGCCGCTGGACGATTTTCTAGTAGCTGTGACATTTTGTTCGCGTTAATTCCCACTTTTGTGTGTTTTGTATGCACATAAATTCAATTTTGTTTTACAAATTTATATTTCATTTGTTCCTCATCTCTCGAAACCTAAAACCTCATTTAATCGCTGATCATTTAAAAGATATTGGATGATCTGTTTTTTTTGTCATCGAATAATTCTTGACTTGTTTGTCGACCATAGTATCGAAATAGTGATACTATTTCATTATTTGTTGTTGTTTTTTCGAAATTATTGCTTGATCGATGTCAATTTTTCGTTTGTTGAAACAAAATCTCCCATTTTGAGATTTATAGCAATGCTTCCTATTTATACCGTAGCTACGTAACTTTTCTACCTACGTAGTTATTGTAAAATAGCACTGCACTTTTAACTAGCTTTGCTAGAATTGCTATTTTAGCTGTGGCAAACGCAGCATTTGTCGAATTGACAAAACAATTTTGAATGTTTAGATATTGTTAGCCTGCTATGTATTCAAAAATTATAATTTTTCATTAGGTAGATTTCTCCCTGTTATATAATGTGTCGATTACAGCCAGTGATTATTTAAATTAATTAAAATTCATTTTTATCGAATTTTAACAATTTTATTTATCATCATCGATATTTCGGGCTCAATGCCCATTTTCAAGATAATAATAGATTAAAATTTGGTATACACAATAATTGTTGTTATATTTAACACTATAGAACACAATACAATACATATTATAATTTGTTACATAATTTATGTATGTGAAGTATTTCCTAAAACAAAAAAAAAAATTTAGGAATATTTTTAGGAAAAAATTCACATGTGTGTAAAGAAATGTGAAGTATTTTCTAGTACTAAATAAACATGAATGTGTTAGTGTAAATAATATATAAAATCCATATTAAATAGAAATTCAATTATGTAATATTCTATTTATTCATTATTACGTAGTTAAATATGGTTAATTTATGTTAGTTACTGTTTTTATACATTTGTTTTCTAATTTTAATAAAAAAAATAAAATAAATAAAAAACTAAATTTCAATACCTATTGAACATAATAACCACGCATCTTAAGTGTTGGTACTAAAACATTTTGTTTTAAGTTACGCAAAATAACTTTGGTTTCCGTATTTGATATTTCTTAATATTGTTTTTCTTTTAGATTTTGAAATTTCTTCTCCGATTTATTTTTGTACGTGTTTTTACGTTGCGTGACAATGTAAATCGTTTGGGACAGTAATTTGTTTGATATATGAAAGTATTTACGGAATTGTTCTACAACACCTATGTAGCACTATTCTGGTGATTCCCCGGGAATAAGGAACAGGGGAAAGAATTTATATGTAATTTCTGTTCAGAAATTACAGAAATTACATAAAGTGTTAGGATTAAGGATATTTGAACACATAACCTGGGTTAATAAATAAATTCGGTTTTTCCGAGTTTTCCGATATTACTAAACGGCGGGACTACTAGCGGAAAAAAGATTTGAGTTGGTATAGGCCTGTGTAATTGGAAAATCATAATCATTTTCCAAAAAGTAGGGATTCTGGTAGTTAGGATTAAGGATATTTGCACACATAACCGGGGTTATTAAATAAATTCGGTTTTTCCGAGTTTTCCGATATTACTAAACGGCGGGACCACTAGCGGAAAGTAGATTTGAGTTGGTCTAGGCCTGTGTAATTGGAAAATCATACTCATTTTCCAAAAAGTAGAGATTCTGGTAGTTAGGATTAAGGATATTTGAACACATAACCGGGGTTATTAAATAAATTCGGTTTTTCCGAGTTTTCCGATATTACTAAACGGCGGGACCACTAGCGGAAAGTAGATTTGAGTTGGTCTAGGCCTGTGTAATTGGAAAATCATACTTATTTTCCAAAAAAAGGGATTCTGGTAGTAAGCTAGGATTAAGGATATTTGAACACATAACCGGGGTTATTAAATAAATTCGGTTTTTCCGAGTTTTCCGATATTACTAAACGGCGGGACCACTAGCGGAAAGTAGGTTTGAGTTGGTCTAGATCTGTGTAATTGGAAAATCATACTCATTTTCCAAAAAGTAGGGATTCTGGTAGTTAGGATTAAGGATATTTGAACACGTAACCGGGGTTATTAAATAAATTCGGTTTTTCCGAGTTTTCCGATATTACTAAACGGCTGGACCACTAGCGGAAAGTAGATTTGAGTTGGTCTAGATCTGTGTAATTGGAAAATCATACTTATTTTCCAAAAAAAAGGGATTCTGGTAGTTAGGATTAAGGATATTTGAACACATAACCGGGGTTATTAAATAAATTCGGTTTTTCCGAGTTTTCCGATATTACTAAACGGCGGGACCACTAGCGGAAAGTAGATTTGAGTTGGTATAGACCTGTGTAATTGGAAAATCATACTTATTTTTCAAAAAAAAGGGATTCTGGTAGTTAGGATTAAGGATATTTGAACACATAACCGGGGTTATTAAATAAATTCGGTTTTTCCGAGTTTTCCGATATTACTAAACGGCGGGACCATTAGCGGAAAAAAGATTTGAGTTAGTATAGACCTGTGTAATTGGAAAATCATACTCATTTGCCAAAAAAAAGGGATTCTGGTAGTAAGAATTAGAGATATTCGAACACGTAACCGGGGTTATTAAATAAATTCGGTTTTTCCGAGTTTTCCGATATTACTAAACGGCGGGACCACTAGCGTAAAACAGATTTGAGTTGGTCTAGGCCTGTGTATTTGGAAAATCATACTCATTTTCCAAAAAGATCCTTTTATAGATAGGATTAAGGACCGGTGTGAAGTTTTTGGACACTTTTCTAATGTGGGCAGAATTTTTCGCGAGTGTCCAAAATTAATTTTTTTGAACATGATTTCGATTTTAGACAGATATTTGTACACTAAAAAATGTAAATAAAAAAAAAAATTTGTTTATAAAAAAAAAATTGAATTTTTGTATTTCATATACATATTAAACTTCTAAAAAATTACTTTAATCATCAGGATCTGCAGTATATGCAGTTTTTGTATGAAAGGATGTCGTTGAAGGTTATTGAAAAATACACAAATCTCAGAAATTGGCTCCCTTAGTGGCTATATAGATTTGAAAGGGGATACATTATGGAATTGAAAGCACCTAATGCCAGTTCGAAATAAGCCGTAGGGCTCTCGTACACACGTATATCATTTCATCTTCAAATTAATTTATTTTGTAGGCGGAATATATTAATTCATATTCTAATATCTGTGAATCGAAAAATTTTATAAGTAAAAGATATGAGTTTTAAGGTATATAGCGTTGTTAGCTTTCGTAGTCATTGCAATTTTAATTGCGGGTTTTCCTTTTTTAATGGTCTTGGCCAAGATCACCCAAATATACTGTTTTTTAAGAATAAACGCATCAATTAATATATTAGGTATATAATATATTACATAGGTACAATAAACGTTTAATTGATGCATTTATATATTTTGGAAAAATAGGCAGAGTACAACGAAACTCCTACTAAAATGTAACGAATGTCAGAAATACTAATCATTATCAGAATTATTTTGTAGTTAGAAAGTAGATAATAAAACATTAATTTTGCCATCTCCATTCTTGGCATGTGCATCCCAAAATTATACCGATCATTTCGTCTCAACCTAACAATGTAAAACCTTTAAACGTCTCATCAGAATTTTTTTTTGTAGGCGTACCATTGTTTTTATTTTTTTTAATCAGAGAACAACCAAATAAAAGTAGAGTACAAAAAATATAATGCCCGACTGCAAACGAAAAATAACGAAGAATGGAAATTTAACTTCGTTAGGTTAAGTGAAATTGAGAAAATTGTATATAGTTATTTTGGGATGCGGCATCAATAACAATTAATTATAAGTTTAAACCGCAGTAAATATTAATATTCGTTTTTGCTGTAATATTCGATACATTTTATTAGGTATTTCCATGCAACTCGTTCACTGTTGCTAAGTAACATAAAATTAATACAACTATTACAAACCGCTTTTAACGCAATATACCATAGGTGTTATATGTATAAATATATACCTGCGCTTTGAAGTAGTATACACGATATTCTGATGTAAACGATCTGCTATACACCTTATTATATACTATGGGAGCCAATCTCTGAGATTTGTGTAATTTACCATAAACTACAACGACATCCTTTCATCCAAAAATTGCATATACTACAGATCCTTATGATAAAGGTAATTTTTTAAATGTTAATATGGATATGAAATACAAAAATTTGATCTTTTTTATAAACAATTTTGTTTTGTAAAGGGTGATTTTTTTGTGGTTAGGATTTTCATGCATTAGTATTTGACAGATCACGCGGGATTTCAGACAAGGTGTCAAAGAGAAAGATGCTCAGTATGCTTTGACATTTCATAATGAATAGACTTACTAACGAGCAACGCTTGCAAATAATTGAATTATATTACAAAAATCAGTGTTCGGTTCGAAAAGTGTTTCGCGATTTACGTCCGATTTATGGTCTACATAATCGACCAAGTGAGCAAACAATTAATGCGATTGTGACCAAGTTTCGCACTCAGTTTACTTTATTGGACATTAAACCAACCACACGAATGCGTACAGTGCGTACAGAAGAGAATATTGCGTCTGTTTCTGAGAGTGTTGCTGAAGACCGTGAAATGTCGATTTGTCGCCGTTCGCAGCAATTGGGTTTGTGTTATTCGACGACATGGAAGATTTTACGCAAAGATCTTGGTGTAAAACCGTATAAAATACAGCTCCTGCAAGAACTGAAGCCGAACGATCTGCCACAACGTCGAATTTTCAGTGAATGGGCCCTAGAAAAGTTGGCAGAAAATCCGCTTTTTTATCGACAAATTTTGTTCAGCGATGAGGCTCATTTCTGGTTGAATGGCTACGTAAATAAGCAAAATTGCCGCATTTGGAGTGAAGAGCAACCAGAAGCCGTTCAAGAACTGCCCATGCATCCCGAAAAATGCACTGTTTGGTGTGGTTTGTACGCTGGTGGAATCATTGGACCGTATTTTTTCAAAGATGCTGTTGGACGCAACGTTACGGTGAATGGCGATCGCTATCGTTCGATGCTAACAAACTTTTTGTTGCCAAAAATGGAAGAACTGAACTTAGTTGACATGTGGTTTCAACAAGATGGCGCTACATGCCACACAGCTCGCGATTCTATGGCCATTTTGAGGGAAAACTTCGGAGAACAATTCATCTCAAGAAATGGCCCGGTAAGTTGGCCACCAAGATCATGCGATTTGACGCCTTTAGACTATTTTTTGTGGGGCTACGTCAAGTCTAAAGTCTACAGAAATAAGCCAGCAACTATTCCAGTTTTGGAAGACAACATTTCCGAAGAAATTCGGGCTATTCCGGCCGAAATGCTCGAAAAAGTTGCCCAAAATTGGACTTTCCGAATGGACCACCTAAGACGCAGCCGCGGTCAACATTTAAATGAAATTATCTTCAAAAAGTAAATGTCATGGACCAATCTAACGTTTCAAATAAAGAACCGATGAGATTTTGCAAATTTTATAAAAATTTAGTTATATAGTTTTTTTTAAAAAAAAAGTTCTCAAGCTCTTAAAAAATCACCCGTTATATACATTTTTTAGTGTACAAATATCTGTCTAAAATTGAAACTATGTCTAAAAAAATAAGTTTTGGACACTTGCGTAAATTTCTGTCCAAATTATAAAAGTGTCCAAATAACTAAAAGTGTCCAAAAACTTCACACCGGTGGATTAGGGATATTTAAACACGTAACCGGGGTATTTGAACACAACCGATTTAACACGGTCTAGCAAAAAAAATTGATTCCATTCGGCTCATGAACAAGGCTCATGTATTGAATTTTAAAAGTTTTACCAATACAGCGAGTCTGCGTATCCCCCAATGTTCTACTACCCTAAGCCAAACATCAAAAATCTCAGAAATTGGCTCGCATAGTGACTATATAGTGTTGTTAACCGAACAATACTAAACTATTAAAATTTCATTTGTAATTTTTTGTAGGCGTACCATATTTTATAAATTTTTGAACGGAGAACAACTAAATAGTTCGAGTACAAAAAATATAATGCACGAAAGTATAATTTTGGGAAGTGGTCGCGATACTGTACGATTGTTACTTGCTGTTGTAAGCAAGGTTTGGAATTTCCAGTTTAAAACTAATAAAAAGGATAATCCATTCTAATTTTGAAAACGGATCAAACTAAAAAAGAAAAAAGGAAGATGACGAAAAAATTCTTAATTTCTTTAGCCAAAACATTATAAAACAATTTTTCTTTCTTTCGTAAACGCCTACAATATTTCTTAAGTCGCCCTTTCTGATAATATTCCTTATAGGATTCCCAGGTAAATAATTTTTTGTCATTAGATTGAATTACTGGTATCGAACAAAAGCGTTCGCGCCCATTATATCCCTTTTTCAACAATAACAAAAAAATTGGCTCAATTTAAGTTCAAACGACACAAATGTGTGAGTAAAAACCATAAGTATGTAATGGCGTTTTGGATAAAAAATTTCTCTTGATTTGAAGTACAACCAAGACAATTGTGTGTATAGTAAATGTTTTGTTCGGACGAAAATAAATTTGAACGAAATGCACAAATGTGCAAGTTGGTTAAAAAAAAATACAAAAAAAAATTTTTGCATGGTACTTTTGCTGTCCCCACAAAATTGTGTTACCGGGCAGGAAAAAGGATATAAAGGGTAATTTATTAAAGACTAGACGAAAATTTTCAAAGTATCTACGTTACAATATAAAGAGGTTGTCCAATATACAGAGTATTTTAAACTATGCGAGTCAATCTACGAGGGCTGCCTTTTATATTTCGGGATTAGAGAACAAAAACAAATATTAATCATCGAAAATCGCTTTATTGTTTTTCAAAATATTCCCCATGAAGATCTATACAATTTTGCATGCGTTTGAACCAATTGTCGAAGCACTTTTTTCACTCTGATTGACGTATATCCAAAACATGCATTCTGAATGCAGCAATCGCTTCTTCAGGTGTCGAAAAACGTTGACCTCTCAGTTTGTTTTTTACGTACGGGAATAAAAAGAAGTCATTTGGTGACAAGTCAGGACTATACGGCGGATGACTCATCAAATCGATGTTTTGAGTGCTCAAAAATGCAGTTGTTTGAGCCGATGTGTGAGGGCTCGCATTATCGTGGTGAAGAGTGATCCGTCTTCGGCAGTTGGTTTTCCTGATTTCTTGGAAGACAGCTGGCAAACAAATGGTTGTGTACCAATTACACAGGCCTAGACCAACTCAAATCTACTTTCCGCTAGTGGTCCCGCCGTTTAGTAATATCGGAAAACTCGGAAAAACCGAATTTATTTAATAACCCCGGTTATGTGTTCAAATATCCTTAATCCTAACTACCAGAATCCCTAATTTTTGGAAAATGAGTATAATTTTCCAACTACACAGGCCCAGACCAACTCAAACCTACTTTCCGCTAGTGGTCCCGCCGTTTAGTAATATCGGAAAACTCGGAAAAACCGAATTTATTTAATAACCCCGGTTATGTGTTCAAATATCCTTAATCCTAACTACCAGAATCCCTTTTTTTTGGAAAATGAGTATGATTTTCCAATTACACAGGCCTAGACCAACTCAAATCTACTTTCCGCTAGTGGTCCCGCCGTTTAGTAATATCGGAAAACTCGGAAAAACAAAATTTATTTATTAACCCCGGTTATGTGTTCAAATATCCTTAATCTTAACTACCAGAATCCCTTTTTTTGGAAAATAAGTATGATTTTCCAATTACACAGGTCTATACCAACTCAAATCTAGTTTTTGCTAGTGGTCCCGCCGTTTAGTAATATCGGAAAACTCGGAAAAACCGAATTTATTTAATAACCCCGGTTATGTGTTCAAATATCCTTAATCCTAACTACCAGAATCCCTTTTTTTTTAAAAATAAGTATGATTTTCCAATTACACAGGTCTATACCAACTCAAATCTACTTTCCGCTAGTGGTCCCGCCGTTTAGTAATATCGGAAAACTCGGAAAAACCGAATTTATTTAATAACCCCGGTTATGTGTTCAAATATCCTTAATCCTAACTACCAGAATCCCTTTTTTTGGAAAATGAGTATGATTTTCCAATTACACACGCCTAGACCAACTCAAATCTACTTTCCGCTAGTGGTCCCGCCGTTCAGTAATATCGGAAAACTCGGAAAAACCGAATTTATTTAATAACCCCGGTTACGTGTTCAAATATCCTTAATCCTAACTACCAGAATCCCTACTTTTTGGAAAATGAGTATGATTTTCCAATTACACAGGTCTATAAACTCGGAAAAACCGAATTTATTTAATAACCCCGGTTATGTGTTCAAATATCCTTAATCGTAACTACCAGAATCCCTTTTTTTGGAAAATGAGTATGATTTTCCAATTACACAGGTGTATACCAATTCAAATCTACTTTCCGCTAGTAGTCCCGCCGTTTAGTAATATCGGAAAACTCGGAAAAACCGAATTTATTTATTAACCCCGGTTATGTGTTCAAATATCCTTAATCCTAACTACCAGAATCCCTTTTTTTGGAAAATGAGTATGATTTTCCAATTACACAGGCCTATACCAACTCAAATCTTTTTTCCGCTAGTAGTCCCGCCGTTTAGTAATATCGGAAAACTCGGAAAAACCGAATTTATTTATTAACCCAGGTTATGTGTTCAAATATCCTTAATCCTAACTACCAGAATCCCTTTTTTTTGGAAAATGAGTATGATTTTCCAATTACACAGGCCTAGACCAACTGAAATCTACTTTCCGCTAGTGGTCCCGCCGTTTAGTAATATCGGAAAACTCGGAAAAACCGAATTTATTTATTAACCCCGGTTATGTGTTCAAATATCCTTAATCCTAACTACCAGAATCCCTTTTTTTTGGAAAATGAGTATGATTTTCCAATTACACAGGCCTAGACCAACTCAAATCTATACATTGAATAAAATTGGAAAAGATCCATTTTTATATGCGTTTTCGTGGCTTTTGTCACAAACTATATTTTATTAACACTATTTAAAAATATTTTATTTTAACATATAACGTAAAAACTTTTTCTACAACATTTTAAAATAAATTATGATTTTAAGGTTTTTATATAGTAAAATACTTATTATCTTTATGTGACAATATTGTTATTTTTGTTTTGTTTGAGACCGGTTTCGGAGTTCCTCCTTCTTCAGTCAACGTTTTTTACTTTTAATGGTGTGAACGTAGGAAATTTCGCCTTATATATAATGCACTTGTCTGTTAACAGTTATTATTTGTTGTATATAGCTAAGTCATAAATTTTATTCGTTTTGAAGATTAACTTGTCGTTTAGTATGTGTGGGCTATGTCGGTGTTTATATATTTCAAATTCTTCCAAAATATCCATCATCCTGCATTTTCTCATTGTGTGCATTATTATTAAGTTTGTGTTTACGTCCGTGTATGTGTGATTGTTCGTGAATAAATGGCGAGCGTAATTGGATTTGAAGATCGTGTTTTTGGTTGCATTTTTTATTTCTTTTGTGTGTTCATTGAATCTCAGTGTGAACGATCTACCGGTTTGACCGATATAGAACATAGAGCAATCATTACACGTCAGTTTGTATATTCCAGTGTCCATATTGTGGTTTTGTTGTGATGTTAATTTATTTTGTATTTTATGTGACGTTTTATGTGCGATTGTGTAACCAAATTTTCGAAATGTTTTTTGTAATAAATTGCTTGTGTGTCCATTATATTCGACTGTGACGTACTTTTTTATGTTTTCTTGTGTAGTGTGTAAGGTGGTGTAAAGTTGATGATGTTTTTTATGTAAAATTTTTCGGTTTAATTTATGAATCATGTTTGTGTTGTATCCGTTTTGTTTCGCTATGTGTATGATAGTGTGCAGTTCTTCTTTGTAGTCACCTTCACTCATGGGGATGTTGTTGAGCCTGGTTAGTAGATGATTGTATGCTGCTACCTTATGTTGAAATGGGTGATTAGATGAGTTGTGAATGGTGTGGTCAGTTTGTGTGTCTTTTCGATATATCGTGAAGCTATGTTTTTGATTGATGTTTTTAATAGTTAAATCAAGGAAATTTATAGACCTGTCGTGCTCTAACTCCAACGTGAACTTGATATTTTGGTGTATGTTGTTTATGTATTTATGTAACTCGTCCAATTGCCTTTTTGTACCGTGGAATAAGATTAAAATGTCGTCAACGTATCGATGCCAATATATTATCTTATTTTTGTGTTTATTCCTTATGTTGTTTATATAGAAATTTTCGAAGTGGTTTAAATATATGTTAGCGAGTGTTCCAGATAGTGGACTGCCCATAGGTAGTCCATCATTTTGTATATAAAAATTGTTGTTGTGCTGGAAATAATTTTGTTTGGTTATTACGTTGAGCAGCGCCATTATTTGTGTTGTCTTTTCTTTGTTTATATTATTGTTTTGACCTAATAAATTCCTTATGATTTCCAATGTATCGTTAACCGGTATATTTGTATACATATTGGTGACGTCAAAAGATGCAAATTTTGCCCCGCTAGGTATGTCTACTGATCGTATTTTGTCGATTAATTCTTGGTTGTTTTTTATAGATGAATTATGTTGTAAATTAATATTTTCTGTCAACCATTTATTAATAACTTTTGCGATTTTGTATGATGGAGATGTAGTAAAGTTGATTAATGGACGAATCGGTATATCGTTTTTATGAAGTTTCGGTAATCCTGTGATGGCTGGAGCTATGGGTTTCATCATTTTACTAGAATATATTTGTTGGTTGTTCAAAACTGCTGTGGACTTATTTATAACTTGATTAATCGACTTTAGATAGTTTTTTGTAGGGTCTTGATTGAGAACGATTATGTTGTTTTTGGAGATGTATTCATCGATTTTTTGTTGGTATTCCGATTTGTACATGACTACAACCGTATTGCCTTTGTCGGCTTTTGTAATTAAAGCGTCGTTTTCGATCAATTTTGTCTTCATGCTTTTCAAAAGTTTTACTTTTGAAGAATCCTGATTATTTTGAGAAAATGTTTTGGTTTTTAGCTCATTAATTACGAGGGTTCTGAGTTCTTCTTGGTGTTGGATATTCGTATTTATCACGGCATTTTCGATTTCTAGAAGATGTTTTTGTCGAGCTTTTTTGTTGTTTGCTGTTTCTATGTTGAGCTTTAAACCTTTGTCTAGAAGGCTTGTTTCTGTTGTGTTGAAATTGATGTTCGTTAGGTTCTGTATACGATCATAGAATTTATGTTTTGTAAAGTAAATTGATTCGTCCGAGTTTTCAAGTTGAACCAATTGTGCAGATTTTAACATTCTTATTTTTCTGGTGATGGTTTGTCGTTTTATCCGCATGGTGTCCTCAATTTTGTTGTTCACTTGTTCAATAATGTTATTATATTCCAAGGGGTGAAATTTTTTTGATAATATCATTTGAGCGTGGTAAGTTTTTATAGTTAGTGAATTGATTTTTGTGTACAGATCTTTTATTGATTTCGACAGCCATAACTTTTCACTTTTTCTTTTCGCATATAATGCTGCCGGAGAATTATTTTTTATTATGATTTTGATGAAATTTGGTGTAATGTTTCGCCTTTTGCAGGAGCGGTTGAAATACAGGTTCATTTTATTACAGTATAATTTCTCCTTCACGTTATAATAGTACAACACGGTTTTGAGCGATGACTCATTATACATTGAATAAAATTGGAAAAGATCCATTTTTATATGCGTTTTCGTGGCTTTTGTCACAAACTATATTTTATTAACACTATTTAAAAATATTTTATTTTTAACATATAACGTAAAAACTTTTTCTACAACATTTTAAAATAAATTATGATTTTAAGGTTTTTATATAGTAAAATACTTATTATCTTTATGTGACAATATTGTTATTTTTGTTTTGTTTGAGACCGGTTTCGGAGTTCCTCCTTCTTCAGTCAACGTTTTTTACTATTAATGGTGTGAACGTAGGAAATTTCGCCTTATATATAATGCACTTGTCTGTTAACAGTTATTATTTGTTGTATATAGCTAAGTCATAAATTTTATTCGTTTTGAAGATTAACTTGTCGTTTAGTATGTGTGGGCTATGTCGGTGTTTATATATTTCAAATTCTTCCAAAATATCCATCATCCTGCATTTTCTCATTGTGTGCATTATTATTAAGTTTGTGTTTACGTCCGTGTATGTGTGATTGTTCTAATTTAATTGTTTTAATTTAAATTGCTCACTTCTTTAAATTTTACATAAAATGTAAAATATATATGCACACAAAACTAAATTTTTGTTATACTTCCAAGATCCACCAAACCTTAGAAAAATTTATTTTCCACATATGTATTATATTTCTTGGTTTCCCGTCTCATTTTGCCTCTATTATATTATATTCTACTTCAACCCGTTTAAATATGTTTATGTATATTATAAATTTTGTTGGCCTTTCAAACACTCAACTAATATTCAATTTCCTTTGCAAATCAAATAACAATTTTCATCCAATCAATAAAAATAAAATTCAGCTATACAGTAACAGCAACCATACCAAAAATGGGAAAACTATAAATTATATTCCAATTTATTTTCCATAACGAACCGAATCCATAAACAAAAAATAATAATAATAAAAATCTCCTGCTTAAAAACTTCAATCTATCAACAACAATTTTTGACTCCTACTAACCCAAAAATGATGGTATAAAATTGGCTCATGCCAATTGCAACCCGTTGTAAACCATCGCCATAATTAGACATTTTCTAAAACTCTATAAAAATAAAAAACAAATATTTTTTTTAATATCAATTGAAATTTTGCATTCATTTGTTGTATATAAGCAATTCGTTACCCCTCGTGTGCAAGAACTCCTATATACTCGTAACATATAAAACAAGGTATGTATACATTGCTTTAGTTTTATATATCAACAACAAAATCCCTACATTTAGTAAATAGAATATATATATTCTAATTTTATATGGTTGGAATATATTTCTAGGGGTTAATATAAAAGCCACGCCCACGTCGTTACCGCACACAAAACATACCAACTAAATTATTTTATTTATCCTTTTCCATTTTCTCTCTTTATGTACTAAAAACCTATACACTGCCACAATAGGTAGAATTCGCCTAAATGCATTCGTCGGTTGATCTCTTCTCATACACGTAGAAAAATATAATATGTATCCATCCTTGTTTCTCCCCTAAAATTATACTAAGCAATATAAATTATCCATTTTACAAAATAAGGGATGATCTCTTGAAAAATTGAAAATATTATAATTTTCCTACAAATTTTTATTTTTGTTTTGTAGCGGAAAATTTTTTTTTTGTCTGTTGTTGGCAAAATTCTAACCAAACGGATATCCAATTTTCATACGTCAAGGTCTTTTCTAAATATTTTGAGTGTGTTCAATAAAAATTTTCCTTTTTTAGTTTTTATTTAATAAATAATTTTTGTGTTTTTTGTGAAAAACTGTACAAAAAAATAAGTATATTTTAATTAATTGTATAATGACAGTAATTTCAGTGTAATTTAAAAAATAACATTATTATTTACCGTTCCGACGATAACAACAACATTGCTAAAAATTTATAAACAATATCAGGATAACAAAGGTGTGATTTTCGACAGCGACGTGTCCTCTATCGGAATTTATTCCCATATTAATTAATAATAAGTGTGTGTCTATCCTATTTGTGCATGTGTATGTATTTTGTGCTGGGTGACTTAAAAATTGTGACTTAAATAAATTTGTGAGAAAACAAAATGGTGTGAAATTGTGCGTTTGAAACAAAATCAAAATTTTTAACTATAAGTTCTAGTGAATTATACAGAAAAATATACAAATCATTTGATTGTAAATTAAATTAAAGTTTTTTGCATACACAAGGTAATTAAATTTTTCATGTTTTTGTATAACCAAATTTCCATAATTTTCATATAAATTTTCCTTTAAAATAAATTGTTTTTGTGTTCCGTGTGCGCTGCTGGTAGGTTTCTCTTCTATGTTTCGCTTTAATATTCTTGCTTTTTGGGCTACATACTATATACCCTTATAGATTTGCATTTTGGCGAGGAAAACTTTTCAACTCTTAATTTTTTTGTTTAATGCCTTTTGGAGGAAAATTTATGAGAAAAGTTTTTTTGTTGAGAAAATGAGTTATTTTTCCTGGAAATTTATATTAATTTAAAGTTTGTGTTTTCGTTTTGAATTTTTGTATTTTTTTAGGTTCCGATAGAGTAAACAAATTTAATGGTGGCTCGGTCTGACATAGCCATAAAATGATAACCATTTTTTGTTTGGAATAGTGTAGCACATAACTGGTTTATTTTGATATCACTCTAGTAGATTTACAAATGCAAAAATGTCCACGAAGGACAGGCATTTAGTCAGAACCTGTTGCAACCCACAGTTATTTGACAATTAAAACCATTTTACTACATCTGACTACTCTGAAATACAAGGCGAATACGTGTGAACAATTTTCCAAATCCAAGCTAATTACTAATTTGTATTTCGTGTTTGGCCACCCACCTTAGAGTATCTCAACATTTTTCGTGCGTTGGTGACAGCATAATTCTCTCCCGTTATAATAAATTTAAATAGTTTTGTACGGGGCTTTTGCAAGCGACCAAAATGTGTTTTGTGGAGGTTTGAGCACGGACGTTCCTTTTTATAAGGAGGCATTACGAAATTTTCTAAAACATCGTCAACGAATATGCTGTTTCTTACGTCGAATAGTCCATAGAGCCTTGTCCATGCTATAAAATTAGTTCTACCGTATACCACTAGCTGGAGCAATTTTAGAGATATTCTATACGGAAGCCTTTAAATGGTCTGTTATGATTTAAATCAGATGTTCACAGTTTTCTTATGTAATTTATGAACTCTTTCTCGCATTTTATAGCTCACTTCTGATCTTAAAAGCAATTGTAAAACTGTGGGTGTGGGTAGTGGGATTGTTGCATCTTCGTCGTATATATAAAACACTTCGTACAGAGAGATTTTTTTTAAAAAATCATATTCAATAAGCATCATGTTCAATAATACAATTTTTTAATTTTTTGTAGAACTTTGAAGCATCGTTCAAGTCTTTATATTCATTTAGCATGTAATAATAACAAGGCAAAGAACATCGTACAAGTTGAACTGAGTTGGTTTAAACTGTAAAATAATATTTTAAACTTCATATAAATTGTTTTCTAAAATTATCGTACACACATGTTAAAATAAGAATTAAATACAAACACGTTACGATGTTCATTGCCCATAACATCGCGAAACAACCCGATTTACCGTTCGATCCATCACTCCAAAAGCCCACAACATTTTGATTTGATTTGCATTTTAATTTTGTCAAAATGGAGGTAACTCAACTTCGTGCATTTCTTGTGCACATTTGGAAGCTCACTCTCCACATATTCGATATAATGTAACGATCGTGCTTATGGAGCAATGTACAGACTGAATCATTAATCCCATGGATTAAAGAAGAAGAAATTATTTTTCATTATAAAAAAGTTACATTCTATGGTGGTATATTACGTGAGACAAGCTAATAAGAACATCTCGAGAGTATGCCTAGTTGCTTTTTGTGGAATATTGGGAGTTAAAAAAGATCGAGTGGTTCGTCTTGCAAATAGGTATTTAATATCGGTTTAAAAACACCGGCAACTGAAGTATGCTTGTCGTGTATTATACTTAAGAAGCGGATGCAATTTGAAACCGACAGTAAGAGAAAACAAGATTTAATGGTTCAAACGATGGCACATAAAAGACGAGTAAACGATGGCACATAAAAGTCGCAGTTGTGGGATCATCGAAAACTCCGTTATCGAAGGAATGGGTTTTTATATACTTGGACGAAAAATTTATTTTCGAAAGAACCCAAACAAATTGCATCAGCAGTTCACCATCACATTTGCAATCTAAACCTTAACGCAAAATCGAGAGTACGATTAGTTGATAATGGATGCGGTGGACAGAATAAAAATTCTATAATGATTGGAATTCTTTGTTTTTGGTTGTTGAAGGAAACTATATCACTTAACAACATCAAACAAGTCGAAATGGTATTTCCGATCCCAGGGCATTCGTATATAACTCTTGACTGGGTATTTGCGAAATTGGAGAAAAAGTTAAAAGTTATTTCAACCAACGTTGCGATATAATACAAAGCACATGGTACTGTAATTAAGCTGGGAGATGTGGATTGCCCAGTGAAGGACTGCCATTTTAAACAAGCTTCCATTTTAAATTTAATGAAGCCAATCTATTTGTGATATCAAAAATATCTCAAAAAATGTTAGTTCGCGGAGAATTGGTCTATAAATCCGATGTTGGAGCATCTAAATGTATTACGAAAAGAGGAAAATACTTGACACGGATGAACAACCCGGTATTAGAATAAGCGAAGCTAAATTGCTTGATGTCAATAATTTATTAAGGAAACATTTTGGTGACAGCTGGTCAGCAATGGATGAGCTGGCTTTTTACAATAATATTATAAATTCCAACGATTCCAGTACGCTTCCAGACGCGTTGCTAGACCCAATTTGTGAAGTTTCGGAATAACATCAAGGAATGAATTTAATCATTACAAACTATATTATTAGTTGCAAGGCTGAATATTTCCATATACTAATCTGAATTTTTATGTGATACATACTTTCCATTCCCAAGAAGAGATTTTATAATTTATGTATATTGCTGAAGCAGTTCTTATGTCTTATATTTATTAATATAAGGCATAAGAACATTTACATTATTTTCTTTTTTGTAAGCAATAAAGTTTAGTTTATATAGAAACACATTAGTTTTCAACCTGAAGTTGAGAGTACAACTTGAATACTAACTTATTCTTTTATTCACGAATTTGTTTTAATTATAACAATTTCAAAAGTTGCTCTGACCACTAGTACTAACACAAATGGTCCGAATAGAATATTCAACTTAACTTAATATGTTTTCGCTAATCGCTGATGAAGCTTTTAGATGTTGAAAAAATAGCAGTATATTCATCGAAACCCATTATTTAATAACAAGCCGACTAGGTACAAAACGCGTTATAAAATATGGTCAGTATCAAAACTCGCTATTTACAATTTTAAAAGGGCTCTAAAACCCAAACTAAAGTAGATACGATTATTTTTTTTGAGCCAAAAGGTTACTTTAGGAGGCCAAACGAAATTTATGAACAAAATTTGAATAAATGCTGTTCATTGGCCTTGCCAAATTTTTTGTATTTTATAAAAAACTGTCTCACATGCAAATAACGCGCTTTGCATTTGAACAACCGCCGTTTGCCAAAAATAATTAACACGTTGATTCTTATATCCAACCAGCTGCTTTGAGTTTAGTTGTAATTATGCAAGTTAAGGTTTTTGTTATTTAAACACCCATTTGAAGAAATATATTGCTCGTGTAGTTATAGTTGTCTTCTTTAAATAGAATAAGGCCGACCTGTGGAGCTATTCTGGTAATTCCCTGGGAATAGCGAATTTGGAAAAGAATTCACTTAGCTTTTATCTATAAATCAGGTTTTCCTAGCCTACTGTGGCACTATTCTGTCTTTCCCTGGGAATAGGGAATTGGGAAAAATATTTTCAAAACATTTTTGTCTAAATTGTATTTTTCTGGCCTACTGAGGGAACATGTTTGGTGTTAATATTTTTGAAACAAAGTGAAATGGGAAAATATTTTTCCCAATAAAAATTTTGTGGAACAAAAGTTTCCCAATTCACTTTGTTTTGAAAATTTTTGCACTAAACTTTTTTTTCAGTAGTCCAGAAAAATACAATTTAGACAAAAATGCTATGAAAATATTTTTCCCAATTCCTTATTCCCAGGGAAAGACAGAATAGGGCCAAGGAAACAGTTTTTATGTAAAATTTTACAAATTGGGAATAATATTTCCATAACGAAACGATCAGGAAAAATTATTCCCAAATTTATTTTGTTTTCAAAAAAAATTACCAAGTTAGTGGTACTATACTTTAGTACGAAAAAAATAGTTTAAACAGAATTTATTGCTGTGTGCCTGATCTAAACTACTAAATTGATCGTTAGTTCACCTAGGTATTGATAGATGTCTTTAATATTTAAGAAAAAAACAAAATTTTCTCGATATTTAGTTCTAAACTGCAAACTTAGTGCCGATTTATCTAATTTATCGATTTATTTATTACCGATTGGAAATGTTTCGTAGAATGTTAAATTTAAGTTAATATAGCAGATTTTAATTAAACATCAGGTGAGGTTTGTTTTGTGCCATCTTTGAACGGTTGGTACGAACTTACTATCAATTTAGTTAGTTGGAAGCTTAGACAAAAAAAGATCGACGTTAGGCACACGGCATATATATAATTTTTTTTCCCCAGTTCTCTATTCCCGGGGAATTACAAGAACAGGACCACTGGAAGGGTAATGTAGCAGATTTTGTCCCATATATTTTAAAATAGAGAGTTCATGTGGATGTGAATAAGCTGCACATAGTTTAAATTGAATTAAACAATTTACTCGTGTTACTACCCAAGTATCGCTACTTCCAACTTATTTCGATTTTTATGGAACAATTGTTGGAACTAAGTTCCACGGTCAAGTTCCATTTTATTACAAGTTTTACTATGAAGTGTGGAACAAAAACCCGTAACTCAATGAACTGGATATTATGCGAGTTCCATGTCTTCCATGAAATATCTCAAAAATGTCACGAAAGTTGGAACTGTCAAAATGAGTTCCATTTTGTTATACTTGGGTAAGATTAACTGAAGTTTTGACAGCCCATAACCTGTAAACAGTATTTCATTATGTCAGCTGTTAACCTATAATGAATAAATCTGAATATCTCTTACAAAAACTTTACATGAACATAGTGGGTGAACATTGGCCGCGAATAAAATTCAAGCTATTTAAATTGCTGTTCACTGTGGAAATTTAATTTTCAATAGGAAAATTGTAGCTTATTGGCATACACCTGCTAGTTGAGAATACCTCAAAAGAAAAAATCTAGCGGGGTCAAACCGCACGATCTTAGTGGCAAATTACATCTCCTCTGCATACCCTCATCAAATCCTTGATGCAGAATGTCATCGGTGCTGTATGGCACGTAGCCCAGACCCGCTGAATACAGATGTCGTCTACCCCCATACCATACCGTTCAATTTGGGCCAAAATAATTCGGTTAGCATCGTTCTGAAGCGCTTGCCGTTGAAGGTGATGGCCTCACCAACGTCATTTTCAAACAAATACGGACCAATGACGTAGCCGGCCCAAAACCCGCACTAAACAGTAAGTTTTTGTGGATGCATTGCCGCCTGGTTAACCTCGTGTGGGTTGGAATCATCCCATATACGGCCTTTTTGCTGGTTAACATAGCCATTCATCCAAAAATGCGCCTCGTGAATGAAGTTGGGGTCCTTTTCAAACGACCACTCAACACGACCACTAAACGTCTCTCTTTACATTGAACAATTTTTATTATAATTAATTTTCTCCATTCTTGGACCGTGTCCGAGATAAGAGCCTAGCATTTATTAAAAACTCACCCTGTATAGAGGTTACCTACAGGCTCAATTGAAAGGTATTGACATTAGTAACATTTACAAATGGATTGTTAACGTACGAGTTTTTAGGTAGAACTTATTAATTGCATTTAAGTGATTTAAATTTGACAGCCAATAACAAGCTATTGCAGAGTTTGTATCAAAAATGCCACTATTATCGGATGATTTCTATTGGATTAATTTTTCAACAGACGGGTTTGATTTCCAAGGAAAAATTTTGTTTTATATACAAGGAACTCGTTCAATAAGAAAACAACACGTAAAAGTCGTCTTGACTTTTCAAATGACACCGATAACATTTCCAAAGAGATTGATACCGTACGATTTTTTGAGACAAACTTATTCGTAGTACTCATGCAGTTTAAAAACTGGTACCCATATTCCGATTGCAAAATTTTTCAAATGACATAAATTTGATTTCTATGGTCAACTACTTGACAGTAATCATTACGTTTGTTGCTGTCCTGAATTTGCCAGGATACGATCCCTTGTCATTCAATTCTCGCTAAATTGCTCAGGATCAACTGCAGTCAGTCTATTCCTAGTTCCAAACACCTTCAATTTGCCGAAAGGTTCAGATCCATAGACATAATTAGATACTAGTGACATTTTGGTACAAATTCTGAAATTTTCTGTTATTGGCCGTTTAATGCGAATCACTTAAAAAAGACAATGGTTGAGGTTTATTAAAAAAATATATGATGTAATCCGTTTGGAAATGGTACCAAATGTTATTTAAAAGTTAAGTCCGTTTAAATCATTATAGGTATAATAATGACATTTTGGTACAAACTCTGCGATGTCCAGTTATTAGCTATTATAAGTAAACCACTCAAAAGCTGCAAATACTCTGATGGATTTCTAGAGAGTTTCTACTCTAAAAGTAATTTTGATAGAAAACAAAGGGTTTTAATTAAAAGTTGTGAATTTTTATTGATTCGTACGTAAAGTATACAGTAAAAGTCTGTGTACGGAATAGCATATCGGGTAAATGGCCTCAACGGCTTTGCTGAAAGTTTTCATGACCGTTTTCTATAAATGTGGCTGATTTTCTTTGATACAGCACTTAGTTTCTTCCTTCAAGGCAAAAGTGGTCGTGGACTTATTGGCATAAAGCTTAAACTTAAAAAAACAAACAACTAACGGCATTAAATCGTATTGTCTGCGTGGCCAAATTCTGGTCACTATAGTAGGAAATTAAACAACCAGGATGTAATGCAGTAATTGGTTTGTTTCGTGGGCTGTATGGCATGTGACACCGTCTTGTTGAATCCACATGTTCATATCCTTATCTGGCAATTTAGGTACAAAAAACTGGATTATTATGCGCCCATCGCGAACAAAATGATTGCCTGATTAGCCGCATTTTTGAAGAAAATGGCCCAATTATGCATCCAGTCCAACATCCGCACCTAAATAGTGTCATGTTGTGGATGTATTTGTTTCTCAACAATCACTAGCGAATTTTGCCTCATGCTGAAATGTTTCGAATGAGATTGTTCGAAAATCAGCATCCATTTGTTGTTGTTCCATAATCCATTCAACAGCCGGAGTATTACGCAATCCGAACATGTTTAACGGGAATTTGAAAAGTAAAAATACACAGGATTTTTTTTCAGGATTTTTTAGTTGCTAGTAGACCAAAAAATGTTACATATTCTGGCTTCAAATATGGTATAATTGAAAAGATGTCTTAAAACACATTAAAGTTCTTGAGCATTTTTTGATAGATGAAGTCAGGAGTGCTCCAGCATTAATATACTTATGTGCTGTGATTCGAACATGTGCATTAATTATGCCAGCACACGGTTTCCTGGCTCTGTGCATGCTTCTGTGATTATCTGTGGAAGAAATCCCAAATAGCTACGCAAATATTTTTGCTTCTATTTCTAATCAAGCGAGTATTCTACTTGTCGATTCTGAGGCAGGACCATATATACCGATCGGTAAGTTTAGATGATAGTGAAACTTTACTATTCAAATTCATTCGTTTGTTAAATAACAAATCGAACGTATTTCTACGATTTTATAAAACAAGAAAATAAAACTGGTGAAATTGTGGTTGGGCTTCCATAATAATGTCAATACCATTTCCACGCGGTTGTGTTGATACGGCCATTCAATAATCCAAAGAATGAGACTAACAAATTTTCGTTTACAGTTAATCCATGAAATGGATACTGATGAAAATTCTGAAGATGATGAAACTAAAATTGAGAATGGAAATGTTGTGATCAAAATTATAGGCCAGTTATATAATAATTGATTGGACATTTTATTAAAAATTTAAAATTAAATGGTTTAAAATTCTTCTCAAATTGACTAACAAAATAACTTAAAGTGATTACTAACATATAGCGCAACCTCCCATATATTGATTTTAACCCATTAAACCCCGAAATATGTTCTAGTTGGCCGATTTCAGTGAAATTCACAGTTCACGTCCGTTTCAAGTCGGATAATATAATTGTAAAAAAAAATATCATAAAGTCATGTCAATAGGGCTGCGGGGCTGGTATGATATATACAATGGGCAGAACCAGTATATTTTTTATAATGTTTCCACTTTTTTATTAATTCATTTCTGTTTCTGGTTAATGTAACATAAATAATAATAACAATGATAATAATAATGTAACATAAATAATAATAATATAAATAAAACATAACAATTCATATAAAATTTAAAAAATGAAAATTCTTATAACAATACATTTCGTAAGTAAAGCTTCATTGTTTAAAATGATAGGTAATTTTTAAAAAAAAATATTTGGGATGTAACCTAATATTACATTTTTCGCAGATGTACTTAGTGCATTTTTTACACAAAGCACATTTTCATTGCGTTGAATTATATATAATAAGATGGCCCATCCCGTCAAAGTGGATACTATACTATTTGATGGTCGCTGGGACCTGTCCTTTTGGAAAATATGGCATAGGGTTTATGTTGGTTATTCCCTGCCAGTAATGATCGAAACAACTCTCCAGTAAATTGTAAGAGTGTGACATTTGAAAGGGCCTCTCTGTATAAAAACCTTGAACGAATTCGTATTCTATGCAATCCCTTTTGTTGATCAAATAAGTCAACGATTATAAAGTTTTACTAATTCTGGCTGAGATATAGTCACTTTCTTTTTATATATGCCGCTATATCGAGTACAGGTTGATTCCTGCAATACAATATCGGGGTCAATCATATTCGTCGCCATAGTGACTTGACTATTATCGTGCCATCGTATCAATGTGATTTTTGTATTACGGTCTTGAATCACACAGGAAGACCCTCGTTCCGATTTTTTTAAATCTGGTAGAAGAGGATTTTCTATTCGGCGTTTCTTTATTGAACCGACGATGTTAATTTTTTTGCTTTTGATCTCTTCTAACAATTGAAGAGAAGTGAAAAAATTATCTATAAAAATAGAAGAACCTTCAACAATTACATTTTCTGATTATGTTTTTACTATACACTTTCGCCTAATGCTTGTGTCTCTTCCTGATTTGCCTAAAAGTATAACCAATTTTATAAAATGATTGTAAATAGCATTTAGAAATGTTAATGCTTACCAGTATAAGGTATAAATTTCAAAAGATACCCTGTGCTCGTATTTAAACACCAACATTTAAAACCTAATCTAATTGGTTTGCCTCGTATAAAGTGTTTTAGATTGTGGCGGCTATAATATGGTTCCATTGCTTCATCTATGGAGAATATATTACACAATGATTTTCTGTAGAACTGAAATTTGTTGTTTAAATGATCAATCAGTGGGCGAACTTTATATAATCTATCGTTTTTACAATGGTGAAGTTATCATTTAAATAGAAATACTGTTTGATGGCGTTAAATCTGTTTTTTGATATGGCATTGGAAATCATTATGTTAAAAAAGAACTCCAATAAACTTACATATTTTTTCTTCTGTTACCCGAAGCTTATTAACCTTTAGATTGAGCATATTTAATCGTTTGAGAACAAATTTCTCTTACGATGACGCCATCGAAAAAGGTTTTAAATACTCGTATAGTACATTTACTGTTTTGGTTCCTTCCTCAATAAATCTGTTGGCACAAACTGGTCTAAATTGGTTGGGTTTGGGTACACTCCCGTTCATTTCTGAATTGTTATTCCTACAGAGTTTTTTTAGCCAGTGTCTAATTTTTCTAATTTTCTTTGACTTTGGGCTACGCGATGGCGTCCCCTCGCGTTGAACTTCGCTCAAATCTCCGTTCTGAATTACATTTAGTTCACAAGTTTCAGATAACATTCCATAACATTCCTCTTCCTAGGCTTTGAATATTTGGTTCTCCGTCATCTTCACTGGGAGCATCGTCCTTATCGCTATCTGCACCATCCACTGGTCGCATAAGCGTAAGTTGATACTCATCCACTTTATTTTCATTTTCCTAATCTAATTCATCCAAATATTGTATGACCGTGCCACGCTCAACATGAAAACAACAGAATAAACAACAGCCAAATTTAAAATAGTATACGTATTTGTAATGCCTAATGTAAATAAATGACATAAAATACATTGGATCTATGTATAGAATTTTTTTTATGCCATAGCCCGTTGTATGATATAACATACCGTCGAAAATATGACACTATACTTTCGTTAATTGCGGGTTCTATATTTTATTTGTTTTTTGAATTTTAGACTTATATCATGGATTTACTGACATACTGGACATATTATGGAATATTGTCTATATAAATAGAACAATACCATGTAGTTGTACTACTAGCGAATTAATGCGTAGCGTGCAAGAGAGCCGCTGTGTGGCATGTCGCACCGCCTTGTTGAAACCACATATTATTAATGTCTAGTTCATGCAGTTGATCAAAAAAATAACGTTGCAACATGTCTCTGTAGCGATCTCCAATGATTGTAACGTGACGGTCATTTTCATCACCGAAAAAAACGGTTCAACGACACCACCAGCATGAAAACCACACCATATAGTTATTTTTTGTGAATGAAGTGGTATAAAGTGACCATCTTCTTCCAATATTTCCAGAGCCCAATCCGAGAAGGTTCATCGCTTCTTATGATCAAGTGTCTTTAGTTCTTGTGTTAACTTGATCTTAAAAGGGTGCAAGCCAAGATCCTTTCGATGGAGCGATGTCCAATTCTTGAGAACGTCGTGGAATCGACTGTTTTGGTTCGTTTGCGATGGAAGCTTGAACGGCACCAATATTCTCGGCACTTCGACCAACCCGTTATCTCATTGGCACGGGAACATCCAGCAGCGAATATTTAGACACACATTTTTTCACTACTCTTCACAGCAGCGAATATTTAGACACACACTGCCTGTCTACTGAGACGATAATTACGACCAACAATTGGAATTAACGCACTTGAAGTTGCAGTCACCGACTCGGAATTTTTGTAGTAAATTTTAATTATTTATAAAGGTTGTACATTCGTGTAGTTCACCATGACGAACATGTTTTTTTACTGAATATTTTGACACTGACAGTTTGGTTATTTGTTTAAGGGGAAAAACCAGGTGTGTTCACAGTGAAAGTTCAAAATTGTCAAGTCCCAAATAATACCGGGTGGGTTTTCTAATAAAAGCCGTTTTCTCGGAAACAGTGCAAGATAAGAGACAATTACGTCTACTGAAAATTGTTTAGTGTTAAGGGGGAAATTATTGGTGATCCTACTGACCTTGAGACTCATTAGTTTGAGAGATATGGATGAAAGTAATTTTTTTTTTAATTTAACCTATAATTTTGAGTGCACCTTTTGATTAAGCAGTTAAAAATAAATGAAGAGATAATAAATATAATAAATTGGTAATGATAAGGCTTTTCTAACACTTTTGTTAAAAAACAGAAAATATTTCACATTAAAATGATTTTAAAATTTTATAGATTGCTACTGATGCGAGACAGATATTGTTGCAAAATTAATTTTGAATCTTTAGGTTCTTAATTGCTTTTTTGTATATGATATTACTTACTTTTCAAACTATTTCCAAAAAACCACTCGGTTGCCACTTCCGGTGGGCCGATTTCAACCAAAAATTAGAAAAAGCTTAAATATAATGTTTCATCCCGGTCAGTAAATCCGTCTGAGCTGTAGACAAGCTACTTACATTTAGTCTTCAGTGACCTACATGGGACACCAACACACACAGATTTTCAAAAACCACTTTTTTTGACTACGATGATATAGCAAAAAATCTGCAAAAAGTCTCTCCTAATTAGTTATTGGTAAATTCAAATTAGGTATGTTGTCGAGAATTAAGCCTTGTAAATAAAACTGTGTAATTTTTTTTTTGCTTTCGTAGATCTTGCAAGAAAGTGAAATCAAAGTGTAAAGGTATACTATTTTTCTTGTAAACTAAGCACTCTACGTAAGAATTTTAATTAGATATAGTGGCTGCGTACCAATCCTATTGTAAAAGTCAATTTTAAGTAAATTTTTCGGTAAATTCAATTATTTTTGAAGAAACTCTATGGTAAACTGATCGAAAAATCTGTACTAAAATCGATTTTTACCGTAGTAAACGATTTACCCTTGGATTGGTACGCACCCAGTGTTAAAAATTTTGAAAATAAAAATTAAATTTATAATTTATTAAAATCGAACAATCATTCGTACTACAAAAATTGTTAATTTAGTTCAAGCAAAAGAAAGTTTTTGTCGACTTGAGTGAAATTTTAATGTTGTTATGCACAGTACTCTGTCCTAACATCAGTACGATAAGTAGAAGTTTGACATCATAAAATTAATACTCTAAACATACGCCATTTTTTCATCAGCATTATTTTATTAACAGAACTATCAACAACTATCCTAGAAGTACGCAAAGTTGTTCAATAGCAAGTATAAAAAACTCTGCACAAATACAGCAAAGTAGATATAGCACGCGATATTAAACATTTTCCCTATTTTAAAGAAAATATTAATTAACTAATATATTTAATGTCCTTTTAGGGTCACCGGACAAGTGGTGCAGTGGTTAAAGCTTCGGCACTTGGACCGGGAGGTACTGGGTTCGAATCCCATCAGAGGCTAGATGCAAATCGAATTTTCATCATCGATTACAATCGGTGATGTTAATAAACACAACTAAGACCCTCTGATGGAGTGCAGAATTCAGCGCCGACCCACCGTCCATGTCAATGTACAGGTTGACATGGAGCTTGCAATGTGAAGGTGGTATACTGTAATTGTGTGAGTAGGTGAATAGGTGACTGGGTTAATGATGTGGTGTGAATGTGTGGTATCACAATGGGCCAAAAATGGCCTAAGTGTCAACCACTGAAACCTAAAAAAAAAGAAACCTAAAACCTAGGGTCACTTAAAAATACTTCCTTTTCATTCCTCGTCCACTACCCATACATCTACTAACACAGCTTTAAATAATTTTATTTTTCAGAGGGTGATCATTTTGGAGTGTATGTGATAACACAATAGGTCTAAGTTCGTAAATATGCATATTGAACCTTTAAGTTTTTACTAAATTTCAAGCAAACTCTAACTTATTTAAGTGATTTTGTTGACCAAATAGCCTAAATCGATACTTCTGTGTTTATCAGTTCTGCATGCGGTAAATTAAGAAATCAAAACCAAGGTTAATTAACCATTATACTCTTTGTACTTTGTTTGCAAGTTACGTAATGACCATAAGAATAAAGTACATAACGTATACAAAATAATTCATAACGCAACCGTAAAATTAAAAAGTGAGAAACCTAAGATTAATCATTTTCTCGCTTTCCCTGAATTAAAATATGTATCTAAACCGTGACTAAAATATTTGGCAGACCACAGCACTGAAATACGAGTCGCTATATATCCCTAATTTATGACCACACCCGTCGTACTTAACTCAAAAACAACTCACAAAAATTGTACACAAACAAACATTAGTGTGGTCCGCAATGTAAAAACGCGACAAAATTCGTCCACCATAACGAAAACAATTATTTTCTCCATATCCTCCACCACACGTTTTGCTCGAGCCGGTCGGTGTCCACCACCAATGTACTCATAAATTAATGATAATTTTATTTTTTATTTTTTTGTTTATTTTCAATTTTCTCATTTTTATTAAATATTTTTCTGATTAGATTAGATTTTTCAGTTCCGTTTTGGCTAACCGTCGGATTTTAAATATTTCCGGCAAAACTATTATTTTTAATGTGCTTTTGTGTGTGTATCGTATGTGCAGCATTGTTTTTGTTTTCCAATTGCGATAAGTGAAAATTATGTCTGTTTCTATTTTTAAAAATATTTAAATTATTTATTTGTTTTATTTATAGTTTTTTATAATATTATTGCGTTTTGTTGTATTCCACGTGCGATCTATTCACAAATGTTTACCTGAGGCAGTAATAATGCGTGATTAATTTTATTGTTTATTTTTGATCGATAAAAATGTATTATTAGCTAAAAATTTCATTTTCAGCGATTTATTAAACAGCTAAATTACTTGATTAGATTTACGTTAACCTATTGACCCACAAACTCATGCATTATGTCATTGGAAGCAATTCGGTTAATTAAATCGCGCATAATCTTTGTATGTAGTACTGTGTGCAATTGAACTTGATTCAAATTGCCATGTTTTTGTTTTTTGAGTACGTATTACTGTAATGGAATTTATATAGTAAATATATGGTTTGCATGACGTCCGGTACCGGAAAGCATCAATTGAAACGATTTTTCTGTTATGTATTGATCATCGTGTGTTCACAACTCATTCAGTTTGTTAATGCATTTTTATGTTGCTCATGTTGTGCAAGGCATGTCCATAAACATGCCGGACTTAGTGAATTTTAAAAATGTGGAGTCGTGTTAAACAATAAAACACTAATCATTTTGGGACATCCTTTAATAATATGGAAAATAAATCACATAAAGAGCACGTTGACTGATAGTCTAGTAAGAAAATCGTTAAAAGCAGCATCAATGATCCATACATATTCGATAATCAGTGTTAAACAATAAATGCATTTGATTGTATTAAAGGCGCGGGAACATTATACCCCCGAATCAAAATTTAAAAAGTTAATGAAAAATCGTTATGTACGCGGTAAAATGTTTTTTTATGATAAACGGAAAATGATAAAATTAAGGTGAAAAATATAATAAATAAATAACGGTTATTTGTGCACTTTCGCGAAAACTATATAACGTTTTTTTTTTACATTTCCCGGTGATTTATTAATGACCAGTTTCCCAATACTGTTACAGGAAAAATATTGGGAATAAAAATAATTTTATTGGAAAATTGTTTCGGAATATATTTTTGTGTGTGTTTGTGGTGTTATTAAGCTTCTTGTGGAAATTGTCCGGGATGAAGAAATTTATGGTTTTGTTATGTGTGTGCTGTTTGTTTTTGGTCCGTACCAATTATCGGCATAAAATGATCCATTTAAAGTGAAATTTTCTTGATAATATATGGAAATGAGTTTATTGGAAATTAAGTGTTGATATTTACAGTAAAGTGACACGTAGCAGCAAACTGCCTAAGTTTTCAAATTTGTAATAAAGTAATTTATGGTATACACACTATAATTTTAAATGTGAATGCATATATTTTAAATTTTGTCTATTCGCCTTTTGGCGCAAACGTGAACATGTGACGGAATATTTTAAAGAGCCACAGGTGATGGATTTCTCAAAAAACTAGCTATAATTCGACTGAATATTATGTAAAATATTCAATTAGTTTCAATGACGGCTTTTCCCATATTAACAAATATCAATAGTCAAAGTTAGTCAAAATTTGATTCTAATTGAAATCGCCTACTAAATTTTTGTTTTTAGTATGAAGTAACCGTCTTTGGTGTTTGGTTTAGTTTAGAAAAGCGAAGAGCAAACATACAGCATACTGACTCTCTAAAAAACAAAATAATGTCTAACGTGAAAACCGTAGTAAGCTGTTCGACTTTACACAAATTACAACAACAATTATCTGTGATTTTGTTTTTTTTCATATACAAATTATCGTGTTTTTTAAAGAATCAGAGTGCAGGATGGAGTGCAATGGGAATATTTGGAATAATATACATAAGTGATACAAAATAACTAGGTACAATGTACAATGCAGCATTTATAATGTGATCCTCAATAAAAAAATCGTGTCGTCTACACTCATATCATTCACTGTGAAAACGCGAAATTATTAACAAAACGAACCGCATGAGGGTCACTTTGCTAAAGTTAGCCGAAAGTTGCTAGCCGAAAATAAAAAACTGATAATGCAGATTGTGTCTTTAGTTTGATAGCCGAAAATAAAAACTCAATAATGTTGATCAATATATTTCAGCCGAAAGTTACCAGGCGATGCCACTATGGCCATTTGATAGGCCCTAACGCCCAATCCTCATCAGAATTGTACTGTTGCTAACAAGCATTAGGGTCTATCAAATGGCCATAGTGGCATCAATGCGAATTTAGGTTAAATAAGAGCGCCAGGCCATTCATTCATTTTTTCAGAAATTGAACTATAGTATGAAAATTTTGTTAAATTTCACCCCCGTATCCCTACGGAATCCCCACCTAACGGTGCCGTATTTATATACATTCGGCTGAGAAAACGAAGACACTATCTGCATTATCGATTTTTTTGATCTTTCGGCTGAAACTTTCGGCTAGATTCAATAGTATATGAGAGTCTTCCAATAGCAACTGTTTTAAATTTGAAATTAAACACACGTTCATTTTAGTATAGACACTTGACAATTTATGGTTCAAAAATTATATCTGGCAAATTTACAGCACGAGCACGTTAGCAGAAGTTGATCCTTCGATATTTTCGAACTCATTTCTACATAATTCTAACTCACGAATAACGCTTTGTTGGTTTTGAGAGCTTCGATTGACTGTCAGTTATTCTCATAAACCTTATCTTTCACATAGCCCCACATAAAACAATCTAATGGTGCACGAATTTTCGATTACTATATACTAAGTGACATGTGACATTGGGTTTGATATTTCAATATTTTCGTTTAGTTATAGTGTGATTTGTTGTTGCCCAAAACAAAATCAAAAAATAAGTTAGGTTAGGCAATGGCGTACCAAAATGAATGAGGGCATATTCGAAATGAGAATACAAATATCCTCAATCTTTATTATCGTTGTACATGTTCGGCGAAAAATCGATATTGGGATCTTGATCAGTGGTCCGAATGCAATGCAGAGTATCGTTGCTCATTGAATCTGTATACTTGTAGAGAACAGAAGCTTGCGACGGAAAGTTGTCGTCAACGATATGAGGAATTACTAGTGAATTTGATACGGAGAGGAACACAGTACTGCATTCACAAGTGTGAGATCCCATCGCGGCATGCACCGTGGTACGTGTCGTATAAAATACCATGGACTGTTCGCAAGTATTGGAAAAAAATCGGTCGAGGGAAGTTAAGCAACAACAAACGCGGAAAGAAGCATTCTCATTGCATCAGATGGACCGTATTTTCCATGAATATGCCGTCGTATCCTTGGACTGGAACGATTCGCTCTCGTGAGTGGGGCTCACATTTTTGACTGTTTGTTCTACGTGAGAAATCGTGGAACATCAGTATACATTAATGTCTTTGCGAATTGACCGAAAATACCTGGTCGGTTGCATAGTTCAAAAACTCAGTTTGTGTTTTTTTTGGGGCAGTTAATGTTTTGTTTGTTGTAGAGCAGTCTCTTCAGTGAAATGAACCAGTTTTTTTCAAAGTGCATGGTCAAATGTATAACAGCAGGATCTCTGCTGTTTATGGGAAACCTTAAAATGCACCAAACTACTTCATTTTTGCTAATGAATCGCCCCATTTGATATCGTGCTATTTTGTGATTATCATTCAAATTTTGAACAGCAAATACAACCATATCGCTGCCCGTATGAGCGTATTCAAATGTATTTAATAGACATCGCCAAACTGCAGAACTCAACGTTGAAACCGTTTTAACCGGCCAGCGGTTGTCAATGACAATCGTTCCATAATTTGACATGCGTAATTGATATGATTGGCAGAATAGATACGATTAGCAAAACAACACCAAGCTACAACGCAAGTGCGCATGTATTAATGCGTACGTCAAATATCACAAAATTTGACATTAAAGCTACCTATGGTACACAAACATAACTATATAAATTATCCACAGAAGTTCAATTATTCGTGAACTCTCAGAAGGTTTTAACGATCTATTATTATTGAACTTATGATTTTCTTCAGTTGTTTTAATATTTCCGAGTGGTCGGTGGTGAAATTTTCGGGTTATATGGGTTGTTTTTTTAAAGCCCGATAGAACTTGAAATTTTAAAAAATAACACAAAAAATTAAATCGTATTCAAAATTTTTTTTTTATTCGAAAGATCAATACATGGCATTAATATTTGAAAATTGTTTCGGGCATATGGGCACCCCGGTTCTTCTTTCCGAAACGCATTCTAGACGTCCAATTTTGGGGAATTTTTGAAGAAATAAGGTCCGATGATGCTACCATATGCGGCAATTTTGTTCATTAACAAACCAGCTAAGTCAAAAATGAGCCTCATCGCTGAACCTAATTTGACGATAAAACAACGGGTCATTTGTCAACTGCTCTAGAGACCAATCGGCGAAAGAACGACGCTCATAATGGTTTCGTGGCTTCAATTCCTGCACCAATTGGATCTTATACGGCCAAGGTCTCTCAAATTTGGATCTTCTTCCACACTTTTGTTTACAGCGGCGATATTCTCTTCAGTACGCATATCCCTTCGAAGTGTTGATGTTATTGCATCCTCTAGAGAGTATGTGGTATGAAATCTATCCACAGGTCGACTGATGGCCGGCTCAGATGAACGATTATGTGCGCCATATAAAAATCACGAAGTCGTCTTTATGTTGCGCGAAACGACGACTGATTTTCAAAGTAAATTTTAATAATTTCGTAGCGTTGTTCAAGCGTGAGTCTATTCACAATGATTTGCCACAGTATACTGAGATCTGCAAGAGTATAATTTCATAAAAACTTAATTTTCTGTTTTATTTTTTACAATTTTTAGTTCTATCAATCTTAAAAAAAATACCTTTTAGTTCTGATATGCAAAAAATCTAAAATTAAATTTAAAAAAATTTCGTCAAAAAACAAAAAAAAGATCCTAGAACCCGATTGCAGTGCCACCTACCGGGTCCAATTGTGAATCTAAACCATCCAGGAATCCACTCATATAAACACACAAAATTTCATTAAAATCGGTCCAGCCGTTTAGGAGGAACTTAGTCACATACACAAATACGGAAGAACTATAATGTATATAAAGATTAAGTGGTGGTGTGGGTGGGAAGGGGGTTGGTCTGTGCTGGTGAAATTTTAAGGTTATCTGTTATGATATGCGAACAAACTAAAAAAAAAAACAAAAAAAATTTTAAAAAAGAAAAATTCTAGGATCGAATCGCAGTACACACACACACACACACACACACACACACACACACACACACACACACACACACACACACACACACACACACACACACACACACACACACACACACACACACACACACACACACACACACACACACACACACACACACACACACACACACACACACACACACACACACACACACACACACACACACACACACACACACACACACACACACACACACACACACACACACAAAATTTCATTAAAATCGGTCTAACCGTTTAGGAGGAGTTAAATTACATACACACGTACAGAAGAATTATATTATATAAAAAGATTGAGGGGCGGTGGGGGGGGGGGGTTATGGTTGATCTGTGATGGTGAAATTTTGGGGTTATATGTTCTGATATATGAAAAACCTAAAAATTAAAATCGGACCAGCCGTTTAGGAGGAGTTCAGTCACATACACACGTACAGAAAATTTTGGAGTGGTGGGGTGGTGAAATTTTGTCGGTTATATGTTTTAATATGCGAAAAATCTTAAAAAATAAGAAACATATTTCGTCAAAAAATATAACAAATCCTAGAACGAGATCGCAGTGCCACCTACCGGATCCAATTGTGAATCTATACCATCCAGGGATCCACTCAAATAAACACACAAAATTTCATTAAAATCGGTCCAGCCGTTTAGGAGAACCTCAGTCACATACACACGTCCGGAAGAATTATATAAGGATAGAATAAAAGTCTATACAGACACCTGCTGTTTCTAGAATATTTCGTAAACTACATTCGATTTCCAAAATTTTTTTTTTGGCAAATGTTAATTCTTTGATATATAAATTAATTTTATAAATCACATTTAATCAATTTTATAGTCACATATTCTGATAAATAATAAATATATAAAAATTAATAGAACAGAAGTCTACATACAGTATTAAATATTATTAATTAAAATTATATAATAAATCATTTATTTAATATCGGGTAGGTCCTCCATAACCATCAATCACTGCCTGTAGACGGCGACCCATAGATAATATTAAATTGCTGGTTATTTCGGGAGTAATTTCCGCCCAAGCAATTCTCAGTCGATCCTTAAGTGTTTCCTTGTAAGAGATCTTACATTTTCGTAATCTTCGTTCTACATCATACCAAATATGTTCAATTGGATTCAAATCTGGTGACTGCGGTTGTATATGAAGCTGTTTGGGTACATTATACAGTAACCATTTATTTACAACGTGAGCTGATATGTTGAAAGATCCAAGAGCTTTCGAGCCCTAGCCAATCAACAGATGTCTGTCTTCAAATTTTATTTCCATATGGTCAAATACTGAAATCGGTCCATAGGTGTATCAATGAATACTAAATTACCAAGCCCATCCGCAGCCATCGCCCCCTAAACCATAACATTCTCCATGTTTAGTGGTACGTATTATATTTTTATTTTACAAAGCAGTGTTCGCTTTGCGCCATATTTTCCGCCAACAATATCACCCGAATATGTTGATTTTACATTCGTCTGTAAATAAAACACTATTCCAGGATCCGATGCTCTCATTAAAATGTCTTCTAGCAAAGTTAAACTTCAATTCTTTGTTCTTGTGTAACGGAACCAATACGAGTGGCCCGTTAGCAAAATTTTACTTGTTCAGAGGCCCCGGGGTGGTCAACAGAAGCCTTATAGGGCTCAGGGGATGGTGTGGGCTTTCCCGAAGCATGAGTGAGTCATGATAGACTACAGGAGAAGAGAATAAAAAAAATGAAAAACAGGAATAGGAAATATTGGAGGAGGAAGGGAATGAGACATGAAATAACCTACCGTGCGAAATCCAATTGTAATCTATTGTTAACTTACCCTATCATTAAGAAACCGTTTATTTTCTCAATCTGAAAAGCAATAAAACAATCGAGCGAAAATAAAGCCATACAAAAATTACAACAAAACTAAAAATAAGAAAATGAATTCTGTATCACTACAAATATTTATTTTATTTTTAATTTTAAAAACATATGAATAATCAATGTTCCTTGTTTAACTCCATAAAACAAAAAAAAAATAAGATGAATTGTGAAAATTCATTTTAGAACAAAATAAATTTTATACAAAGCTAAATTACCAATGGTATGACGTCATCAACCAACCTAATGCTAAATACAAATTTTTTATAAATATGTAATTAGCTGACCCGGCAAACGTTGTTCTGCCATATAAATTATTTCTAGTGAATATTTTGGTTGTTAAATAAAAAAAAAAGATGGTATTATAAGTGTGTGGCGATGGGATCTATGACAGAAAGAGGAATGGAGCGCTGTAGACGATGACCACTGATAAAAACAAAACAACACCAACCTTTCATTTTCTCAACTCAATGTATTACATTAACGTAACAGATATATTCATTTATAAATTGAAAATAACTAATATATTTTTTATCCTAAAGTAGGGAAATGAAATAAAGAAAATCAATATTAATGTCGAAGGCCAATTATGAGTGTACGATACTTTTTGTCAGTCCGTCTTTAGCCAACACAAATAAGCTCGATGGCCCACGTGAGAACATGCCATGTATAATTGTCCGTGTGAAAAATATGGAGTGCCGAAATGTAAGCCGCAAACAGATATCGTTTGGCCTTGCGACTTATTGATTGTCATTGCGATTGCCAATCTAATAGGAAATTGAACGCCTTTGAATTCAATTGGCACGTCTGTGAGAATCATTGGAGTTCGTGGCACCAAAACATTTTAAGCTCGTAATTTGCCATTCAAAATGGCGTCCTCGATAATGTTTTTCATCAATTTTTTAATGACCAATCGCGTGCCATTGCACAGCCGTGGTGGGTTCAAATTCCGAAGTAGAATAACCGTAGATCCAACTTTTAGTCATAGAAGGTGTGGTAGCATGCCTGGCAAATCCAGTGAGTTCAAAAACTCTGTTGGATAGTTTACAGCTTCATTGTCATCGCAAACTGTATCGATCGATTTATATGATACCATTTCGCCTGGTAACGACTGCTGTATCTTGAAGTTTAAATCGTCGACGTCTACATTTTGTGCTGCCATAAAATGGCTCTCCTCTGCTAGCCACACATGACTTATGTATTGTGTGCGTACATCGGGAAGTATGCGGTCAATGAGAACATTTTGCAGAAATTAGTGGACAATTTTATGCATCCAGGATTTTCATAAACAGCAACTTTTCCAAGGTCGATATCTAACAATTGAGAATGTGTTGTAGCAAGTGTTGATCTCATCAGAGATGAGAGATTGCCGTCGAATAGTTTATCGTTGTTTTTTATATCTTTGAGTGTTCTGTTCAACGCCTTTAGAGAATGTGTGTGTGCCGTAGTGCATTCATTCCAGATGATAACTTTGCATTTTTTCTGCGCTGTGGCCATGGACGATGTTGCACACTGCGTCTGGGTTATTTTGAATATTCAGTAGCAGCTTAAATGTTCTGCCTCCATACAATAAAGTTGCTTCAATGCCAGATGATGCAACGGCCAATGCGATACCATTATTTGATCGTATTTAGGCGAGAATTAGCGAAATGAGAAATGTTTTGCCAGTTCCACCTGGTGCATCCAAAAAAAAATACACCTTTTCCCGCCGAAACTGCCAGCATAATGCGGTCGTAAATGATTTTTCGTTCATGAGTCAGTAGTGGGACTTAGCGAGTAACAATCGCTGCCATTTCTACAGTATCGTACTGCAGTTCACACGATTCGCGTTGTTGATATTTAGCGTAAATGATTGTCCACCATTATCAGTATTTCTTCGACATTTATGATCGTGTCGTTGGTGAAATCTTTAGAAAAACGCTTTGTACATTTTCCATCTGTCATGCAAGGCGATAAATGATTCAGATCACCTCATGGGGCTATGAATCATGTTTGTGGATGAAAGTTCGATGAGGCGATGGATAGTTTATTTCACTATATATTTTATTCACTGGATATTTTTGTTCACTGATTATTACTATTATGAATTGTATTAGTATTTGTTTTTGTATTAACTATTTATTTAAATGATTACTGAGTTTATTTTGTTCATCATTTGTTTACACTAGTTATTGCAGAATATATTTACTAAATATTATTATTATTATTAGATATCGAGTATTTGTATTAACAATAAATTATCCGATAGAAAATTCACTTAAGGTCCACCTTTAATAATGATAAAAAACGTTCTTAGAATTAGTTATACATGTTAAATAAATGACTAATATTATACTACATGTATACAATTAAATTGAATATTCACTATTCAGATATTTTTTCCTTAAATGTTTGACATTTTGAATCGAATATTACGATATTGTTCAATTTGTTATTTTATAATTTCTTTATTGACTACTATTTTATGTATGAAATAATTGTATATTTTAATTCGCGGTCACGGATTTAATTAATTTAGAAAAAATATAAACTTTTAGTTTTTCACTTTTCAGAAATATATACACTAGCACAATTAAAAAAAAAACTCAATCAACATGATCTCAAATAAGCAGATCATATGATATTTCTTAACCGTCTCAGGAATATTTTACTGCCATGAGCATCAACAATTATTTGCTTTTATACCCAACATTAAAGCCAACAGATTTCCAACGGGACAGTCAAGTACCATTTCTACCAATCAATAAACATTATCCATACTTTACGATTTCCCGCGCTTTTACTATTGCTTATATATTTAAAATAATAAACGAAAGTCAGAGGGGTATTCAACCTTGGCACGATGTACTAAAGGTAATCGTTGCACTTGGTAGAATTCCTGCTATTAAATCCATACCGTTTGAGTACTCTACCAATAATTTTTGAACTAATGTCCTTGCCTGGTATTGGCGATCCGACCAACCCAATTTGGACATCCTGTTCCTGGATTTTGTACCACTATTTTCGAAATTGACCGCACATCTCTTTTGGATAGCTTCTTTGGGCAGCCACATGTGGGTTTATTAAGTATAGACCCTTGCTATTCATAGTTTTTAATTAATGTTTGGACAGTAGGATGACTGAGTTTCATAATTTCAGCAATTTCACCAATGATTTTTTTCTTTTCTTAATTGAAATGCAAAATTCCTAATACTGATACATTTTCCAAACTATATTTTCCATTCTATTTTTTTCGAAATTATTTTTATTTTATTATTTTACTGATCAAAAATTTTATATTTTTTTTTTTCATAATCTCAAAAAAACGTCCAAAATCGTGCTAAAATCCAATATCCATTTTTGCCAAGTCATGCTGCGGTATCGACCACTCGATGTTTTATTGTCAACATTGAACTATCTGTATTATCGATCAATCAATATGCAATGCCGACGGAATTTCGTTTAAATTTGCGTACAAACACCACACCCTTTCTATGGAAAGAATATGTAGATTACATGGAATTCCGTACTACTCGCCAATACAAAGTGTCACAAAAATTTCAGTGTAGGTGTGAATCTCGACTAAAAAAGATAAAATCAAAATGGGGATGGGGTAGAATTTCTTCGGAAACTGGAGTATATTCCATAAACACTTCCATACTAGTTTAACACACTTTATCTCATACAAATCGAGCAGCTTTCCATAGCACTTTTACATGGGATTAATAATAATTTTATATTGAAATTAAGAAGAAATATTTGTGTTAATTTTTGTATTTTTATTCACATACATATTTCCTTTTTTATTTAAATTTTAAAAATCCGCCTATGTAGGGTATTGATTGACATGTTCACGTGCCATCCATCTGTCAGATTTGCACACAGCATTACAAAAAAATAAACATTTTACGTAAAAAAATTTAGCCCAATCCAATCGCAACCATTTTATAATTAAACTATTATTTTATAATTAAACCAAAATTTTAATTAATATTACTGTAATAATTAAAAATCATTAACCCTTTTGCAACCAAGAAAAAAAAATGGGCTCAATTTTAGACGAACCCAAACAATATGTGAGTAAAAAACCATATGTTATGACACCTACATAGATCAGAATAGAATAAGTTAATTTCATTAATTGTTCAATTGCATTTATGATTTGGTTTCAACATTTAGGCGTCATTTCTATACTAACATATTTGCTCAATTCTTGATGCGCATTTAGGATTATTCTAGAAACAAATATTTTGGTATATAGAGGCGTATGTTGACATGGAATGCTGAGTCTTATTTTAAACGTGATACAGTGAAAGTTAAATAGAAAGATTATTAAAGTGATTATTAAAGCGATTATTAAAGTAATAATTAAAAAGTATGTTATAATTGTAATAATTAATTGTTAATTTTGTGTTGTATAATAAATTGTGTTGTGTAAATAAATTGTGTGAGTTCAAATTTGAAGCAGTTGTATTTATTCACAATCCAGTGATTCGAAGCTTGAGTGACAAGGCAAAATCGTAACAATTGGTGACAGCGGTGGGATTGTGAATAATAAGGAAAAAAATTCTCTACGAATTAATGGTTGCGCAATTAAAAGAGCAACTGAAACAGCGAGGTTTGGCCAGTGAAGGCACGAAAGCTAGTTTGGTGGAGCGACTACGTGAGGCCATGGAGAAGGACGGTTTAAATCCAGACGTGTATGACTTCGAGGAATAGAAAATGGATGAGATCAGTATGGATAAGAAAGAAAAGGACGTACAAACGGTGGTCGAAACAACACAAACCCATCTGGAAGTTTCGATTTATCGCAGTTGATGGCTGCTATGAATCAAATGATGGGATAACAGTTGAAGCAACAAGGGGCGGACATTAAACATCAAACGAAACAGCAGATGGAGCAACAAGGAGCGGACATTAAACAATCGAACCAGGAAATGAAACAGAAGATGGTACAAATGGAGCGACAAGGAGCGGACATTAAAAACCAAATAGAAGTTGGCCAAAAGAAAATAGACGATAGGTTTCTGGAGTTATCATCTACACTACACGGTAAAGTGGAAAAACTGCAAACAGAAGTACACGCAGAAATGCAAAATGTTAAAGGGGGCTTTCAACGTCTCGAGAAGGAGCTGACCAGAAGCTGATTCCCACTACCGATTGCCCCATAACCTCTATCCAAGTTTCGAGATTAGAAGGAGGCGGTGATAGCTTGACAAAAGAAGCCGATATTGAACATGGAAAGGAAAGTGCACATGGAAATGCTGACGCGTTATCAAGAAGACCATGTCCCGTGGAATTCAAGAATTGTGGGCATGTGGAGGTCAAAGAAAACATCGTCGATATTCGGCTTATGCAAGTGCTACCTGAGGAGCAATGGACTGATGAAATGATCAAGAAGGAGCAATTACGGGATGCTGACCATCAACAAACATAAGGAAAAGGAACACCGGCCCACATGGAGTGATATAGCTGACAAAACTCCCATTTTAAAAGCTTATTGGGCTCAATGGGATAGCCTTCACATAGAAAATGGATGTTTAAAAAGAAAGTGGGAAAGCACGGATGGTAAAGTAAAACAATTGTTCGTAGTGGTGCCAGTATGTAATGACGTTGTTGATAAAAAAATTCGCTTGATTTGAAGTAAAACCAATACAATTGTCTGTATAGATATACTGTTTTTTTCGGAAGAAAATAAGTTAAAAAGGAATTCACAAATGTGTAAGTTGGTTCAAAAAACATACAAAACTAAATTTTTGACATGGTACTTTTGCCCTACCCGCACAATTGGGTGAAATATAATTTTTGGATTATATTTTAACCCTTTTGTGGTTTTTGACGTTTACTCACACAATATCACAATCCGTGTGAGTAAACGTAAAAAAAAACTCAACAAATTTTTTGGATTTTTTAATTGATCCGGGATCAAAAATAAAACAATATTTTATTGTATTTTTTTAAATAAAGAGTTAAAAATCACCTTTTTGAAACCACAAAAATAAAAAATAAAATTCAAATACAAAATTTATTGTTTTAAAATTTTTTATTTTATTCTTAAAAAAAAACTGACAAATTAGAATACGATGATAGAGTACAAAAAATGATTACAGATGGACCGTATATGGAAGAAAAATATAAGAACGGTAACCCCAAAAATTCTTTGAGACAAATGGTACAGAATGTCAAAGATGTGGCGATGATGATAGAAGTAAACCTGAAGCTACCCAATTTTCATTACAGATTAAATATGCCTTATCCCAGGATCCCGTACTTATATGCTTTACCAAAAATACATAAACAAGGTAACACTATGAGGCCAATCGTATCAAACATTTCTACCCCAACCGAAAAACTTGCTGGTTGGCTCATAAAACAACTTAATAATCTGAAACAACCAAACGGAATGTTTGTTAAAAACACGATCGAATTTGTGAACAAAGTTAAAAATTTCAGTTTGAGTAGTGATGAAATCATAGTGTCGTTTGACGATACAGCACTGTATCCAAACGTTCCAGTTGAAATTGCTATTCAGTGTATGGTTAACCATTTAAGGCAACAACATTTAGAAGAGAATATAATTGAAGTGTACCAGAAAACCGCCGAAACTTGCATGAACCAAAGTTTTTTCAATTTAGAGGAATAATTTTTAAGCAAACGTTTGGCACATGCATGGGCAGCAGGATTGCACCCTATTTAAGCAATATATTCATGTGCAACTTTGAAAAAACCGCTAGCAGATCTCCGTTGTTTCCCAGAGTATGGTTGAGGTACGTAGACGATGTTTTCGCTGTTGTGAAAAAAAAATGACCTGAACGCGACTTTGGATATGCTAAACTCATACTATCCAACAATTAAGTTTACCTCAGAGGAAGAGAAAGATGGCGTTTTACCTTCCTTAGCTGTTAAAGTGATAAGAAACGGACAAAAATAAGAATTTGGTATATATCGCAAAACAACAAACACAATGCGACTAATTACAGCCGATTCACACCACAACGGGAGTCATAAAAAAGCAGCGTTCCATTCATTGGCGCATAGATTGTACAATATACCCGTGCAAATATACGAATTCAAAAATGAAGAAAAGTACATCAAGGAAGCCGCAAGAATGAATGGATACAACATGACATTTGTACAATCTATACTAGATAAACACGAGAGAAAACATCACATCCGTGCACATACAACCCTAATGGCTATCGGCGAACTAAAAACAAAAAACGAATATGTTTACCATTCTATCCAAGTATTACAAATAAAATTGAAAACCTTCTCAAGAATTTCGACATCGATTTGGTTACAAAAAGTAGGAACATCGGCTCAATTATTTGTAATTATAAGGATAAACCACCTTCTCAAACAAAATCTGGTATATATAAAATTTCATGTACCAAATGCGAACACATATATATTGGACAAACTTCAAGATCGTTTGAGAAGCGCTTTCTAGAACACACAGCTGCAACTAGAAATAAAAACATAATGAAATCAGCTGTGGCTGAACATATGCACAATAATAAACACCATAAGATCGATGAAGAGAACTCAAAAATCATCGAAAATGTACACGAATCTTGGAAACTAGATGCTTATGAATCAATATGGATACACAAACACAAAAACCATTTAATGAACAATGAGGACGGTCCAATACAGTCGAATCTTTTCCAAGTGATTAAGCCATCGAATTAAAATTAAAATTTCCACAATTTTCACTAAAAATATGTAATATTCATGTTCCGTTTCATAATTTGCATTATATATTTAACTTCATTCTTTTATTTACTTTTAATATTTTGACATATGATACATTTGTATATATAAACAAACTTTTTAGATCTCTCATATTTTATTATATTTTTTTTATGTTAATTATCAAACAAATTGTCTCAAAAAATCATTTACGGTAATCTGTCGTATTTTTTATTTTATCTCTGTAATTTATGTATTCAAGACAGTATACAAATGTAATGTACACAATTTATGTACCAAAAAGGGGAAAAAAATTTAGTTGAAACAAAACTCTGATGATGACCATATATCTTGGTCGAAAACGTTATTAGTTTTTTTTTAAGAATAAAATTAAAAATTTTAAAACAATAAATTTTGTATTTGAATTTTATTTTTTATTTTTGTGGTTTCAAAAAGGTGTTTTTTAACTCTTTATTTAAAAAAATACAATAAAATATTGTGAAATGGAAACCACAGCGGTTCAAATATATAAAAATTATCAAAAATAAAAGACAAACAATTTAAACAAAGAAGCCATGTTGGATCAAAAATGACGTTATATTATTGATCCGGGATCAATATTTTGCTGCCACAGAAAATTATGTAACAAAACACACACATGCACAATCGTGTGGATATTCACCCGTCCGACCCGTGTCACATGAAACTGAGAAGAGAAAATAAAAGATTCCATGGACCAGTGCCTATATGTGTATACGGCCGCCCTTCAATATATGGACTTTGTATGTATGCAGGCCGTATAAGCCGTATTTTTTATATTTTTCTTCAACTTGGCCGTTTAGGCTTATACATATACGCAGTGAATATACAAACAAAACAAAAAATAATATTACAGCGAAACAAAATGAAACAGATTATTATTTTCACCAAAATCGATATTTTTTTGTCTTTGATATTTTCTAGCACGGAATTTAGTATGGAATTAAAACAATATTTTCCAAACTCTGGAAAAATTGCATACTTCCACGATCACTTACACTTAATTGTTCAAACTACACAATACTGTAGCTGACATTTAGGGAATTGTATGATGAGTACTCCGAATATTAAATCGAATTCCATAAATTAAAAAAAAAAAAACTTGAAACGATGCCTTTTGGAATCGTTACAATTTACACCGAAAGCAAATTAATCTAATTATTAAAAAATTTGTTGATAAATCCTACTGTCTATGTCTACTCCAACATCTGTAAACTCTCGTTTCTGCTCGCGCTATGGTTAGTTTCTTACATGCAGGTCTCTGAATATTTAAATAATCATATGCATATAGTTCGATATACATCGACAACAACTTATTGCATAAAATAAAACTACCGTGATATGCATACACTCGAATAATAAAAAAAAAACCCACGATTGACTATAAATCAAAAATAGTTTCATCGTACAACCTTTATTCTGTTGAACATCCGGCTTAACCATATAACCGAAAAAATAACTTTAAACAATAAAACCGAGTAAGAGTATACCACATTCACATAAATATTTCTTCTTAAACTTTTTCGCAGGATACAAAAACGAAATCACGTGCAAAATATAATGTATGAAAGTTCATGTTCATATCAAACGGCGTTAGATTTAAAACGATCATCCCCATCGTTATCAATGGCGGCAACAACTCAAGTGAAAACCGAAGATTGTTTAGGTTTAGCGACACAGTGTTCAACATCAGAGTGGACATCATATCGATTTCATCAGTCTACATTCGAGCAACTAAAACAAAGTGTCGAAAAGGCAAAAGCGGCACTTCAGGATCGTACGTCGTTTTTAGGTGGATCAAGTGCTTTTAGGTATGTATTTTACTATGTATTGTTTCGTATATATAAACTGGTATAATATATTTCATTTTATTTCAGTGATATATACACAACACCTAGACTAGCCGAATCATTAGAAAATGTGGTCTCTCTAGGTAGTTCAAGTGGTTTGAATGGTAGTAGCATTGGCGGTGGTTGTATTCCAACGTCGTCAATATCAAACGGTTCATTGTCAAATATAAATAGTTTAGGGCATCGGCACCACCATCGAATAGACTCGCTGAATTCATCGCCCCACCATACTAACAATAATAATAACAATAGTAATAATAATAATAGCAGTAATAGTAACAATAATAGTAATAATAATAATACAAATAGTTTAGATGTTATTGAAAATACACTATCGTCAAAAGGTGGTGGCGGCGGTGGCAATAGTGGTGGTGGGGGTAGTGGACTCAATAGTGGCAGACAAGGTAAGAGCTTTAAATATTTTTTTTGAATATATTACAAATATTAAATGTATATTCACCCCAAAAAATTTTAAATCATCCCCTAAATAAATAATTTTTATTCATAAATCTATAAATAATATTTATGAATATACTTTGAAGAGATTGTAATCATCCCCATTTTGCTACTTCTATTCATGTCATCTCTAAAAAATATATGATATAACAATAATTGAGACATCCCTAAAAAAAGTTCGAATAAAGAAAATATATCTGTACGTACTAGGGTACATACTGTATTGTAGTGTTGACAACAACAACTAGCTATACGAAACTAAAAGAGTTGAATCGTGTTGCATTGTTCTGATATCTCTCCTTCAAACTGTATTTATGTGTGCACAAGTATTTGTGTCTATGTATGTATGAGTATATTGATACTGATAGAAATGGGGGATGTTTAATACTAAATTTATGTTACCATAACAACATCATCCCAATTGGACTCGAAAAATGCTGTTCATATACACAGATTTTCATTTCTAGTCGAAATTAGAATGTTGAATGTAACGAAGGAAATGGTTGGATGAAACTGCGAGATAACGATGAGGGTGTAGACAACAAGTATTTTATAAAGGGGGGAATATTAATCCACCCTCACTATTGAAAGTTTATAATTAAATCTATATACCGTGTATACGGGATGGGATGAGGTTTGTAATCTGCATGCTAGTATGTCGTTTCTGAGAAATAATATTAATTAAGTGGGGTATGAGTTCTTTGAAAATATGACGTCTTACTAATGGGTTGATTCATTACGAACCGTTATTATATAAATATATTAGTGAACTAATTATTGAATAAGTGGAGTAGACATTTTGATGTACTATAAAGACAAACCACGAAGAACTATTTTCATCACACAAAAAACTAATTTGACATGTTAATTAGTATTATTATTTATTTGTCTATTTATTTGTTTATTATTACTAATTAATTGTGCAAAAAAAATCAGAAAATATTTAACTGTAACTAGAAGGTCTACACCAATTGTTGTCTACACCAATAATTTGTATCTCGTCATGATTATAAAAGGTTAATGTCAGAGACACACTGCTAGTTTTTTTTTTTTTTTTTTTTTTTTATTAAAATTATTACAACTGAATACAATTCATCTAGTAATTTTTCTTTCTTAATTTAGTCAGTTGTGAATGAGAAGAGGCCCATTGGCCAGCTCCATTTATAGGTTATTTACTGAAGTAGTATTTGCTCTGGTGTCCTTAATTCATTAAATTTATTGGTTTCGTTCTCTGCAGTCGTCTTACTGCATGTGAAGGGTCCAACATAACACGAAGCTCTTCATTGTTGATACATACGTTGCCCATGAACTACTGCAAGTTTTTTTTATTTCTTCTTGAACCGTCGGGATATTTAGGTCATCATTCCTAATGTACCACGGAGCGTTAACTATACCACGTAGCACTTTGTTTTGAAAAGTTTGTAATATTTTGGTGTTGGTTTTCTTTGTACAGCCCCAGGGCTGTATTCCATAAGTCCATACAGGCTTTAGCACCTTGTTGATATAATAGCAATTTATTTTCGGTTGACAATCCCGAATTTTTCCCGAGCAGCCAATACATTTTTCCATATTTTTTGATATTGAGTTCAACTTTTTTCTTTTTAACAAGCTCGTTCCATCTGAGCCGGGTATCTAAGGTCATCCCTAGATATTTAGCCATATTTGCATACGGAATCTGCTGACCGTTAATGATTACAGGTTTGTAAGTGACTTTTAGTTCACATGCGTGGATTTCGTTTCATTAAGCCCGACACGCCACATTTTTGTCCATTTTATGATTTTGTCACATGCTTCTTGGAGTTTCGTTGTCGATTCCTTGATAGTGTCTCCTACTGAGAGAACTGCAGTGTCATCAGCAAATGTTGCAACGGTAACTTCGTTTAATTGAGGTAAATCTCTGGTGTAGAGCATGTAAAGAATAGGTCCCAAAACACTACGCTGCGGGACTCCTGCCGAAATCTTTTTTAGCTCGGAATATTCATCTTCGTATTTCACCCTAAAGTGGCGATTCTCTATGTATGATTTTAAAATCATATAATATTGTTTTGGTGAATCTCTATTTAGTTTGAAGAGTAAACCTCTGTGCTCCACCTTATCGAAGGCCTGCGCCACATCTAAGAATATACTACAACAAACCTTTCTCCTCCCTAATGTATTCTCAATGACATCTGTAAGTCTACGAACCAGCTCAATAGTTGAGTGTTTCTCTCTGAAACCAAACTGATATTCTGGAATAATGTTTCTTTGTTCTATGGTTTTTTCAATCTTTTGAGCAACAGCCTCTCAAACAATTTCGCTAGTGTTGGTAGAAGTGAAATTGGCCGGTAAGATTTTCGGCGGCTTTCCCGGTTTCAGAATCATTATTACTTCTGCTACTTTCCACTGCATTGGCAGACGTTTTTTCCTGATGATCGCATTGATTATGTGCAGTAATTTACGGGTGCCTTTTTCAGGCAGCTCCTTTATTATTTGCCCTGTTATCAGATCTTAACCAGGAGCTTTCTTTGCTTTTATGTTCTTAATTTCAGCTTTTAGTTCATTCAATGTTACAGGCCAGATATCTTCGAAATCACATATTCTGGGCGTATCAGCAATGTTTTCGTTACTGGTCTGCCGACCTAGAGATTAAAATGTTTCTTCAAGATACTCAGCAAACAGGTCAGCTTTATCTCTCGCACTTCTAGCCCATTTCGCATCGTTTGTTTTGATTGGGGGGGATTTTAGTTTTTGGTCGATTTAACCCTTTTGTTGCTTTCCAGAGAGAATAGTCGGTATCTTTAGTTGCAGCTAGAGAACAAAAGTGTTTTCCAATTTTTTCATTTTCACTGCTTTTATGAGTGTCTTAAGTTTGATGCACAAGTTGTTTAAGGTGGTTTTGTCTTGCAGTGTTTGCGTATTCTGTCATTTCTATCGGGCTTTTCGTTTCTCCTGCACTAGTTCTCTTACTTCTATTCTATATTATATTTCCTCTACTAGTTGTTTAAACAATTCCCAATATGTTTTGTTGTTTGTGAGCTGTGGCCAATTTGTTTCTTGTATTACATTTTCACTAACAGTGATAATAACAGGAGAATGATCAGATATTAGACTTTCATCATTTTCTAAGAAGATGTAGCGTTTCAATATGCCTTTAGTGATGTAGAAATCTATAAGGTCTGGAATTTTGTGAGGATCAGTTGGCCAGTACGTTGGTTTCCATCTTGAATAAAATTCACAGTTTGAGTATTGGCCAGCTGCAAGTAATTCTTTGCCTTTTGGAGAGGTTAATCTTCAACCCCAGAAGGTATTTTTGCATTAAAGTCACCTCCGGCAATGAAATTACTTCCAAACTTCTAGAATAAGTTTAATTTTTTCTACTTTCTCTAGGTTGTACCATGGAGGGGGGGGGGGGGGGGGTCAATATATTACAGATATGTATATTATATTATATTGTTGTGATAACCGAATTTAACCGTCACGGTGGTTACTTGCATAGATTCTTTTTCTGTTTTTCATTCTTCATGATGTTTGATATTGTCCCTAATAAATATAGCTGACCCTCCTCTTGCTCGTTCTGCAGGATGTGTGGTTTGGTAATAAGTATTTGTCCCGATTGATATATAGGAGCTGCTAGTAGAATGTGTTTCTGATATTAAGCATCAATTTTTTCGGTATTTGAAAACAGTTCTAATTTTTCTAGGTTTACATTCCATATGGCTATCCTTAATGAGTAGTTTTGATGTCTGGTTTCTGCTCCGGCATTATGAATTGAACTATATAATGCACACATTATTTATTTTTAACTATTTTGGAACTTGGTATTTCCAGCAGATTAAGTCGATCCAGAATTAATTTATTTAGTTCATTCTGTTCCTCAAGGCTCTTTAAAATTGCTTGAACAGTGTTTTTGAAATTTTCGGTACCGTTCGTCTAATTTTCTTTCGAATTTGCAGCGGCCTGTGCATATGTATAATTCTCTCTACGCATAGATGCTTTATTTCTTCCTGATCCCTCATTTTCTGTAGCTGCTTGGCAACCTCACATCCTCGCTAGCTGGCTTGATGCTGCCCATTACAATTTATACATTTTGCTGGTTCTTCTTTAGATAGTTCGCAAGATTGTGTTGGGTGCTTTTCAGCACATTTCACACATCTTGGTTCGCGCGCGCAATATCGTTGCGTATACGGTTATAGCTTTGGCATTTTTTACATTGTACTATTTTTGTACTACCTCCTTCAACAGCTTCGATCCTTACTCGCATGTTGAGTATGCCAGTTATATTGTAGTTTTTTTCTATTTGCTCGGATTTATCAAACGTCAGCATGACGTTTGATAAATATTCACCCTATAAATATTCACTCTTTTTGAAACGGCTTCTAGTCGGTTCCCTCCGCTACGTCTCTCTTTTTTAATAATGTTCATGGCATAAAGGGTTTTAAATCCTTTATTTTCTAGATCCTCCATTATTGAATTACTTTCACAGGTTGGATGTAAGCCTCCTGCCATGACTTTGATAGGACGATCGTTTTTATTTTCGTACGTGTACCACTGATATTTTCCGTATTCAGCTTCATTCAGTTTCTGTATGCGTTTGGATTTGAATTGTTATTTTCTTCCATACATTATTGTTCAGAGCAGTAATTTTATACTCTTGTTCCGTAACAGTACTCATGACACTTTGGATTTCTGAGTACTTGGTTACTCTAACTATACAAATCGGTGGTGGGGGTGTTTTACCTTTAGCTGTGCTCCATTTTGTTGAGCTGGTTGCCTTTCGGGTGATTTTTCTACTACTGAATCAGTGACCTTTATTGTTGGAAGTGATTTCTCTTTTGGGTTAGCTGGTTGTTGTTCTAGAGCTAGTTGTTTCTTGGTGATTAACTGTTTTCTAGAAACCTCTTTTGAAGTTGATGTTAAAGTGTCTGCCATTTTTGGTGAGTGTTGAGCTTTTCTTTTCTTACTAGGTCTTTTACTCCGTTTCAGCATCAAATTTGTTTCTCTTTCTAATTCTTCTACATCCGTATGGAATGGATAAAACCCTTATGTTTACAACCGCTTACCCGGGTAAATTTTCGTGTTTTATTGACCAAAATTTTATGAATTTAAGTGACTTATCAGTTTGAAATCTTTAGTATCCTTGTTAGTACCTTAACAATTTTTTGTGTTAGATTAGATTTTGCCAAAATGTATTTATCAATTTAAAATGAAATTACAAATGTCATTCAATACTAAATGTATGGAATTATATGGACATACCCGGGTATGCTGGTTGTAAAGGTGAAGGTTAATGTCTTCATCGATTGCAGGGCTAGGTGTCCTCCCAAGTTCTGCACGTGTTTCAGCTGCTTTTTTGTGTTCTTCATTCTCTTTCTTTAAAATTTTAAATTCTTCTTTCAGTTTAGTTGTAAATTTTTTTATGTCTCTTAGTTGTTCACAAAGTTCGGCATTTTCACTTTCATACTGAAATACGTTCATACGTTCAAATGGGTTAAACAATGGTTGGCTCACCCCAGAATCTATAGGGCCTGCCTCTGAAGAGTGTGAGTTTGTCAGCATATCTGCTGCTGTACCACCTGGGGTAATACATGCCATATTTGTTGTACTCATTGTTTGTTTTAGCCAATTTAAACCACTGGCATTTGGTCCCCGGTAGCAGTTTGCTACTGCCGAAGCAGAACCCGCTCCCCGCGACGAGAACGCGCCTACCTTCGTATTACCTAGGTAAACACAGAGACAGCCGAAGCCCTCTGAGTACCTTAGGTGAGGGACATTTCGTACTAGTGTGTCATGTTTAACAATATAGTTTCAAACTAAATTTGAACTCAGTTTCGAAATGAGATATTTTTGCTCATTTCGATGCATTTTAGTGCTCACAATGCCGAATGCATCAAAAATGCCGATTCCTGACACAAATAGTTTACCAAGCAAATCTAGTTTTCTATTTGTCTTTGAGATATTTGATTGGCGGCGACAAATTTTTTTCTGTTCTGGCCATGAAACGTCATTTCTTACACCATAGAAAGAGAAACATATCTGGTTCCGTATAATTTAAAAGTCAATTAAATGTCAATCTTTACATTTTTGTCAATAGCTACTCCATTATCATAACCTACTTCTTGCTGTTTAAAACTAAACGAAATGACAAAAGAAATTGTAGTGTGTCTTGAGTTCTCATTTAAGAAATCATGGATCTCGAAATTGTAGTTATGAAACCAGTAGTCTGTCTATGGCAATAAGATGTCTTATGGCCGGTTGCACAGAAAAATATCTAACGGCCGGTTACAAAGCTCTCTCAATAGAATTTTTTTTTGCCTTTACCATTTGCTTGTATTTTGTTGTTGTGGTGTAACTACGCTCATATAGATTTGTTGCTGTTGTCACTAATTGGCGTTGCTTACATGAAGCTGAAAAACCGCAAAAATACTGGATTCTACAAGCAACCACAAAAATTTAAAAACTATTGTAGGCTAACAATAACAGAATATCAAGAATTACTTAGGAAAATTAGACCGCTGTTGAAAAAGCACAGTATCACCAAAAGTTTACCACCAGGGCTCCGGTTGATGTAAACATTAAGGCTATATCTCACATTTCTTGCAACTGGAAACATGATGATGAGCGCTTTTAACTGCATTAAAAATTCCACATTTGAAACCACCTACAGTCAAAAAAGTGAATTTTCCCGAATCGCTAGGTATAGATGGAAAACATGTTGTAATTCAATGTCCTAACAAATCGGGAACATTGTATTACAATTATAAAAATTCGTTTAGCGTGATTCTATAGGCCGTATGCGATGCGAATCTCTGATTCATTTTTGTTGATATAGAAGCATAATATGGTTCTAATCACAATTGCAGCATATTTCGGCAATCAGTTTTTGGGAATTTTTTTTTAGAAATAAAATAAATTTTTCAAATGATCAACCGTCTCCGAAGAGCAAGGATGGACGAAAATGTCCGTTAGTTTTATTGGAGATGCTGCACTTCCATTGAATAATGCTTAATTCATATGGCGGTATGGATTTATCTGTAACAAAATAAGTATTTAATTACCGTTTAGCACAAACTAGAAATTGCATCGAAAGGGCATTTGGAGTTTTAGGAGCACGCTTATGCTATTTCCTAAATAAGAGCATCACATAATTTTATAATTAATATACACCAAGATAATTTGACTGAAGTTGGAGCAGAGCGACAATCCGTTCTAATAGCATTAGATAAATGCAACGGCCTGCACAGAAAAAAATCTACTGGATTAAGGTTCGGTGTTAGAAATTCAACTCACGAATATTTTAGTATGCGAGATAACATTAAAGATGAACAGCGTCAATTTGGGAAAAATTTAACGAATCAATATATCTTTGTGCTACATAAATTAGTGCTAAAATTAGTACTCCTAGGAGCTGAAGATAACTTTGAAATTAAAATAGGAACCCCTATTTTTCTTCCAGATTCGAATTCTACGGCTTAAAGTACGTAGGAATTTCTTTGAAACATTTTTTTTCGATTCATAATAGATGGTGCTGTAATATCGATATTAATTTTTTTTTCGATTTCTGCTACTGCGAATCTATGCATACGTTTCTGCAATACTCCCTCTGGCACTATATCTCATCAAGGGATTATTTTTCATAATCATATTTTCATTTCGGATAATGAGTGATTAATTCATTGATCCTAAACCAGCCATGAAATTTTTTCCTTGTCACCACCGGGAATCGAACCCGGGATCATCGGTCGCTGGAGCAAGCATGCTGACCACTTTGCCACCGAGGCGACCATTCTGCAATACGTTTGAATTAAAATCAACACGTTTTCAATGTAAATACATATTTAATAGTTTACACAAATTGTATTTCTTAAATGCCATCATCGATATTTCATGCTTGTTATTGGCACATTTGGTGAAAGAGGCAGTACTTTTCGTGAGATTGGTGGCAGTGTGATTGCCAAAAAGATATTGCTGTTTTTGTATGTGTGTATAATGGATCTACAGGCGACTGAAGATGTGGCAACTCATAAAAATATACGCTTTTACGCTGTGGATTCACTGACCATTGTACACCGAAGATATATTGCGAGTAGCAAAGGAATGCGACACATTGAATGATTTTTATTTTGGTTAATTAATTTTTAATCGCAAGTTATGTGGTGGAATTCCCGGTAAATCCAATGAATTCAAGAATTCAACAGGATAGTTGATTGCTTCGTCAGGATCGACAACAGTGTCAATAGATTTGAACGGTATTTCATTGCCTGGCAATGATTGCTGTATTTTAAAATTAATAGAGTTATTCATCATGTATTTAGCGCGCAAATCTGGGAATATGCTTTCAATAAAAAGCATCTTTCGTGGCTACCATGTTGCAAAACTTGTCTGACAATTTAATGCATTGTGTATTTCCATGCAATCGAATTTGTTCATTGCCAATGTTAAGCAATTGTTCGGTAAATGACATTGCTAATGGATCGTTTTGTAGTTGAACACGGATATTTATGGTAAGGCGTAATGTTTTGACATTTCGCCATAGGTATGATTCTTTCAAACATGCGTTAATTTGGCAATGTCTCTCTGAAAGCACCGGACAGCAACAGTAGAGTGCCACCGAAAAGTCTAGTATTATCGTTCAGATATTTCATTGTTCTAAAAAGAGCTTCAAGTGAAATGCTTGTGGGCCATAGTGCATTCATCCCAGATAATAATTTTGAATTTTTGCAAAACTTTAGCCATGCTGGAATTGATCATCGCTGTTATTGATGTCTGTTTCTGGTCGACAGAGTCCTTGTCACTTATGGGAAAATTCAAAATGCACCAAACTACTTCATTGGTGCTAATGAATCACAGCCATATTGCTGCCCTTATGAACGTATTCAAATGTATTTGTTGGACTTCGTCGAACTGCAGAACTCAACGTTTATGTGTTCTTTGTCGGTTTTGCACAGCAATGGCGAATACGGAACCGCCAAGCAGTTACCAATATCAACCGTTCCACCATTTGACATGCGCAATTGATGTGATTGGCAGAATAGATACGGTTGGCAGAACAACGTGGAGCTACGACGCAACTGACCTGCGCATGTATTGATGGGCACGTCAAATACCACAAAATTTGATATCAGCGCCACCTATGGTACAAAAATATAACTTTATGAATTATTCTCAGAAGTTCAATTATTCATGAATTCCTCAGGAGATTCTAGCGGTCAATTATTCTTGAACATATGATATTTTCATGGTATATGTTCTGATATGCGAACAAACTCTCTCTCTCTCTCTAGCATTTACATCCCATGAAGGGATTTTGCCGCCCGCACTATGGTCCTCCATCCTTCTCGGTCCATCGCTCTCGTCCTCCAATTTCGACATCCTAATACGAGTAGGTCTTGTTCGACGTCGTCACGCCAGCGCAGTCGGGGTCTTCCTCTACGACGTACTCCGGCTGGTTGTTGATGGAACACTTTGTAAATCATTCGTTGTTGTGGAGACCTTGCAACGTGGCCGAGCCATCTCACTCGATTAGATTTGATGAAGCCGATAATATCGCTACCTCCGAGAAGTTGCTTTATTTCGTGGTTCATGCGAATCATGTATTCATTGTTCGCAACTTTAATAGGACCAAAAATTGAACGGATGACCTTTCTTTCGAAGGTAGATAATAATATACAGTCATTAGAGGTCATGGTCCAGCTCTCGCTTCCGAAAGTCAGCACAGGTCTTATAAGTGCTTTATAAAGATCGAGCTTGCACGACTGCGATAGGTGTTTAGATCTCAATAATTTTGATTGGGCGTAGAAAACTCGTTGTCCGGCAGCGATTCGGGCTTTTATTTCTGCCTGCATATCATTCAAGGATGTTATAAGTGACCCGAGGTATTTAAAATTTTCGACGCTATCAAAGTTATGGTCGCCAATTTCGAGATTTGCCATTGAGATGTTCCTGGGTGTTGTTAAGAATTTCGTTTTGGTACTGTTCACCTCAAAACCAAGTCTTCTTGCGCAGCGATTGAGCGGTATGAAACTGTCCTTGATGTCGCTAGGTCTTCGGCCAAGAAGCACGATATCATCTGCATATCCAAGAATTTGGCCTGATTTATTGAATATACAGCGCGATGAAACTTCGCTTTTCCTCACTACGTACTCAATCGCCAAATTGAACAGCACAGGCGCGAGTGCATCTCCCTGTCGAACACCAGATGTTATTTGAAAAGAGTCTGATACAGATCCTTCAATTACAATTCTACATGCAGATCCAGACGTTGTTAATTTACACAGAGAAACGAGTTTCTCTGGAATACCTAGGCATATGAGCGCGGCCCAAAGGTTGTCGCGGTTTATACTGTCATATGCCTGCCGGAAGTCTATATATAATTGATGTATGGTTATGTTGTACTCCCAACATTTTTCCAAGATCATCCTCATGGTGAAACACTGGTCAGTGGTCGATCGGTTGGGACGAAAACCACACTGATAGTCGCCAATGAAGTTTTCGGCGAAAGGGATGAGTCTGGCAAGTACAACATTAGCCAACACTTTGTAAGCAGTGTTCAATAGGGCTATGCCACGAAAGTTTTCACATTTAAGACAGTCACCTTTTTTATGCAACGGACATATGAGTGCGGTCTTTCAATTATCCGGTAACTCTTCTTGATCCCAAATACTTACGATGAGATCGTATAAACTTGTTGCAAGAGTAGCGCCTCCGAGTTTAATTAATTCTGCGGGGATTCCATCGAGACCGGGTGCCTTGCCGTTCTTCAATCGACTAATAGCTGCGTCTACTTCCTCTACTGTGGGATATTCGACAAAGACCTCTTCACCTGGCGGAGCTATTGCTCTAATGGGGGTCACTTCGTCATTCCGGTTTAGCAGACTTTGAAAGTAGGTTTGCCATACTGAGAGAACATCAGCCACGTTTGTTCTCAGTTCTCCATTCCCGTCATTTATGGCTGTACTTCTTGGGTGGAAGTCTTTAGTGAGATTCCTGGCATTAGCAAAACAGTCCCTTGAATTTCCTACTTCCGCTTGGAAGCTGATGTTTTCAATGCATGACCTCATATGATCGCGTTTCTTTTGTCGAAGGAATTTAATCGTGGCTTTCCTTGCGCGTAGGTATTCTGCCTGAATGCTTCTCGTGTTGCGAGCCAACCATTTTTCACGAAGCTTTCGTTTATTTTCGACGACCAGGCGGCATTGATCATCGAACCAATCATTGCGGGATCTCGGCGGTCTTCTGCCGATAGTGTTTTGCGCCGCGGTGGTTATGGCTGACTGTATAGCGTGGCACTGCTCCTGGATATTAGGAAGAGCTCCTTCGTTGTCGCTGGGCCGCTCTAAATAGTTAGTGACAGCTGATTGGTAACTCTGCAGTACGTTTGGTCTTTTAGAGCATCGACATTCCATCGAACGGTTTTTTGTGCTTGTCTATTGAAGGTGTATGACAGTTTGCACTTATATTTAAATATGACAAGCACATGATCGCTGTCCATATCTGCACCTCTGTAAGATCTAACGTCAGATATGCTGGTGGAGTGTCTCTTGGACACCATGACGTGATCGATTTGGTTTTCCGTTCTTCCATCATTCGATCTCCACGTTACTTTGTGAATTCTCTTATGTGGAAAAAACGTACTTGATACAACTAAGTTGTACATTATTGCCAGGTTGGTGACGCGTTGGCCGTTGTTGTTACTAGTTAGGTGCAGGCTATTGGGACCGATGTGCGATGTATTTTCTGCACTCCTACCGATTTTTGCATTAAAGTCGCCCACGATGATTTTAAAGTCGTGGTGCGGTATGTTATTGATGACTTCCTCCAGCTCCACAAAGAAGAGATCTTTGATGTCATCAGATTTATCTTCGGTGGGTGCATGCACATTAACGATCGTGATGTTAAATTTATGAGTGCGAAGTCTGACCGTGCATATCCGCATGTTGATCGGGCGGAAATCGATGATATGGTGCTTCACGCGCCGATGGATGAGGAAGCCAACTCCAAATTCTCCTCCGTTCTGATGGCCGCTGTAATGAAGTGTGTAACCATTGGTGGTGTCATGGACCCTACTCCCAGACCATCTAAGCTCTTGTAGTGCAAGTACGTCTAATGTGTAACTTTTTGCTTGGTTCGAAAGGTTCTGGAGATCTCCAGGTCTTAAGAGGCTAAGCACGTTCCATGTTCCCATTTTTAAAGCGTTGTCCGTGTACAATTTCCGAGGTCGAGTTTGTAATGAATCCGATATGGTAATCTGAGGCCTTTGTTCAGGGTTCATAACTTAAATGGTTTTGCGAACAGACTAAAAAACTAAAAAAAAATTCCTCAAAAAAAATTCTAGAACCCGATCGCAGTGCCACCTACTGGGTCCAATTGTGAATCTAAACCATCCAGGAATCCACTCAAATACACACACACCCACACACACAAATTTTCATTAAAATCGGTCCAGCCATTTAGTAGGAGTTCGATTACATACACAGTAATATTTTATTTTCTAATCATTTTATTTGATTAGAAATCATGAACATGGACACCACTACGTTCCCGTGTCGGAGTATAGAACTCACGGCCCAACCCATCTCCCATGTCTATGCAATGCCTCTCTCTCTCTCTCTATCTATCTATCTCTGGTATCTCTGGCTTTCACATCCCATGAAGTGATCTCGCCGCCTTATGGTCCTCCATCCATCTCGATCCATCCACACGCAAAAATATTGCGGCCGGGAGCCTAGATGCGTAAAATGTGCTGGAAAACACAACGCGATAGAGTGAAAGGAAAATAGAAACAACCCTGCAAAATGCATAAATTGTAAAGTGCATCATCTTGCGATTTACAGAGGATGTGAAGTAGCAAACGAACTTCAAAGGCTAATAAACAAAATAAATCAGCTTCTTCAAACCTCTAAGGCTACCAGAGAGAAAGTAACCAAAAACAAACGGAGCCAAAGCCACTAGTTATAGGTACAGTGGAAAACCTACTCGCAAATTGTACAACAATCATCTAATGCTATTACTGATGACCCCTTCGAAAGGATATGTATCAGCATAGAAGCCATAAATGCTAGGCGACCAAAGCAACAACGTGGTCTATAGAAGCTTTATATAAGCGTCTAAAAAAGCAAGAAACTACTAACGGGGCAGCAGCCTTCCTATATTAAAATGAGCAGAACAATATGAATTGTCACCTGGAACGCAGCATGTTCCAGAGTTAGAAATTTTTCTAAATTTAGAGAAAATAGATATATGCCTTATATCGGAAGGCCATTAGACAGAAACATCGTTTATTAAAATACGTGATTATGAATGTTACCATGCTGTTCACCCAAGAGGAAACGCGAGGGGAGGATCATCAGTAATAGTGAAAAAGAATGTCAAACATTATGAATAACCTAGTATCGAAGAAGAAAGTATGCAAGTTAAAACCGTAAAAGTCAAAACTAATAATAATAATGAATACAGTATTTCCACTATAATAAGCCCCCCACGCTATAATCTTAACAAAGAAGATTATAACAGACTCTTTAGATCACTAGGACCCAATTTTATTTTTGGTGGTGACTTTAATGCAAAAAACACCTAATGTGGATCAAGACTTACAACCCGTAAAAAAAACTTTTCGAAGCAAGTCGGGTAAACAACTACGAGTTTCATTCTGGAGGTAAACCAACATATTGGCCTGCTAATATAAATAAAATACCAGATCTCATTGATTTCTATGTAACGAAAGGGATTACCGAGCATTATATGTGCCTTGAAAATAGCGAGGTGATATATTCTGACCATTCACCTGTTATTATGACAGCACAATGATAATTAACAAGGATAACTTGCCTAAGCTAACAAATAATAAAACTTACTGGGACCTATTCCAAGAACTAATTGAAGAGCAAATAGACCTTCAAGTGCCAATCAAAACAACGATACAATTGGAAAGCGAACTGGAGGTGCTTAACAGTACTATTCAACAAGCAGCATGGGAAAGCTCTCCTACTAATCATACCGAATCCCGTACGAATCAAAATTACCCTCTTGTAGTCAAGGAATTAGTAAGAGAGAAACGGAAGGCATGAAAGACCTGGCAAAAGACACGAGCCCCGGAAAACAAAAAAATCCTCAATTATCTGTGCAATAAACTGAAACAACTTATAAAAGAAATTAAGAACGAAACTATTAACAAGTACCTAAGTGGTCTCACCGACCATAAAGACACTGATTACTCTCTTTGGAAAACAGCAAAAGGATTAAAAAGGATAAAATGCATGTGCCGCACATTTAAAATGAGGAGGGAACCTAGGCCAATAGTGACAAGCAAAAAACTACTTTATTTGCGGCTCACAGTGCATCCCCAATAGAATTCCTGAATCTTGTTCCTTACAGAAAAGTATGAAAAAAAAACTTGAGAAAAAACAATTCTCAAATGTTTTTTCATAGTTTTCTGTAAGGATTTTTCCTTAAAAGTAATTCTAAAGTAATTTTATTGGGAGTGCGCTGTCACTTGGAAGAAACCTTTCATATAACAAAATCATATAAATTGATTTCATATAAATTGATGACCATAATATACTATCTGTAACATTACAGGAATTGAAAGAGGAGATCAAGTACAATTTAAATGCGAAAAAAGCTCCAGATTATGATCTAATTACTGGGCAAGTCGTAAAAGTCATTCTCGAGAAGAGTTTACGAAAATTGGTTCAAATAAAAAATGCTGCCTTCAGACTAAAATATGTATAAGTATTTATGATTCCTAAACCAGGCAAACGACAAAAAGTTGTACAGACCGATTTCACTACTACTACTGCGGATTTCACTTTCCCTAAATTTGGATTTAGGGAAAATCACTCTACGATAGAACAAGTTCACAGAATAACGGATATAATAGAAGACCCACTTGAGAAAAAGAAAATATGGTCCAGCATCTTTTAAGATGTAGCTTTCGACAAAGTTTGGAACCAAGGACTTGAATTTAAATTGCACCGAGATATACCTAAACAGTTCTATCAAATTCTTAAATCGTACATCGCAGATCGGCATTTGTAAAATATAACGGAGAGTAATCTATATTGTATATCCTGTACACCAAAGATATGCCAAATACAGAAGATACTACCATAGCAACATTTGCAGATGATACAGCTATTCTGGCAACTGAAAAGTGCATATCAGAAGCAACGACAAAACTTCAATAAGCAACCAACTCAGTGAGTAGCTGGACAAAGAAATGGCGCAATAGCCTAAACGAAGCAAAATCGATTCACGTAAACTTCACAAACCAGAAAGTTAACTGGATTCCAGTAGATCTCAATTCAAGGCAGGATCCAAATGCAAATACAGCCAAATACCTCGGCATGACACTCGATTGCAAACTTAGATGGAAAGAGCATGTTAAAAAGAAAAAAGAAGAATTGAACATCAAATATAGGAAAACGTATTGGCTAATATTTATCATCCGTTGTTGTGGGGACCTTGTACCGTAGCCGAACCATCTCACTCGATTGGATTTGATGAATGCGATGATATCGCTATCTCCGAGGAGTTGCTTTATTTCGTGATTCATACGAATCCGATATTCGTTGTTCGCAACTATAAATGGACCAAATATTGAACGGCAGACCTTCCTTTCGAAGGTAGGTCCAGCTCTCGATTCCGAAAGTCAGCGCACAGGTCTTATGAGTGCTTTATAAAGTGCGAGCTTGCACGACTGCGATAGGTGGGGCGTAGAAAACTCGTTGTCCGGCAGCAATTTAGGCTTTAATTTTTGCGAGATTCCGAGATTTGCCATAGAGATATTAATCCAAACCAAGTCTATTACGCAACGATATGAAACTATCTTTGATATCGCTAAGTCTTCGGCCAAGAAGCACAATATCATCCGCATATCCAAGAGTTTAGCCTGATTTATTAAATATACAGATGTTGCTTTTTCTCACTACGTACTCAATCGCCAAATTGAACAACAAAGACGCGAGAGCATCACCCTGTCGAACACCAGATGTTATTTCAAAGGAGTCTGACACAGTTCCTTCAATTACGATTCTACATACTGACCCAGACAGGCCCATAGGTTATGCCTGTCGGAAGTCTATATATAGTTGATACATATATTGTTATGTTGTAGTCCCAACATTTTTCCTAGATCATCCTCATGGTGAAACACTGGTTAGTGGTCGATCGGTTGGGACGAAAACCACATTAATAGTCGCCAATGATGCTTTCGGCGGAAAGAATGAGTCGGGCAAGTACAACATTAGTCAACACTTTGTAAGCAGCGTTCAATAGAGCAATACCACAATAGTTTCCACATTGAATACAGTCGCCTTTTTTGTGCAACAGACATAAAAGCGCAATGGAATGCCGAAAATCGTTTTATAGACGTTTATTCTCGATTTAACTACTTCGTAAGGAAGCACGTGATAAGCGAGATGCAAAAGAGTTGAGAGTGCTTCGGCCCTAGAACACATTGCAAAGATTAAAAACAAACAAGATGAAATTAGGTCAACGGTAGGGCAATTTAGCTTTTGTTTCGAAATTGGAATAATGATTTTATTTTAACGTACGTCAATTTTTACGGACACTTTTGACGCACCTCAAGGCATCTTGACGTTTTGCGATGACAAATTTATACATATAATAATATGTATCACATAAACTTGTTATTTTTCATCAAGGTTCGGTTCCCTGATTTTCCAAAAAAAACATAAAGTGCAAACGCAAAAATTGCACAAAACAATAAAGTATTATTGTTGTAAATTGTTGTTTCAAAGGCGAGCTTACTAAAGCTTCACGTTTACACATTATCGTTTGTTAGAAAAATAAATGTTCGTTTAATTTTCTCTGTTGTAGGTTTCAACCAACGTATATAACTCAAGGGATCCCTCTTGCATATTATTGCAGAGGGATCCCTTGGGGATTTTAGATTCGCTTCCCGTGTTTTGTGAGAGCGTCGCGATATTTTCCGGAAAAACCAATCGACAGACCATTATCTTTTCTTTTATGAAACACCCCAATTAAAACATCCAAATCCCGATAATGATTTCTAATTTAAAATTATATACATAAATATGTACATCCATCCTAAAAAAATAATTTAAACCTTCTGCTACTCATCACCAAATTACCAAATTATAACTATTATTGTATAAAAAAAAAATCCTTCTGTTCCCACGCGCTCTCCGAACATAAAACTGAACTATCATGATATGCTATAAATTATAATATCAAACAATTCATTTCTGCTGACTATTTTATATTGTTGGGTGAACGAGGACGAATACTATAATAAATTATCCGAAACCAGCTAAACTGTGTATACGACTAGTTACAACACGCGTTCCATTAATATTGTGTGTTGCAAATAAAATCAATGATAATAATTTAAATTATTATTGTGTAATAATAACAAAATATATATATACTATATATAGAGCCAGTCTCAAAAATGATTTTGCACAAAAACAAACTCCCTGACTTCCGAAACTAAAAGACTGTTTATAGTTTTTGTATGAAAACACAATTCACGCCAATTAAACAATTTGAAAAGGTTTCCACCCTATCGATATACCAAAAACCAACTATATCATCCCTTCTTCACACACACACACACCGCACAAAACTATCTTCTCGATATAAAAAAAAAAATATATTTTGTTTGATTTTTTTCCCACTCCACAAACCCCTTTATAAATTTGCCCTCTGCGATGTGTAGTATCGCGCATCATTATTTTGCAGATAATGAATGAATCATCAAAATTGTTAAAGTGAACCGAAAGTTATGATTGTTTTGTCATTTGTTGTGTTTGTGATTTGGTTACAATTATCTTTGGAACGAATTTGTCAATTAAAAATACACACTTTACCGTATGTGTTAACGGTACTCGTTGTATTCAGTTCAAGTACCATGACTAATTTTTACGTGTGTCCTTTTTAAAATATTGAATTGCATTATGACTTAATTATTAGAGTATTTTTCTGAGATTGAGGCAATTTGTTGCGAGTGTCAGATTATAATCTGGCAGGATTTTGTTGGTGGGAACTGTTGTATCAAATAAATAATACTAAATTGTGTATGTGAATTAGACCACAATATTATTCATTGGGAATAGTTTTTTCACAACAACAAATTTGTATTTTGCCGAAACTAATTACAGAAATGTATTCTAATTACAGAAATGTATTAAATTCAATCAAAATGATATATATTTTAATTACATTGAAATGAATGTAATTCACGTGGCAGCAAGGATTTCGTTTTATTGAATTGATTCGAAATGATTCGCGTAGCATTGTTGCACTACTTTCTTTTAAACTATTTCCTGGGTAGGTTGCAATAGGGTCGATTCCCTTCAGTAAAACATCTTGTGATATACGACATTTTTTGTTTTATTGACAGGTGCGAGAACGAACAAAGCGGATCGTTTGCCGACGCGTGAACATGCTATGTTAATTGGCCGTGAGAGAAACATTCATTTTCTAGATTCAGGCCACAAACACTCAAGTATGGGGCTTGTGATTTGTTGATCGTCATGGCGAATGCAAGACGAATCGGAAATTGAATTCGTTTAAACTCGAATGGCATATCGGTTGGGATCATCAGAATTCTCGGAATGAGAACTTCCTCACCTTTGAACTTTCCTTGAGATTTCTCAAAATAAAACGCGTTCCGTTATATAGTTTTGGTTGATTCAGGTTTCGTAGCATGATGATTACCGGCAACACACCAACTTTCAGTTGTAAATTGTGCGGGGGCAAGCCAGCCAGATCCAATGAGTTTAAAAACTCAGTTGGACAGTTGGTTGATTCGTCTTTGTTTGTCACACAGTCGATAGATTTGAAGGAATGAAGTGGATCGACGATTAGATTTTGAATTGTGAAATTAAAGTGATCCCGAATTTTGTACTTTGCCGCAAGAATTACTCGTTCACTCACCCAATTGTGATTTTTGTGGTTAGTAATATTGTTCGGGAACACTTTGTTGATGAGCTCGACCTTCGTTGAGACAAAATTGCAAAAGTTCTGAGGAAACGAAATCAATCTGTTCGATTCGTCGACCGGAACACGGCCATTACCGATAGTCAGAAATTGCTTGGAGAAATCTTCGGCAGATGGATCGTTTAACCACAGACAATCAAATTAAATTTTTCGTTCGAGCTAAAAAATGAAAACAAAATATATTTCTGACAATTCCAATGTCATCGTTGTATCTGTTACTTTTTTCGTTAAACTGCGTATACGTTTACGCAAAAAAACAAAATATTTTTGGTTGTTTGCGGCTATTTACAGAAAATGAAGACGCAGTTTAAATTTTTACGTTTACATAGAATGAAATATCTCTGTTAGGTTGTCTCTGGTTTAACAATGCAACTCGCATGTTTGTCGTCAGCTAAAGTTTCATCACATAGCGCCACGCAGAGTCGATGATTTGAGGTAAGCGTTTATTTCATCGACAGCGGTCAATCTTGGAATCACTGGTATTTTTTGACGGAAATCGCCAGACAGTTGAATCATTGCGCCTCCAAAACATCTTGAGTCATTGCGTAGATCTTTCATAGTTCGATTGAATGCTTCAAATGCGCCATTGTACATTCATAATCGATGATGATTTTACTGCTACCAAAACTTTCGCCATTGCTGAATGTTTCGCAATATTGCAAGTCGGGTTTTCAGCCGATTAAAGGTCTAACGACAATTTCAACGCTGAGCAACTGCTACAGCAATATTGGATCTCGCACGAACAGTGGCCAAAATCAATGATATGAGGAATGCCTTGCCAGTTCCACCGGGCGCATCGAAGAAAAATAATCCACCATTTCCATCATGAATTATATAGCTAAGTAGATAAAATAAAAAAAATTGGATAAAAAATAAAATAGAAATGTACATGCAGCCTCCAGTCGGATTCGTATCCAGTACCTTGCGCTCCAAGCGCCGAAGCTTTAACCACTGCACCACTCGTTACATAGAAAGTACACCTACAAAATTCATATAAAAAAGGTTTTTTTTATTAGATTTTTGGGGCTTCCCTTTTGAGTTTTTCCGACTTTTCTTTTTTCCTAAATCACCACTGTATTGAGACGAACAAAACAAAAAAAACAAAATGTACTAAATATATGAGAAAATGAATTTTCTTGATAATTTTTTTTTTGGTAAATTTTTCCAATGTTTTAATAGTTATTATGCTATTCGGAACGGAGTCAAATCCAACAAAACAAAGATCATAAAAATCGGTCCAGCCGTTCTTCAGTTATAAATGGTGTAACTAACCCGACTTTGTTTTATATATATAGATATGAACTGCAGTATTTTTATAACTCCTCAGCGAAAATATCCAATTAAAAGTTGACAGAAATTTTTGATCGGTATAGAAGCTGTGAATTAATTTTGCATACGTTTTTCCTAGTTGTTTTTGTGAATTGTAACATTGGCCTAAAAATTTGTCTAAATAAAAAAATATGGAAAAAGCAAAAAATGGCTGCCGTTAACAAGCAAAAACATTGCTGTGATGAATGGTTAAAGGATATTTGGTCGTGGACGTTGTATTTGATCACAGCTGCCGTACTATGGCGTAGTTGAATATTCCTATCAATCACTTACTATGCCCGTTCAACTCACCTCCTTCATGCATTCTTCACGAAGCGAGTTTATAGTGTTTGATTTTTTTTTTACCAACTTGAATATAGTCACAAATGAGGTTTCAATAAATTCGTCTGCGACTGTCATGAGTCAAATGTTTTGTGTTGTTTTGTATTTTTCTTTTGTTTACTTTTAATTTGTGCCTATGGCTTCGGTCCGTTGTGTATCATTTTAACTTTTTCAATAATCATCGGGTATCAACTTTTCTTTGTTTTTGAAAGTTCCCGTTCCACCTACCGAAATTATATAAGCATAGCTATAGCGTCGGTCGTGTTATTTGCAATTGCAGATGTAAATTACAAATTTGTTATGGTCAAAATTGGAGTGCCAGGACACATCGGATACAGGACCATATATTTACAATCTCCGCCTTTGGAAAATCAACTAAAAGCGGTGGTACAGATTTAAACTTGCCATTACATAATATTCTACATGATATTAACACATATTCATACGTGTTCATACGAGAAGCATTCTTTTCACTACCCAACATTGTTGATTGATTGATTCTGAATATACGACCAAGTTCTTACACAGGAACACCCGGCCCACCGTACACTCTTTTGTACATACAACAAAACCAAAGTATTGGATAGGTTAGTTAAGTAGGACCGAATCGGCCCGGTTACAGACAGCTAGGTATAGCCGATAGTTAGTAACACTACATAGACAACACAATATAATCTAATATTGAGGAAGGATAAAGGTTCAATAGGTTTAATGGATAACGATGGTATTGGTCCTCAACAATTGCTTCTTTAAATCAGCAACCTAAGAAAAAATGATATTATTTCACATGTATCCGGAAACTCCCTGAAATTTAATTCTAAATTAATACTTTCCCGCTTCCTAAACAAATCTGATTAAATGAATCGGCCTGGTTACAGGCACATAGGTAAAGTCGATAGTTAATAATACAATGACAACACAATTCCAAACTACACAAACAGCAATTAATATTTCAAATAAATATCATTTGATAGGCATCTGTAGATTTTCTGAAATTTAATTCTAATTTAATAATTTCCGGATTCCTAAATAATATAAACAATAATTAATTTTATCCTCCTACACCTCCACAACTAACCATAGTTCTTTGAATTATGTATATTAAAAATTACTCTAAAATCCATTAGTATTTAACCCTTGAATTCGGCAACCACGAAAAATTCTAAAAGTTGCCAAAAGTACGTGAGGCATCCCAAAGGCAATATGGTTCCTGAAAAATTATTAATGTTATGCAATGTCAGATTAGCTTCCGGATTGGATATTTCAAAAAAATTTAGTTTATTCCTCAAAAATTTCAAATATTTTATTAATTTAGTTCACCAAAGATTCTCTTTACTACCCAACTTTATGCACCCATATTCAAGAAGGAATACTTCAATATTAACCGTAGATAAAAGCGCATATAATTACCGTTTATCAGGAGCACGAAGAGTAATTGAAAATGCGTTTGGCATAGTAGCCAGATACGCGGTCAAAGTCTATAGTCCGGTGATTATATATAATTACCGGTTATTATATAGTATAATCCCCAGTGCGTTTGGTAAATTTGTGAAATATCAATGATTTTCCTTTAGTTTTTCATCTTAACCGGTTATTATATATAATTACCAAACCTCTTTGATTAAAATGATAAATTTTAAAGTTTTTTTTACTTAGTTTAAAATCATAAATAAAATTTGACACTTGAAGAATTGTATAAATTCTGAAAAAGCGGGGGTTTGGGGGCAGGCCCCGTCGGCCTCATCCTCTAAGGCAGTGGTTCTTAACCATTTTTTTAATAATAATTTATATTTGTTAAATTATCTATAATAAATTTATTTTGTTATTATTCCTTTATTAGTTTTTATATAATACTAGCTCTTGTTCGCGACTTTGTTCGCATGGTTTTCAATTGAATGCGATAATATATTTAGTACAAGTCCCAGCTTACAATGCATTGCTTTGTGTGCCACACAAAGAAAGAAAGTATTTGTGTTATAATTCTAATTATTGAAGTCCTTTTGGATACACAATACGTTTTTTGTTTTTCCGTCAGGTATGTACACAAATAAATCAGACGGTTTTCCGACACGTGAGCATGCCACATGTAGCTGTCCATGTGAGAAGACTTGATTTTCCCAATTTATTTCACAGTTTTGTAGCGATTGTGCCTGTGCTTTATTGATGGATGCAAATCCGAGTCGCACCGGAAACTGCAAACGTTTTAATTCTAATGGCATATCTGTCTGAATCATTGGGATTCGTGCAAACATTATTTCTTCAGGCTTAAATATTCCACTTGAAATTTTAACTTTGACGATATTGTTCATCATCTTTTTCACTAAAAACCTGATACGGTAGCAAAGTCGTGGTAGATAGATATATCAGAGAAGAATGATAGGCACACCAATTTTCAATGTTAAACCGTGCGGTGGTGCCCCTGGCAGTACAGGTGTATTCAAGAATTCAGTTGGAAACTTGACAACTTTGTTTTGATTCATTCCATTATCGATGGACTTAAACATTGGCATTGAATTATGTAATTGATTGCATTGGAATCATTGTTTTTGGCTGCTAACTTAGCGTGTGCACTGAATAAAACATGATTTTCGACAATTCTGTGCGTTATTTAATAAAATGTTGTGAATCAATTCGTCTGTGGTTTCTGTGAGTTTAGAGAAGTTTATTAGAAATATGATACTTTGTATGGATTCGTAAATTGCTAGTTACATGCATTAAGTTCATCAGCGGCTGTTGAACGTGTTATAACTTAAAGTTCACAAAACGGATAAAGATCTCGGATTTTTAAACGGACGTAAATTTTACAACAGAAACACTCTTACACTACAAAAAGTATGTAAAAATTGAAAAAAAAAATCTGGGATAGACAAATCCGAGATTTTTATCCGTCGTATGAACAGGCAGTGAAGTTCGTGATGCCCTGTTATTTCATACGTGAGGTGCATAACGACCAATTGCTTGTCGTTTGGCTAACATAATTGATTTGACAGCGACAGCCATGCTTTGGGCGAGTTCGTGCCCATCAACAGACTGCGATTGGTGATTGAGTTGTCGCTCTCCATATTTCCAAAATAGAATAGGATATTATTTTAATTTTTTGTATTGCTAGTGAACAAAATTCTCAAAGCTGGAACTATTCGCATAATAAAATCCAGATTTAACCAATTTTTTGTTTTAGTAAACAAAATAATAAACTTCTAAAATTAATCAAAATAAAATTTGTTTTAACTTGGGTACCCAATTATTTTAAACGTAAACGTACGGTACTGAATACAATTGCAACGATTACACACACACCATCGATTGTGTCTAGGTTATCACAATACAACTGATTTAATTGCGATGGGCTTTGTTGGAATATCGCATTCAAATGTATCGTATCGCCTTCTATCGTATTCAATTGGATTGTACCTAACGATTTAATTTTAATATTGATAGTCAGTATGATTATAATTCGAACAACACATTTCAGGCGATTCACTTAGGCTCAGGAGGCCAACCCCTATAAAAATACTACGAAAACCTGCCCATTTTGATACAAAATACCTATGTTATATTAGAATTTGATTGAATGAATATCGTAGAGACTTATAAGAAAGGACTGCGTGATCCATGGGATGTACCCCTTAAATTCAAGTATGCCACTAATTGTATATAAACCCTTTTCTAAACTTATTCCCTTCTTCCTTTAATTAGGTATCAAAAACCTCCATCTCGACTTGCGAAAAACAAAAGTCTGTTACGTACTCAGTATCCTGAAAACGAGATCCTTGTCAGGATTATTAGCGTATATAGTAGGTAGGTACCAAAATTGAACGCCTCCACCACATTTTATGAAAAACCAAAGGTGAGTAATGTCATCAGTACTTCCGAAATTGACACCCACATCGACGTTGATGGTACACGTTGGCACCAAAAAGAACATCGCTTCTCATCTCGAATTCAGAAAAACAAGAGTCGGTAACTTAATCAGTACCGCGAAAACCCGGAAAATGACACTCACGGCATTATCGGCGTAGATAGTAGTTAGGTACCAAAACAACACGGCCGCCCCCTCCCTTCATCACGACTTGCAAAAACAACTCAGTAATGTAATCAGTACCCCGGAAACCCCGAAAATGAGACCATTTGTTAGCATTATAGGCGTAAATATAAGTATAGGTACTAAAAATGACACCGCCCCATCTCACCTCGCACAAAACAAAATTTTTCCATCTCGGATCTTAAAACGGATGCAATATTCCTAATTAGCATTCCCGAAAACCACGAAAAGGACCTTGTTGAACAACAGTGTCTTGCCAAAAATCGTCTTTTCCGCTTAAATTTTGATTTGGACCTGTATCGTTGCAAAATTAATTTAGAATCTTTTGTTTGTAGTGGTTTCTCTGGCCAACAAATACACAATCACTCCTCATTACCCATAGAATATCGGTGTTATACAGGGTGAGTTTTGAACTTTCAAATATCTCGGAAAATAAGCCCCCTACGATAAAAATGACCATTATCAAAATTAAATCATTCTGGAGGGGAAATACGTTAGTGCTAAAAGTAGTTTTTTAAAGTAGTTTAGTGCTAAAAGTAGTTTTTTTTTAAAATTAAGAAATACAATTTGTTTAAAACTAATTTCAAGTATTTACATTGGAAACGTGTTAATTTTAATGCAAACATATTGCAGAATCGTATGCATAATGTTCTGAGTAGAAGAAATTGAAAAACATTTAATATCGCCTATTACAGCGCCATGTATCATGAATCGAAAAAAAATGTTTCAAGGAAATCCTACGTACTTTTAGCCGTAATCTGCAATAAAAAATAGGGGTTCCTATCTTAGTTTCCAAGTTGCCCCCACCCCCTTACAAACAGGGGCGGAGGGTCCAAATTTTATCACTAATGTATTTCCCCTCCAGAATTATTTAATTTTGATCATGGTCATTTTTATCGTAGAGGGCTCATTTCCCGAGATATTTGAAAGTTTCAGCTTAAACAACTCACCCGGTATATACATTTTTATTGAAATCGGTGCAGTAGTTCTTGAGTTTATCGATCGAAAATGATCCTATGGAAGCTGCAACTATTTGGTCGACCATTTTTTACTAAAAACACTTCTCATCACCCATAGAACATATACACAAATTTTTATCAAAATCGGTGCAGCAGTTCTTGACTTTAATATATAGAGATAATAAATATAAAAAGTAACTTTATTATTTCATTTCAATATCTATTTTAACTTTCATTCTTCACAATTTGGTATTACGGTTAGCATATTTGCATTTATTTCTTCTGTACTAACAAAGTTGTATGTGAGAAGAAATAAGAAATTAATAAAAAAAAAACTCAATAGGAAATCTTTACTTTTCTTATTTCGCTTTTCAATAATATGTTCGGTTATACATCAATTTTCTTTTTATTATATTCTGAAGGAAAATTTGTAAATTTAGGCATACTTCTTACGGACCCCCAGGGGACCCGGCCCCACTGTTAAGAATCACTGCCTAAGGTGTATAACGAATTAAAATTACAATAAAAAAAAAATTATATTTACAAAAGTTGATTTTTTAAGCAATAAAAGCGATTATAACTCTGATTGCAAAGTTGACGAAGCAATTATTATTAATAAAAATAAATAAAATAAAAAATTTGTTAATTCTCAATTTTGATTTATTCAAAGTCGTACTTATCGTCAATTTGTTCTTCTCATTTTCATTTGTATACGGGTTGTGATCCTAGCGTCAGGAATTTCAGGTTTTAATTATTCAATATCATTGATTGACCTTTTTGACTTTAATTTATCAAAGGATAATTTAAAAAAAAAAAATCCTAAAGAATTATTTTTTAAATTTTAAATGTTATATTAAAATTTAATTCTATTTTTTGTTTTGGTTTAACCTTTTTTAAATTTTTATTTTTAATTTAATTTTTATTTTAAACTGATGGTTCGGTTTTAATCTGAAATCATACATGTACTCACAGAATAGATTTCTTTAGAAATAAATAAATATCTGATACGTAATTGTACGATAAAAGTTTTCTTTGAGTACCTTGGTAGGTTAGGTTAGAGTGGCTGCTAACATACTATTATAGTTAGCCGAAAGATTCCAACCGAAAGATAAAAAAATCGATAATGCAGATAGGGTCTTCGCTATCCCAGCCGAAAGTAAACAACATGGACAATGTTGATTGATTTCTTTCAGCCGAAAGATATCAGCCGACTTTTAATGTCTGTTAACAACAGTCCTATCAAAAAATTCTGACGGGGATACAGGGGTGTAATTTGAAAAAACTTTCCATTGGTCAATTTTTGTAAAATTCATTGAATGGCTCGGCGCTCTTGTTTAACCTTAATTCGCATTGATGCCGCAATGGCCATTTGATAGGCCTTAATACCTGTTAACAACAGTCCAATTTTGAAGAAATTCTGATGGGGATACAGGGGTGTAATTTGAAAAAATTTTCATTGTTCAATTTCTGAAAATCCATTGAATGGCCTGGCGCTCTTGTGTCTCTCTGCGAATTTAGGTTAAAATTCGCATTGATGCCACTATGTCTCTTTGATGGGCCCTAAAGCCTGTTAACAACAGTCTAATTTTGAAGAAAGGTTGTTGTTAACAGGCATTAGGGCCTATTAAATGGCCATGGTGGCATCAATGCGAATTAAGGTTAAAGAAGAGAAATAATTCAATGAATTGTTCAGAAATTGAACTATGAAATTTTTTTCAAATTACACCCCTGTATCTCCATCAGAATTTCTTCAAAATTAGATTGTTGTTAACAGGCATTAGGGTTTATCAAATGGCCATATTGGCAGCAATGCGAATTTAGGCTAAACAAGAGCGCTGGGCCATTCAATGAATTTTTCAGAAATTGAACTATGGAATTTTTTCCAAATTACACCCCTGTATCCCCATCAGAATTTTTTCAAAATTGGGTTATTGTTAACAGGCATTAGGGCCTATCAAATGGTCATGGTGGCATCAATGCTAATTTAGGCTAAATAAGAGCGCCAGGCCATTCAATGAATTTGTCAGAAATTGAACTATGGAATTTTTTCAAATTACACCCCTGTATCCCCATCAGAATTTCTTCAAAATTAGATTGTTGTTAACAGGCATTAGGGTTTATCAAATGGCCATATTGGCAGTAATGCGAATTTAGGCTAAACAAGAGCACTGGGCCATTCAATGAATTTTTCAGAAATTGAACTATGAAATTTTTTTCAAATTACACCCCTGTATCCCCATCAGAATTTCTTCAAAATTAGACTGTTGTTAACAGGCATTAGGACCTATCAAATGGCCATGGTGGCATCAATGCGAATTAAGGGTAAATAAGAACTTCATGCCATTCAATGAATTTTTCAGAAATTGAACTATGGAAATCTTGTCAAATTACACCCCTGTATCCCCATCAGAATTTCTTAAAAATTGGGTTATTGTTAACAGGCATTAGGGCTTTTCAAATGGTCATAGTGGCATGAATACGAATTTAAGTTAAAAAAGAGCGCCAGGCCGTTCAATGAATTTTTCAGAAATTGAACTATTGAAATCTTGTCAAATTACACCCCTGTATCCCCATCAGAATTTCTTCAAAATTGGAAAGTTGTTAACAGGCATTAGAGCCTATCAAATGGCCATGGTGGCATCAATGTGAATTAAAATTAAACAAGAGCCTTTGAATTTGCTGGAAAACTACTCACATTGGGACCCAACAATCGCCAATGCCACTGTTTCGGCGCCGGCAAATCAAATTCGTACATTGTTCGCGATCATCATAGCGACGTGTCATCCATCGAACGCATTGGAATTGTGGAACAAATACAACGACGAGATGGCTGATGACATTTTGCATCGAGTTCGCAATGCAACATCAAATTATGAGCTTAAAATGAACGACGAGGTACGCAACGAAGCTTTGTTCAGGATCGAAGACATGTACCCGCTTATGTGCGGCAGCAAATGATTTGTCGAAATTTAACACGCCAGCATCAATGCGCTTGATGTACGATGCATTTAATCGTGAATTGCAACGAGAGCAAGTGTGAGATCGAAATTCAATGAGCCAAATAGTACAAACGAATGTTCGCTTTTGAATGCACAACAAAAGAACGTGTACGAAGCATTAACGAAGGCAGTTCACGCTCAAGATGGCACATTCGGCACATTCTGTGTTCAAGTTGCCGATGAATATCCACACGACTGATAAGTCAGTGTGTTCAATTGCCAAGAACTCGGCGATGGCCACGGTATTCCAAGAATTCAAAATCGTTCAATCGAACGATAAAGGATTTACAAAGTGACTCAAGACGTTTTGGTGGAGCGTTGATTCTGCTGGCCAGTGATTTTCGTCAAACGTTACCTGTCATTCCGACATCAACAGCTTTAGATTAACTCAACGAATGAAATCGTCAAGTTTGTGGCGTTATGTGAAGAAGTTGCAGTTGACTACGAACATGAGAGTCGCGTTACAGAACGATTCATCAACTTCGGGTTTTTCCAAACAACTGTTGGTGCTTAGCAATGGTCAAATTCCTGTTGTTGTTTTGACAGGATTGATTTCGTTTCCATCGAATTTTTGCATTTTCACGACGTCGAAGGAAGAGCTTATCACACGAATCTGTTTCCGCACATCCACTGAAATTGTTTATGAATCATGATTGGCTCAGCAAATGAGCGATTTTGGCAGCGAAGAACAAGGAACTGTCTGAATTACTTGATTCAAAACCAAATTGCTGGGGAAATTGCATTGTTACAAATCCGTTGACTGTGTGACCAATCAAGACGAGAAAATCTTCGACCGAGTTTATTAATGCGCTTGATTTGACTGGAATACCACTGTATAACTTGATACTCGAAGTAGGATCTGTGATAATAGTGCTACGTAATCTGAACCATCCGAGATTGTTTAACGGAACGTGATTGGTTGAGAATAAACTGAAGAACAACGTGATTCAAGCGACGATCATCAATGGCAAATTCAAAGGAGAAGATGTTCTAATTCCGAGAATTCTTCTGATTCCAACTGACATTTCGTTTGACTTCAAGAGCATTCAGTTCCCTATTCGTTTGGCGTTCGCTATATGATTAACAAATCACAAGGTCAATCGTTTGGAGTGTGCGGAATAAATCTGGAATTTCCGTGTTTTTCTCATGGTCAATGAATGGAAAAATATTTTTTACCACAATGCATTGTATTGATTCCATTTAATTTCACTCGAATAAAATACATTGAATTGTTTTGAATTGCAACTGACTTCAAATCATTTCCACACTGAGAGAAAAAATCGAAAAAACAACTCAAATTTCTATAGATGCCTGAGTTTGAATCGACATTTCATTCACTTTTCAATACATTATGTCGCCTTTATGGTTGCGTTCGTTCGTTCGTTCTGACAATTTTTACGACCAATCATATTGCTCAAAATGATGATTTTTTTTTCTTCTTGATTTTTCCACAAGAGATGATTGGTCGAAAAAACGACGGAACGGACGCAACATAAACTTGCCTTAAGTGTAGAAGTCGATGAAAATAGAATAGAATGCCACTCAACTCAATCTTCTATTGTAAATTGAGTTGAGTTGTTTGATTTTATCTCTCATCAAAATCAATTTTCATAAGCACAAAATTATTTGCTCGGAGCGAAAAAATTTGGGGCGAAACGAGGGTCACCGTGTCAGCTAGTTTACTTATAAATTTGGCTATTGTTAATGAAGTTGATGTTAATCCGAGGCGCCAGTTGTATTTTTATAGGTTTCAGAGTAGTTTATCCGTCAGTATAATGCCTAACACTGTATGAGTCATTGTTCTAAATTAGAACCCCGACCTATCTGAAAAATTAGATAGTGATAATAATGATTCTCAAGTTATGAATCTTTGTGCTCTAGTTAGAGTGGAACTTAAAAATCAAAACATAATGTTATTTGATTCTTGGGATAGTGCTAAGGTAGTGTATAAGTAAATAAACCAATTTGCGTCGAAGTTTTGTTCTTTCGGTTAGGTATATTTGGTTTAGGGTAGAAAATTGTAAATAATAATAGCCTCGAAGAAGAAAAATCGTACCGACTCAAAACTAAGTTGGGGTTTAAATAATAAACAACATCTTCTCAGTAAACTATCTAGATTACCCATTATATTTATCAAGGCATGAACCATAACGCTTCTGACAACGATTCATATAAACAAAATATATCAGTTTGTTTCTTCATCGACTCGTTCACAACATGTGGCTATGTGACCTACACCATAAATCATAAAATATCCATTATAATTATTTTTTCTTGAAGGGGGAGATGTGTCAAGATTTCCCGAATAAATATTTATAGGGATGCGCCACCGTCTACACATTTAAAAGATTATTAATTATTTTTAGTATTTTAATTGAATAACAACAATCAAACAGGATATAAAGGATATTAATTATCCAACTAACGTTCGGTTCACGTGCACGCCGCATTACATTATTGCTCTTTTGCATTATTTATTCGATTCGAGAGTTGGTACACATAATATTTGATTAACCCTTTGGTTACGCCTTCGACAGTGTGTTATCTCGATATGAATATTTTATGCAGATTTAGCAAAAAATGTTAAGGATCTCGAGTTATTCTTAATCCATAATTCATAAATAAATGTGAAGTTCAAAAAGTTTGTCGCCATTTTATCGGTACCCAATTTTTTTGCGCGCACGACCCTTCTTTCCTTTTCTACATTTATGTGTTTTGTCGTCTCGCAAAGAAGAAGAATTTTTTTTTTATTATACTCGGCCTCATTTGTTGTGTGCTCCTATTGTTGTCAGTTATAATGCTATGTACATATCAATTCTAACATGCATATCGTTCTGGGTTGTTTATTACTATTATTTTATTCTTTATTTTTTGGAAAAATGAAAATCGAAAATTTGAATACATTTGTTAGAATAAAAAAAAATTGTATGAATAAAATATTTTGTTGAATAAATTTGCATACTAAATGAGTAATGTGTGTTGTACTTGTTGTACAGAATAATTTTGTGTACTCGTATATGTGATTTCGTTGGATAACTTGTCTACATATTTTTTACTAATTTTTAATTGGACTTTACGAATAAAATGTTCAAGACCTCACTAGAATTGATAATGTGCTAACTATGGAGTTACTCCGAGGAAATAATTTTCTCCAGGAAATTTATTAGTTCTAGTAAAACAGTGTAAACCGGAGTTTTAAAACAGTTTAATTCGAGTTTATTATTTCGTTACAGGATGTCAGAATTGGTTGAACTGATTTTTTTTTTGCCATAACGAAATTCGGAATGAATTGTGGTTATCAGAAAAATAATAGTCAGAATTCCTAACTAGTTCTACGCTAGGTTACTTATTTAAATAATCCATATATAAAATGCTCGGCAGTTGAATGATTCTTATGATACCAGGCGTATTTTTTACATGGTGACATATAAATAAATAAGTAACTCACTAGTGTCCGGTTTTTTCATAATCATAAAATTACATCGAGGTTTGAACTAATGAAAGTTTGGATTCTTTAAATTTCTAAAATATAAACGATGTTTCAAGAATATTTAAGGAACTATCTGAACAGTTTAGTTGCTGGTGATTGTAACATCAATTTGCTAGTTAACTCACTTGCTTATATCTTTAACAATGTATAAGAAAATAAATATGCAACCCGTTCTAGAAATTCGATTGCCATAATAATGGACCATTTCTTAACCGATTTATTTGCAAACTACAATACTAGGATTTAAATATTTTTGACAGTATCTTGACTGATCATAAATTAGAGAGAAATAAATCAATTAGTGCAATAGTAGAGAAAAAAATTAAACTGAGATAAATAAAATAAGATTCAACACGTCCCAGCCTAGTCCATTAACTTATCAGCTTCAAGTTACATAACAGTTTAATCAATATTTTGTCAACGTCATCATAGATATTACAAATCATTTGCCGCATCCTATATAATTGAAGATTTTGACACCCTTTCATATGATGTCACTGTTCGTTTTCATTGAACTTGACTAAATTGCTAAGATAAATTGCTCTATTCGACCTTAAAACACTCTCGCAGGTGAAGATAAAATGTAGCCTAAATTTATAAAATACACTTCAAATTATGCCTTATTTATTTATTTTTAAAATAATTTTTCGTGATATTTTTAAAGTTATCCTTTGATAAATTAAAGTCAAATAGGTCATCGATGATGTTGAATGAATTTGACAAACTCTTAATGGGGTTCTTTCCTCCGTAACTTGTGAAAATGTGTTCTAGTGCCGAAAGTTTATAACATTGAAATTGCCTGTATGACACATAAATTGATAAATTTTCCAAAATGTAAGCCAAATCACTGTGAATAAGCAAACGTTACCAAAAGAATGGTACATTTTGGTCATAATCCCGGTCACTGTTTAACAAATTATCAGACACTACTTGTGAATGCTTTCAATTCTTTCTATGTGCAATGCGTAGTATGAATTCCAGACCGTTGCAGCGCATTCCAGTTGATGTCGAACGTAAGCGAAATAGAGTGAATATAAGGTATGAATATATTTAAATTCACATGTCCATTGCTTGGCAAATCCAAATAAGGCGTATGCTCTTCTAATGCATTTCTAATCTGCATATTGAAACTGGTGTTTTCGACAAACGTAATACCTAAATCCATAAAATACTTGGCTGTTGACTTTGCATTTCTTATTTGAGTATATCGGGTTTCAATCACTTACCTTTAATTGCAAAATTGCTTCAAGAATCTGTTAGCTATGGTATATTCCTTATAGAGAAGCTGGTCGTAGTCTTGATAATGCTGTCACTCTCCACACTTCGCGTTTACCGGATAGGATTCAGTCACGTGCTTCATTTTACCGGACTGTTAAACAGTTTATGACTGATGGAAGGGTTCAACCGGAAACAGGACTCGTCGGACAACAGCCACTGAGGAAAGTAATGAAATTGCTGTATCGGCTCCAGTAACTCATAATCCTCATATTAGTACACAAGAAATATCTAGCGATTTCGGATTGTCCCAAACCAGATACTGGAAATTTTAAAACGTCATAAGTATATCATCCATATCATGTATCCTTACTCCAAGATGTTCATGGCGTTGATTTCCAAAATCGGGTATTTTTTTGTCAATGAGCACGTAAATAAATACAGCAAAATTTGAAAAATTGAAAAAACTTAAATTAAAAATTTAAGAAATACAATTTGTTTAAGACTAATTTCTATAGCATTTACATTGAAAAAATGTTAATTTTGATTCAAACGTATATTGCAGAATCGTATGTTTAGGTTCTCAGTAGGAGAAATCGAAAAAAAATTAATATCGTTTATACAGCGCCATCTATCATGAATCGTTTATACAGCGCCATCTATCATGAATCGAAATGTTTCAATGAAATCCTACGTACTTTAAACCGTAGAATTCGAATCTGCAATAAAAAATAGGGGTTCCTATTTTAATTTCAAATTCCCTCGCCCCACCTACAAGAAATAGAGGAGGGGTCCTAATTTTAGCACTAATGTATAGAAATATTTAGGACTTTTTACAACGGTAATAAAATTAAAAAAATGGTGGTGTGTATGTGTTGTAGCCAACACCCGACAACTCGTGGCTAACTTGATTTCTGAGGCGAAATATATAAGTTACCAGACTTTTGGTAAAACTACTTGTGTATAACGAAAAATCATGTCACTTGAGATGGACCGATCTGTTCCCAAAATTCACTGGGGTCTCCAAAATTTGTGAAAATAGCTTAAACATGAAGTTTCAACCCAATCAATCAGCAGTCTAGGTTGTACAACGCCGAATTTTCCTTGAAAAACTGTTTTTAGTCCACACCCGTTTTCTCGCAATTTATATTTATTTATTTATCTTTATTTCATACCATTTATAAAAATTTGTTACAACATTAAAGTCCACAAACATTATTTAAAAATTAAAATAGAAATGTATACGACAATTGATGATACGACAACAATTTTTGATATTAACTTAAAACTTTTAGGAATTTGTGTGATTTGAATACGTTTTCATTAAACTTACGTGGATTTACATTTCTTTACATTGGCTTCAATTCGTGTAGTATTTTAATTCATAATTTGACGTTTTTACGAAAATTTGCTTATAAGGTCTTTAAATAAAAATGAACAAACTACTATTAAAAATGTTTCTCAATTTGGTCGTGGTTTACAAAAGCAAGTAGCAATGTCTTAAATTTTTTTAGAAATTCTGATTTTAATGAGCTTAATTTAATATGTGATGGTAAATTATTATATAATTTTGGAGCTATGAAATATAGAAACGCCGACAGTATTCTTTTCTGGTGAAGTTTACAATAAATAGGTTATTATATCGGAGGTAATACCTATCAATCGACCTAATCCTTTCATAGCCTCATCTATTGAAAAAAAAAACTTTAAGTACCTTATAGAAATATAAATATCTCAACGGTAGTATTTTATTATCAGCGAATAAAGAAAAAGTATGGTCCTAGAACGATTCCTGTACATGATATGAATTACGTATTTTTGCGCCACAATCAGTTTTTTTAGCGACTCATAGACAGCGCCACTCCAAAGAGCTAGACCGTAATCTAACCTCGAGTGGATTAAAGCAAAGTATAAAGATTTTAACAGAGCTCTGGGACACAATTCTCGCAAAATGTAAAATTTCCTAAATGTAGATTTCATTTGATTAGAAAGGTTTTCAATGTGGGGTCCAAAATTCAATTTGGTATCAATAATGATTCCCAAGTACTTGAACACTCCCAATTGAACAATAGGACGAATGTAGAGTTATAACATCTGGAGTACCATCAATTTGGATACGCATCAGAAACAGCAAGAATCTAGTTTTATAACTTAAAACCATACTATGAATACTGAATCATGATTTTAAAATTGTCAGATCGTCCTTAACTTTCGATACAATTTGGTTCCAGTTCTCAGCTTGATTCTCAGCTTGATAAGAGAAAGCTGTGTCGTCGGCAAATGCCACTACTTTTCCTTTAAATTTAAGATTGCACAACGAGTTAACATAGACCAGAAATAAAATAGGACCCAATACCGATCCTTGAGATACCCCACAAATAGCATACTCAAAATCACTGGACACACCATCAATCATAACAGTTTGTGGACGAAACGATAGAAATGATTTCAGCATGTCAAATGGAACACCGCGAAATCCGGCCATGGATAATTTTTCCATTGGTAACACGTGCATTACAGTATCAAATGAGAGCAAGAGAGCATCCTCAGTATTCAAATGAGGTCGAAAACCAAATTGACAATTACTAAGAAAACTTGTTTCGTTTAGGTACTTAAGAATTTTTTTTCATGACTTTCTCCAGAATTTTAGAGAATCTAGTTGGAAATAGGTCAGAAATTAGACATGTTAATTGAATCGCCATTTTTAGAAAGAGGTATTATTACAGCTCTTTTCATTCGAGTCGGGAAAATTCCTTTCAACAAACTTTGGTTGAAGATATGTTCAATAGGCGATATTATGCTTCCCGCACTTTGATTTAAAGTCCTATTTGATATTTCATCGAACCCACTAGAATCAGTATTTTTCAAATCATTTATGAACGATAGAATTTCACAGCCATCAACAGGCGAGAAAAAACAGGTGGTGGGCTCGATGAAATTGGAGAACTTCATATCATATTCCTCCTGGGCACTACAGGCCACTTTATCAATGCTGTTGTTGAGATGAGTTGGTATTTCCACAAAGAATGTATTGAACATGTTGGCAACTGTATTGAACATGTTCACCGACCACAGAGTTAATAATTTTCCTTTGTTTTTAGGATTAGCTAAATGTATTTGAAATTTCTTCGCGTAGTATTCTTTCATAGTTTCTGTATATTGATGCGATAAACCTTTTTCTTTAGGTCCGAATATCTTGATTTAAGAGAACTCTGTGGCGGATGTTTCTCTACTTTTTTGTATAATTTATTTTTCAGATCAATAAGGTTCCTGATTTTGAAAGACACCCAAGGCTTCAAAAGTTTTTTTTTGAGTGTATTTGGTATGAAAAGCGATGTAGGTCAACATAAGTTTTTAGAATAGATAAGCATTTGTTAAATGTAGTATTCGGATCGATACTATCTAAAACTTGGTTCCATGACACGTTAGCCAAAGATTTATTTAAGGCCGGATAATTAATTCTTAAAATTCAGAGAATGGTCAGAGAATGAATGGTCACTAATATTCAAATCAACCACTTTGACCAGAAAGTCTATTTTATGAAAAATATTTTGTCGGATAAACAAGTGATCAATATAAGTGTTAGAAGTGTGCCGTATGGGTTCATTTACATAAGATTTAAGGCCATGGCCAGCCATTAATAATAAGTATTCATTTTGCTTTGAGGACACAGACAAGATGTCAATATTAATATCGCCAAGGATTATTTAAGTTTTTTGATTTTACATTTTCCAGGAAATGGTTTAATTCATCAAGAAGTTCATATATATTATAAGAATGAAGCCTAGAATGAAGCCTAGCATATTACACAAAAATTTTGCTAACCAATGGAGCAATAGATGGCTACGCTATCTACTGTATTCATATCAACCAACGATTTAATATGGCATTTAAAACTATTTTTAACAAACACAACAGTCCCACCAGCACAATGTAGTTGATTACACTTACCGAATGTCGAAAAGTTATTTATTTTATAACTATCCAGCTCATAACCATTAAACCAAACCTCGGTGAGAAATATCAAAGAAGGCAAACTTTCCAATAGGCTCAAATGACAAATAAAGTAATAATATATACTCAATTTTTAAAATTTATGCAAAAAGCGAAAAGCTTGTATTGAAGCTGGCACTTCCGGTGGGCCGATTTCGATCAAAAATTACTGGGATCTCGCAATTTATGAAGGGAGGAAGGATGAAATGAATTTTCATCCCGATCAGTCAGTTAGCCTTGGCTGTAGAAGCTACAATATGTATAGGGCATGACCACACACAAACGCATGCACCTTGTTTGTATGGGGTGGGAAAATGTAGAGATACCTAACGGGACACCCCCTAGCACCGTAAGGATACACTAGAAACTTAAACAGAAAAATTATTGGGTCAATTAAAGATGGTTTTGAAATTGTTGACTTTCAAACCAACAGAAATATTATTTACAATTTTTTCTCATCCTAAAAGAAAACTATGGAGAACAGAGGAGGTAATTACCTTTCCAAAACATTAAAGATATCGAAAATCGATTAACAAATAGCGACTTTATTGCCATTTTTCGAAACTAATAAAAATCCAAATAATAAACGGATTTTTTTAAATCCTGGGAATTTATATTCAAAATTAGAAAAAAATATATGTAATTAAAAAAAACGATTAAACAAAGGAATGTTTTATGATGTCATAAAAAAACGTATGCGTCATAAGGACTGATGATGTTATCATCATAAAATAAACAAACGAAATGCAAATTAATGTCAGTTTAAATCCAAATCTCTCGTGGAAAGAACACAAATTTGTAATAACTAAATCTAGTCCGTTTAACGGTTTTATTAATATGTTTAATAAGGTGCTACTAAAGTTGATAAAATGGCAGCTAATTTACGGTCCACTACAGGAATTTATCTTCTTTGCCATGAGTACTGTAAATTATTGGTGCTAAGTTATCCTCAAAAAAATCACCGTACTGTAAAATTAACTATTCGTGAAAGTGCAGCTCTGACAATCCAGGAAGTGTCTTTTTTATGGCCAAAAGCACGAATTTCAGTGAAAACATTCAACAGTTCACTGAAAAATTGGAAAAATTGCACGATGAGTGGAAAAATCTTCTTCTCTCCGATTTTCAATATCTTTAATGATTTAGAAAGGTAATTATACCTCCTATTCACCACGATTTTTATTTAGGCTGAGAAAAAATTTTAAATAATTTTTCTGATCGTTTGAAAGTGAAAAATTTACAAAAATACCGTTTTTATCGAACATTGCGCAAGTTCTACTTCAAGACAAGTCAGAGTTCGGATTTAAACGGCCGCTTTTATTTCTAGGTGTTTTGAAAGACGAACTTCCTCTAACTTGTTAAATAGAGTTATCAGATTTTCAAATATTACGTTTTTTTTAAATAGCTAAGCTTATTTATAGGTTGAGATGTTATTCTTAAGCACAGTGAGTATGTATTCAATTTATTGTTTACACAGCCTATACTGGCATGGAAGATGGGTCGGCCCGTGAGTTTTGCACTCCGACAGGCGGTCATAGTTGTGTTCCATTTCATCGCAGATCGTAATCTGTTCTTGAAAATTCCCTTTTGTATCCTGCCCCTCTCGGGATTCTAACCGGGTACCTCCCGATCCAAACGCCAAAGCTTTAACCACTGTGCCGTTTGGTCGGTCCAATTTGTTGTTGACAATATTGTTGACGGTTATGACACATTATTGACTCATTTATTCTGTGTGCTTTTCGCCATAAAATAAATAACATAGATATTATGAATTTTATGCTCACGCTGATTTCTTATCTAAATTTTCATCGGCATTTATGGGTTAAGAGTGTAGAGTGTAGGGTTAAGAGTAAATCTGTTATTAAACCTAAGCAGAAATTAAATTTCAATGTGCCTATTTATACATATTTTCTTTATCATTCGAGCCAACCTTATAGAAAAACTATGTATTAGCACACCAAACAATCTCTGGCCCTCTATCGGAATTTTCTGAAATAGTTTTCGTATTTTTTTCCAAATTATGGTCTGTTTTTATTTAAATTTTTCCTTTTGAATATATACAACTAAAATATTTTAAAACAAACAAAACCAGGCACGAGATTATGGATCTAACTTGTTGTTTACTCCGATCGAGCGTGCACAACTTCTTCAAGTTTGAGAGCTAACACAAAATAATAAAAGAAAATTTCGAGAAAAAGAAACAACTCTAAGCACGAGCATTCATAATAGGTATTGAATATCAAAAAACTCTAGATAAAAATGTTCCCACAGGTGCTTATCGAACCTGCGCAACTTACGGTTACTTTAGTAAAGGGCGTTCTTAAGTTTGTACCAGTCGTTCAAAGATAGTGTAAAACAATCCGCTTCTGATGTAATCTCATAAGATAAAAATTTATTGATCACCAAAACATTTTTAATCGACGTTATCAATCGTCAGAGCTTAATTTGTCCTTTATAATTAAATATCAGGAACAATTTAGTTTATTTACAATAGAGTAGTACATTTTAGATTGTTGGAAGTTTAGGCAAAAAAGAACGCTAGTATAGAGGTTAGGCACATATGATTAGTGCATCATTAGCTTAAATCACTGATCTAGCAAAATTCGGATTTCACATAACTTAAAGAATTGCAACAATAATACCGCTAATACGTAAACAGTATAATATAAAAATGGTGTTACAGGGCTGGCTACTGCCAACCTGCAGATATTCACTAAGCTCCTGCAGAGGCCTCCACGGTGATGTTTTGCCGGCTACGTTCTCAGCGAGAAGTGCGAGGGTCGTGGGGTTTGAGGCATGCAGGGCTCCTGGCCTACACCGTGATTAACAGATAATTATAAATTGGATAAACGCAAATAATAATAATAATACCCGGGTTCCGCCGAAATTCGTCGGCCGGAACCTGAGGAACGAACAACTCAAAAAATTATAAATGGGAGAGAGGTGCCTTGGTGCGCGCATCCATTCGAATTCAAACAGGGCCAAAGCCCCGGTTACGAAATTGGATGCGGGCACCAAGGGACCGCACTACACACACCGACACAGAGGGAGCCTCCGCTCCCATCACACACAACCGAAAATTTTAGTGATTCATTTTATTTGTAGAGAAAACAACAAAAGGAAACCACTTCCCGAAAGAAGAAAAAAAGAAAGAGAGAGAAGCGAGAGAGAGAAGCGAGAGAGAGAACAACACGCATCGAGCGCGCACCCGCTGTGCGGCGCTCGATTACAAAATATATAAAAATTTAAATTTAATAAAAAAAAATTTAAGAAAATAATCAGAAAAATTAAAAATAAAAATTAAAAAAAATTGTACCTTAATTATAACAGTTAATGTTGCGGCCTTGCGCCGTTCTTGTTGCGGGGCCTCTCCCCGATAAAATTGGGTTGCGGCCTTGCGCGGCCGTCATGCCACAGGGTCGCCGCCCTGGACCGTTGCGGCTTTGGTGCCGTTTAGTATTTTGGCCTTGACTGGCCGCCAAAATAAATTAGGCGATGCGGGGCCTTTCCCCGATAAAATAAAACGAATGGCCTCAACTGGCCACCCGAAACTCGTTGGGCGTTGGCTCGCCTTACCGCATGCACCCCCAATGTCACCTGGATCGGACACCAAAGCGGTGAAACGGTGTCTGGCCAAAACCGTAATTATCACAAAAAACTTTTGGGCGTTGGCTCGCCTTCAAAAATCCAGAAAAATATTTGAGTGGCCTCACCTGGCCACCCGTTATATTGTACGGCACCCGTAAATAATGCGGCACCCGTAAGTAGTGTGGCACCCGTTGAAAAATGTGGCACCCGTTGATAAATGTGGCACCCGTTGATAAATGTGGCACCCGTTATATTATGCGGTGCCCTTAAATAATGCGGCACCCGTTGAAAAATGTGGCACCCGTTGATAATGCGGCGCCTGCTGACAATGTACCACCCGTGATATTGTACGGCACCCGTAAATAATGCGGCACCCGTAAGTAGTGTGGCACCCGTTGAAAAATGTGGCACCCGTTGATAAATGTGGCACCCGTTATATTATACGGTGCCCTTAAATAATGCGGCACCCGTTGAAAAATGTGGTAACCAATAAATTGTACACGAGCCTCTATTAGCCTTTCGTAAAAATAAAAAAAAAATGTAGCGCCGTCGTACCAACCAGAACTCACTTATAAATCACCGCAAATTTGGTAACTATTAAATGTTCAACTGCCGTTTAACTCAAAACACCAAAATCGAGAACGTAACCACCTAAATTACACTCTTTGCACAAGAAAAAATTAGGTGTAATAAATTCCACTTGAGCGTTGATTTGCTAACAATCCATAAAAAACTAATGTTGGGGCGATTTTCTATTGACCGACCCTCCGATACCAACTTAAACTCAACTTCACAAATAAATTTTTATTATCTTTATAATGTTTAATATTTTATTTTTATTATAATTTTTATATTCACAATCCACACGAGATTTTTTATCATTCCAAAAAAAAAACAACTTGAATTTATAAAAGAATCGAAACTCGAAAAATCACAAACTAACTGAATGAAAATCACTACTCCAATGACAAACAAAAAAAAATATTCGAGCGTCGCACAGCTCGTAAAACGTTCTAGAAGAAATTAATCTCTCTTCTCTGTCTCTCCCTTATATCAAATTTTCGTTGATATAAGGGAGATAGACATATAAGAAAAACATTTCTTCCAAAACGTTTTACTTTGCACACACTCGATGCGCATTGTTATCTCTCTCTCTCCTATTTTTGTTCCGTTGCCAACATAACCGAAGAAAACACACAAGAATCCATCCACCAAGACGCCACGTTCACACATTGAAAAACTCGGACGCAAGAAACCATGGAAAATGGAAACAAATTTACCAAAAAAAATGTCTTGTTAAGACAATACAGTCGTAACAAACGTGGGAACGTCCCACACCCTGAGATGTCTCATAAGCCGGGCCTAAAACAAACAACACGAAAATAAAGATAGAGAGAGAAACGATTAAACACGGATGTCTTTGACATGATAAGTACCCAAGGATTTGCCATTCAAATCTTCGACGGTGTACGCTACCCGCCCGACTTTGCTGGTAATTATGGCGGGTTTGAATTTGCTTGCCAATTTGGCGGAGAATTTATTCGACGCATCGCTCAAAGCAAACGATCGTATAAACACGGGTTGTCCAATTCGAAAAGAACGCGTATTACTGCGTAAGTTATAATGTTGGGCCCCCTTTTCGTGTGCCACACGTAAATAATGTGTTATACGATCCTTTAAAAAGTTTACTCGATCTGGCTTAGCCCATACCTGGACTTCGCTGGGATCATGTTCATCGAGTAACCGTCGCAGTGAGTAATCTGAACCGTGCATCGACATATGTTGACCGAACACGACATAATGAGGGGAATAATGTATCGAATCGTGTATGGCATTACGTAAAGCAGCCGCAATTTCCTGCAAATTTTTGTCCCACAAATTATGGTCGTGATCGCTCAAATATGAACGAATACTGGCAATTAATGTTCTATTAACACGCTCGGAAGCGTTACTTTGGGGCGAGTACACCGGCGTACGTAAATGGGTTACACCGTATTTAGCTAACAGGTCTTTAAATAGATTCGAGGTGAACTGCTTCCCATTATCGGAGGTAACAATTTCGGGTACGGAGAATAAAAGGAATACCTCATTTTCTAGAAATCGACACAATAATGAGGCAGACGCCTCGCGTAAGGGTTTTACAACTACGAATTTCGAATAATGATCCAGAACGATAACGATACAGGTATTTCCGAGTTTCGAACGTGGATACGGACCCAAAAAATCTACATACAGTTTTTGAAACGGGCGAGTTGACGTGACCTGAGCTCCCATGGCTGGTTGTGTAGAGAAATTAACAGCTTTGTTCATTTTACATTTAGTGCAGCTAGCAACGTACTGTTTAACTTGTTTTGCCATATGAGGCCAGTAAAATTGACGCTGAAGGCGCTCGAGAGTTTTGCTGCCGCCTAAATGTGCTGAAGTGGGAGGTACGTGAGCCTGTTCGATAAGCGTTGAAGTTAAGGAATTAGGAATAACAAGTTTCCAATTCGAAAGGTCGGTATCCGTATATTTAAAACCGAAGGAAGGGGATATTAATAGTTTATCATCCTGGATCTTATAGTTGTGCGAACAATCTTTTAAGGAACGAATTTTCGCGATCTGATTGACGTAATCTGGATCTTGGAACGCAACCGAATTTTGATCAACGTGTAAAATAGGGACCGAAGAAGGTATTAAAGCATTCACGGAAGGGTCGATGTTTTTACTCGACAAGGCTGGATCCTCAAATTGGGCACCAGGATCAGGCGTGCTCTTACTTTCGGAATCATCCTCACAAGGAGCGGATTCATCCGGAAAAGCTCGAGACAACGCATCAGGTACAACGTTAACTGAACCTTTTCGGTATCCAATCTGAAAATCCAGCGCTTGGAGTTTCAGACTCCATCTCGCCAAACGTCCGGAGAGGTCTTTTTGACTCATTAACCAGCGCAAACTGGAATGGTCAGTATAAATGACGAATGGATAACCTTCCACGTAGGGACGGAATTTTCGCACGCTGAGGACGGCAGCGTAGCATTCCAGCTCGGTCACCGAGTAGTTTCGCTGCGCCGCATTGAGCTTATGGGAATAAAACTCAATGGGCCGCTCCACCCCCTCGGCGTCCACCTGAAATAAGACACTACCGACCCCAACGGCACTGGCATCATACTGAATAAAAAAGGGTTTTGTATAATCAGGATGCGTTAAAACTGGGGCAGTTGACAAGGCGGTTTTGAGAGCGTTAAAAGAAGAATCAGCAGCTGCAGACCAACATACTTTAGTGTTTTTACCAGTAAGATCGGTGAGAGAAGAAGCTAAGGAGGCGAAATTAGGAATGAAGCGACGGTACCATCCGCACATTCCCAGAAAACGTCTAATCTGTTTCGTCGTTTTCGGAATAGGGTACTCCAGAATAGCTTTACATTTATCTGGGTTTGTACGGAGGCAACCATCACCCACAATATAACCTAAATAGTCTACTTCTTTCAACACAAACTTACTTTTGGTCAAATTGATTGTTAAACCGGCGTCCTTCAGATATCCAGCAACCTGTTGTAGCAAATCGAAATGTTCAGCCAGAGTGGAAGATGTGACCAGAAGGTCATCGAGGTACACAAAGACCTTATCGTGCAGTTGGTACGGGATCACGCGGTGCATCAAGCGACAAAGCGTCTGTGGTGCGTTGCATAAGCCAAACGGCATCACCTTGAACTGGTACAAGGGCCGTCCAGGAACTGTAAACGCTGTTTTATCGCGGGATGCTGGGTCGAGTGGGATCTGCCAAAAGGCATCCTTCAAATCAATCGCCGAAATGAATCGGGTGTGTCCCAAACGACCCAACAATCCGTTGATTATGGGCAGCGGATACGCATCCTTGACGGTTGCCTTGTTCAGTTCTCTAGCATCTAAGCACAGACGAACTTTCCCATTGGCCTTACGCACCAACGTGACCGGTGAACACCAGTAACTTTGTGACTCCTCGATAACCCCCAAAGACAACATCCTATCCAACTCGGCATACATGAGTTTCTGGATAGCTGGGGACACGGAATAAAAACGTTGTTTGACTGGTTTTGCGGAACCGACATCGATCATATGAGTGATGAGGGATGTGCGACCCAAACCTAAGATATCGCTGCTCGGAAAATATTCGCGAATGAGATCCAATTTACGACGATCATCAGATGTTAAAATATGGAATTTGGGTGTGTTGGTAGTTTCACCTAATTCGTCCGAATTATTCAACGCGGAGATTTTTGGGGAAATTCCAAAACGATTCCAAAAATCGATACCCAAATAAAGCGGTTGTTCCAAGGAAGGGACAACGTGAAAATTCATAAATTTAGTGACTCCGTTGAATTCGACGTTAGCTCTTATATAACCAAAGACTCGTTGGACTTGGCCACTCGCGGTAGTTATAGTGGAAGGAAAGTTATGGAATTCAACAAAAGGATTTGACAGAAGTTTCTCCGATCCACTCCCGAGAACACTGACACTCGCCCCGCTGTCGAGAAGACCCTTAAAAGGTATCTTATTTATAAAGACCTGGGCGTAAGGCCGAGTGTCACTACCCTCGGAGAATAGAACGGAGGAAATCACATCATTTCTCATTGCGACGCGACGGTTCCAATATTTTTTTGAACGCTTTAAACGATCTAACTTTGCCAATGATGGGGCATTATAGAAAAATTTAAGAGCGACAGGAAGGGAGGAAGGATTGGATGGGGAAGAAGGATCGGGAAAGGAATCATTACTGGCAGACGAGCTTACCTCTTCGTCGGATTCGAATAGGAGCGGATTTCCGCGTCCGTATTGCTCGCTGCATCCTCCAGAATCGGTTTGAGTGGATTTGTCCGTGGTAACATCAGTCTGGGTTGCGGTTGTGGTTGTGGTGATTCTCGTGGCCCAGTCCTCCAAGAACCACTGTTCTGGTTTTCCGACAATCTTGATTGAGCGTTTCGTTCTTCGGCACAACGTCGACAACGCGCAGATATCGTCCCTCGTAGCCCACATCGATAGCAAAACAATCCAACGGGAGCCAATTGACAATCCATGAACGTGTGACCCATATCCGAACAATTAAAGCAGACGATATTTTTACTATGATTGGCATGTTGTTTGTTAACCAATCCCGAACTGCCTGCTGGGACTTGTCCACCCGAACGTCTCGCCGCTGCCGACTGATACCTGCTCTCCGTTTGAATGGCGGATACTGAGTTATCGGGCAGAACATCAGTTAAGGGATAATTCTCATAAGAGTCATATGCTCCAACATCATCATACGGACTGCCTGATAACTCATTGATCACGCGTCGTGGATGGATTGCAGGATCCGCCGGAGCTTTGAGCCGCCGGAAAGACTCCTCCCAAGCAGAACAGCTTTTGATTAGTTCGTTGATGCTGCTGAACCGACGATCTGTAAGGTGGTATTGTAGCGTAGGCTTCATGTTGTTCAGCAAAATTTGAATGAGCTCTTCGTCGGAATACGGCGTTCGACATTGTAAGGTAAGGGTCCAGACGTGGTTGTAGAAATCCAGGAAGCTTTCGTTCGGTTGTTGTTTACGTGCCTCGACCATTCTGCGGATTTCGTAATTTGTGCGACGATCTTGAAAGCGCTCGATAATTCCGCTTCGTAGTTCTGACCAGGTCGCGTGCGGGTTATGTTTACGAAATGTCCAGTACCACTGCAACGCGAGGTCCTTCAGAATGGTGTGGAGCTCTAACAATAAAATTTGTTCGGATAATCCCCGAGATGAAGCGATGGTATCAACTTGAAACAGGAACATATCGATGTTGATTCCTGATGGAGATCCCGTGAAACTTAGTCCACTACCGGACAACAAACGTCGATCGACAAATTTTGGCGATACTGGCGAACTAGTGGACGTCGGAGGCGCTCGATCGTGTACGGTTGGAATCGGGATGTCTTGTGAGAACAGGTTATTTCCAACGATTTGAGTCTGGAGGTTGGTTTGTCTTTGATCCAACTTGACCAGCTGCTGTGATACCAATTCGAATTTGTGCAGCATGGATTCCAACAAGGTGGTCTGTGCATTTGATTGTTGTACCGCCGTGTGGTTCGTTTGAATCTGATCAAGGAGATCCTCCAAAGTGCATCTTCGCTCCTGCGGTTGTGGGTGGTCGGAATCATCCTCGCTACCGAGATTTTGAACTTGAATCTCTTCATTTGTTTCCTCATGGAGAGGTATTTCCAACGCGAGATGTACGCCCTTTGCGCTTTCTATGGAAACGTTCAACTTTTCCTGGTCATCCAGGTACATCTGCAGACTGGTCAATAATTCGGAACATGCTTGATGTACCTTACGCGCGGGTTGCTCGTATTTCGGTGATTTGAATGCGCGACTAAGCCGACCTGCCAAATGTAATAAACGAGAGTGGTACCGTTGCACCAATAGCATGAGATCTTTTGTCGCCGGATCCAACACTGTGATCGCTCCCCGAATCTCCTCCAATTTCTTGAGACACGTTGAGATCTCAATATCTGGTCGTTTCGATGCGTTTGTATGCATTTTTCCGGGCGCTGGTTTAGTCTCGGCCTGCTCACTTCGGACCGCTTCCTCGAGTTGATGAATTGCATCTGATGTGTCGAAGCGTATGTCACGAAGGAGACATTCCACCTCCACTTCGTCTCGTTGCAGTAGATTTACGTCCATTTTAGAATTCAGGTAAGGTTAGGGAATAAGTTTGGTTAGTTCGAAAAAACGTAGTCTTTATTGATTTATAAAAATACAAAAAATTTTAATTCAAAATAACTCTAACTCAAACGGAAGGTTTTAAATTAGAGGAAATTACAACTAAAGATATTCCACACCCACTATAACTAGATAATAAAAAAAAACACGAAATATTTTTATAAATAACACGAAAAGGAATGGATACCTTGTAAGAGTTTGTGGGTCCAGTATTCCCACGATTAGTTTAACGACGGATAGGACGAGATACCCCCGAAAGTGGCGCTGTTCGATGAGAACCAAATTTGGGGGGGCTCGTTAAAATAATTACAACAACAAAAATTCAACCAATGAATATCAAATCGCGATAAACAACCAGAAAGTTACCCCGTGCGTTGGATAATACTCAATTCGATTGTGAATTTGGTTAACTTCCACTCGATCCCACGGATGGTTACGTTGGATACGTGGTTCTACGTCCGAGTTATCCCACACTGTACGTCTTTGAGGCCTTTCTGGCGTATCCCACGGATTTGAATTCATACAAAATAATAATAATAAACAAAATTTAATAATAATAATAACGTAGCTAATGAAACTACCAACACACCCAGATAAGGAGGCAAAGTAGCAAGAAAAAAAAAAAAACAAATAAGATAATAATAAAAGAAGGAAGGAATGGTTACCTTGTGGTGGTTTGTGGGTCCAGTATTCCCACGGTTAGTTTAACGACGGAAGACGAGATACCCCCCAAAGTGGCGTTTTTCGATGAGAACCTAATTTGGAGGGGCTCGTTGAAATTTGAAACGATACGAAAAAAAACAATTCAAGCAACTACCAACACACCCAACGGTATGCAGGCAGGAGGCTGATACTCAAGAGATACAAAGGAAAAAGGAAAATAAAATCAAAATGAAATACTAATAAACCCGAGGGTTCCAATACAACCCATAGATCTATAAACCAAAATCAAAAACAATATCAAAATATCAAATAAAGCAAATAAAGTTTATAGAAAAAATTTTTAATTAATACCACGATACGGATGGTATGATGAGAGTGGAAACCCCACTCCGTGTCAGCTAAATAATAAAATAATAAAGAAATAATAATAATAAAATAATAATAACAGTTGTTGCTCCTCAAATTTCGGTCGAGAAATTTCGGGGCAGGGAAAATGAAGCTAAGCTAAACCCCAGACAAATGACATCCAAGCTCCACCACAATCAGACACAACATAGTGGAAATGGGAAAGAGCTCAGAAGTCGGATGTCCAAAGAATAGGGGATGACACCCCCATCTACGCGCAATCAAACAGCCCGTGCTGGTTGCGATCGTAGATGGAGAATGTCAACCGGGAGACTGGCTTTGGTGTGCGCGTCCATGCGAATTCAAACAATGTGAAACACCGGTTTCGACACTGGACGCGCACGCCAAAGGGAGTGCAGCTACAAATCAAAAAAAAAAAAAAATAAAAATTATCAAAATTAAAATTCGCGAAGTTTGGGCGCCACTGTTACAGGCTGGCTACTGCCAACCTGCAGATGTTCACTAAGCTCCTGCAGAGGCCTCCACGGTGATGTTTTGCCGGCTACGTTCTCAGCGAGAAGTGCGAGGGTCGTGGGGTTTGAGGCATGCAGGGCTCCTGGCCTACACCGTGATTAACAGATAATTATAAATTGGATAAACGCAAATAATAATAATAATACCCGGGTTCCGCCGAAATTCGTCGGCCGGAACCTGAGGAACGAACAACTCAAAAAATTATAAATGGGAGAGAGGTGCCTTGGTGCGCGCATCCATTCGAATTCAAACAGGGCCAAAGCCCCGGTTACGAAATTGGATGCGGGCACCAAGGGACCGCACTACACACACCGACACAGAGGGAGCCTCCGCTCCCATCACACACAACCGACAATTTTAGTGATTCATTTTATTTGTAGAGAAAACAACAAAAGGAAACCACTTCCCGAAAGAAGAAAAAAAGAAAGAGAGAGAAGCGAGAGAGAGAAGCGAGAGAGAGAACAACACGCATCGAGCGCGCACCCGCTGTGCGGCGCTCGATTACAAAATATATAAAAATTTAAATTTAATAAAAAAAAATTTAAGAAAATAATCAGAAAAATTAAAAATAAAAATTAAAAAAAATTGTACCTTAATTATAACAGTTAATGTTGCGGCCTTGCGCCGTTCTTGTTGCGGGGCCTCTCCCCGATAAAATTGGGTTGCGGCCTTGCGCGGCCGTCATGCCACAGGGTCGCCGCCCCGGACCGTTGCGGCTTTGGTGCCGTTTAGTATTTTGGCCTTGACTGGCCGCCAAAATAAATTAGGCGATGCGGGGCCTTTCCCCGATAAAATAAAACGAATGGCCTCAACTGGCCACCCGAAACTCGTTGGGCGTTGGCTCGCCTTACCGCATGCACCCCCAATGTCACCTGGATCGGACACCAAAGCGGTGAAACGGTGTCTGGCCAAAACCGTAATTATCACAAACAACTTTTGGGCGTTGGCTCGCCTTCAAAAATCCAGAAAAATATTTGAGTGGCCTCACCTGGCCACCCGTTATATTGTACGGCACCCGTAAATAATGCGGCACCCGTAAGTAGTGTGGCACCCGTTGAAAAATGTGGCACCCGTTGATAAATGTGGCACCCGTTGATAAATGTGGCACCCGTTATATTATGCGGTGCCCTTAAATAATGCGGCACCCGTTGAAAAATGTGGCACCCGTTGATAATGCGGCGCCTGCTGACAATGTACCACCCGTGATATTGTACGGCACCCGTAAATAATGCGGCACCCGTAAGTAGTGTGGCACCCGTTGAAAAATGTGGCACCCGTTGATAAATGTGGCACCCGTTATATTATACGGTGCCCTTAAATAATGCGGCACCCGTTGAAAAATGTGGTAACCAATAAATTGTACACGAGCCTCTATTAGCCTTTCGTAAAAATAAAAAAAAAATGTAGCGCCGTCGTACCAACCAGAACTCACTTATAAATCACCGCAAATTTGGTAACTATTAAATGTTCAACTGCCGTTTAACTCAAAACACCAAAATCGAGAACGTAACCACCTAAATTACACTCTTTGCACAAGAAAAAATTAGGTGTAATAAATTCCACTTGAGCGTTGATTTGCTAGCAATCCATAAAAAACTAATGTTGGGGCGATTTTCTATTGACCGACCCTCCGATACCAACTTAAACTCAACTTCACAAATAAATTTTTATTATCTTTATAATGTTTAATATTTTATTTTTATTATAATTTTTATATTCACAATCCACACGAGATTTTTTATCATTCCAAAAAAAAACAACTTGAATTTATAAAAGAATCGAAACTCGAAAAATCACAAACTAACTGAATGAAAATCACTACTCAAATGACAAACAAAAAAAAATATTCGAGCGTCGCACAGCTCGTAAAACGTTCTAGAAGAAATTAATCTCTCTTCTCTGTCTCTCCCTTATATCAAATTTTCGTTGATATAAGGGAGATAGACATATAAGAAAAACATTTCTTCCAAAACGTTTTACTTTGCACACACTCGATGCGCATTGTTATCTCTCTCTCTCCTATTTTTGTTCCGTTGCCAACATAACCGAAGAAAACACACAAGAATCCATCCACCAAGACGCCACGTTCACACATTGAAAAACTCGGACGCAAGAAACCATGGAAAATGGAAACAAATTTACCAAAAAAAATGTCTTGTTAAGACAATACAGTCGTAACAATGGAACACCATCGACATATCCGTAAATTTATCTAGAAGAGCCGACGGAGAAAAAAAGATGGAAAGAAATTTGTACGAAATCGTGATAAGCGAAAACTGCAACTACTAGAAGCTACTTAAATATCACATTTCACGATGATAATTTATTCTAATAAAACATGTCACCCAATCTATCGTTGTAAACAAATCTGCCACCTGGGGGCGAATCCCCGTTCCGTGAAAATACGAAAAGGAAATATTTTTGTCATTGGCATTCTAGTAGGGTTGATTTGCGAATATAAAATTATCCTGGCGGGATCAAACCTACTAATCACTAGTGAAAAAATTTAATCTTTCCATGGAACTTGAATTTATCCGATGGCTTCCATAATATCAGAAAAGCGATTTACGTATAAACTCACATAAATTATGGTTATATGGTGATTTTTAAACGATGAGAATTCTCAACGTAAAATCAGCGACGTCGCTGATGTAAAATATAACGGTATAATGAAATTATTATTTTTTATTAGTTCAACCAGCTGGATCGTTTCTTTTACGAGCTTAGTACATCAAAACTACTTTTTGCTGCACCAGCATCAATGTTGCTAGAAAACTTAAAATTGGATTCACAAATTGTAGCTTTCACTAACATTCTACAATCCTAGAGAAAATACATTTCTGTCGCTGACCTTGTTGTGGGCTAGATGAAATCATTGAGTTACGACCTTCACTATTACAGCTTAAGCTCTAATGAAGTTAACCGTCACTGAGTTAGTAGGTGACCATTGTCGACATCGGGGATGTAATATACAGTCATGCTAACATGTCACCAAATCGAATTTATTTTATGTGTCTTGATTATTGGAAACAACTGGCTCCGAATTCTTATCATTGACCAAATTAACACCAGGGATGTTCATAATCCGGTGATAGTTGCCTAGGATGAGCCGAGTAAAGTTTTGAAATATGATATATTGAGTTATTCTATAGGTGAAATTGAACACTATAATACTTTAACTACATTTAAATTCTCGGCTACGACAGGGTTACAGATATTCATTATAATATATAATTTTCCGCTAACTATGTAATTGTGTTATACTTTCAAATTATGTTCAAAATATCTACTTTGTTTGTTTCCTTTAGTTTGGTTAACAAAATCTTTAACATTGCAGGTATTTATTGTAACAAAATTTTGATTTTAGGTTAGATTTGTTTAGCAACTCTAGAACTCTAGATTTAAAAAAATTGAATCGTATGTTAGATTGAAATATAACTGATTACTTGGGCTTATTTTTGTTTTTAAATTGTAATTATTACTAAATAAAATAAATCTGTTAGTAGTAGTTAATATGTAAAATACACGAAGAACACCGACGTTGCGTACTAAAATCTACAGAATATCGGATATCCAATCAGTACGATAATGTTTAGTTTCTTATTTCCTTCCAAACTAAATATTTAAGTTTTTGTTAATTTCCGCCCAAACATAAAAATATAACAAAATACCTAATATCCAACTATTTTGTATACAATTTACAATTAACTGTTTCAAATTTATAACACATTGTAACCCCATCCAAAATTTATCCAATTCTCAAACAACTCTACACTAATTAGTTCCGCTTACTAATCACAGATGGGAGTACGAACAATAAAATGAAATTTTATAAAATCGATTAAACTTCTTTGATTTAATTTTTCTTTTTGTATGTTACCCCTACAATAGTATTATTCGTTTTCTATTTCAGATTATTTTTCTATGTATTAGAAAACAAAAAAGAATATTTTTCTTGAAAAATCAATATTATATCTACAAATACATTCCCACAAAGAAAATTTAGTTAGATATAGTTTTAGTAGTCATGACAGCATAATAAATATGAATGGATTGTATACTTATCTCGCTCTGATTTTTTCGATATGCCAAAAACTTTGTGTTGGTACTTTTCTAATCGTATGCCAAGCTGTTTATGTGTAGTTGTGGAACAAGAGCTTTTTATTCATTTTCTGTTGCTTTTCTGTTATTTTTAGTTGTTTTCTACTAACAAAAAAAATGTTTACTGCTAAAGAGGGGTTAGATTATGTACAGTGTTTAAAATATAAGTATGAGTATAGGGGAATCGAAATAGAAATTTGTAATATTTCGATCGTCAGATTAATTGCCCCAACGATTTGTTCAGATTATAATCAGTTGTTTAGTTATTTTTTATGCCTTCATATGTGTGTATATGTGTATTTACAACGTTCAGCGGGTGATGCATGAAACGGAAAATTATAATAATTGAAAATAGTAACATTAAAAGCTTGTTTATGATTTACCCTATATTTCTTTACTCTATTTAGTACATTATTTATAATACATATATGTACATAATATAACAGATGGATTTGAGGTCGATGAGGTTTTTCCATACTGTGCTTTTATTGTATACAAAAACAATTTGTTTATAAATAGAATGGAAAATTAAATTTTCTTCCTTTTTTAATAATACTACTTTTCATATTGATAAAAATCGTGTCCATAATTTAATGCTGAAAATTAATGCTCTTATCTTAGTTACTTCACAGAGATATTTTTTATTATCAGAAGAAACCATGAAAATGATACGAGTATGCGCTAAATTAAATCCCAAATTAACTTTGTCTGTATTATTAAAAGTGAAGATTTTGGAATTTAACAATTTTATAGGATGTGGTGGTACTAGTGACAAAATAAATTCTAATACGTGTAAAGAAAGTGTGATGCAACCAGTCGATGGAAATGAAATAACAACTCTCCAACTTTCTAATATGAATAGAGTGATCAATCACATCGAAAGCCTTTGCGAAGTCTGTGTAGACAACATGAAGCTGCTACTTGGAGTTAAGACTGTCAAATAAATGACCACAAAAAGAGGACACGGCTTAAAAATAGTAATAAGTCTCTTGGTATAGAAGTGCAATACTCTGTGAACCATGAATTTAAACAGTTTGGGTAAGACAGAGAAGATGGCGATCTCACGATAATTGCTTACCTCACTTCTATTACCCGTCTTGAAAATTGGATGAACACATAAGATTTTCCAGGGATCGGGAAAAAAAACCACGGCGAGGGTTTTGGTTAAAGAAGAAGGTAACTGCAGGGGCCAGATTTACAGCACAACGTTTGAATAGGATCTTTGGAAGACCGTCATAACCCACTCCCTTACTAACGTCGAGAAGTAGCAGTTGGTCCAGAACTTCCTGTTCGGTAAAATTGAAATGATCAAATACAATGGAGATGGAAGTAGTACGATACCGGGTGTCTGTCCACCGAAGCGGCTTGTTAAGCGATGCAAAGAATTTGGCAAACAAATTGCAAATGTCGGATTTCTGAGTGGCGGTGGAGATCTAGTAAGACATATTCGACGGAAAACCAGATACCTCTTTCTTACTGTTAATGACGTTCCAATTAATGGTCCTAAATTCATTGCGGGCTTTGACAAAATCGGGATAGAAATCTACGCTGTAAAGCCTCTACAAGGAAAGAAACTTGTTGCGTCGTTTCTCTAGCAGTCGTTTCTCTCGATACCACTCCCGAGTAGCTCATTGAATCTGTGCACCGTGTCATTCAAATCCGCACCGCGCTGTAAAAAGTCTCAATCGGCAGTGCTGAGAAATTCATTCAAGGATGCGTGGCCATTCTAAAACTAAAGTGAAAATCATTAGAAAAATAATTAGTTGTACATTTAGTAAAAAAAATATTTATCGTAATTGGTGTGTGGCAAATGCTCTCACGTCCAGTGAAGTCCAAGCATGGAGCAACATCGGCATGCAAGATGTCGTTGGTAAATAGTAGGTCCAGGAATTTCCTTCGACTGTGTCTGAAACGGTTAAGCTGCGTTGTCGATATGGAAGCGAAGTAATCGATGATAGTCAATGCTTTCTCATCAGTTGAGGATGAAGTGAACACACCGTCAACATCGTTCCAAGATATACCGGGTAAGTTAAAGTCGCCCACAATGATAATTTGATCGTTAGGATGAACTGAAGGTATGACGGCTGAGTCGATGTAGTTAATAAATGTGTTGTTGACATCCCGGTCGTATCCGTAAGGAATATAAACGGCGACGGCAACAATCGAGGTACTGTAAGCCAGTCTGATGCGAACAGAAATGACATCAAGACAGGGATGACAGCCGATCACACCATTGGATACTGAATTTTGTACAGCAATTAAAACACCACCGCCTTTACAACCGGTGTCAAAATCATATCTATCCTTTCTATGAGTGACATAGTCAGATGGAAAGTACTTTTCGGATAACGTATTGATCGTAAGCCAGATCTTGCTGATTATTATAACATCAAAATCCACGGTGGTTTTGATGTTATCCACGGTATAACATCAAAATCCAAATGTGGTGGCCGGTGGCCACGGTCCGGTTTTTCCATTTGCGTGAATAACTTGTAAATGGGCGGATTATAGCACCAGCAGGCCAAACATCAGAATTGTTAAGCAAGTCAAAATCGGCCTCCTTCAAACCGATTTTAAATGAAACGAAGAACAATTTTGAATCATCAAGGTGAGGTTATCAAGATGATGGAAGTTTGGTTTCGAACTAATGAAACATTGAATTTTTTGTATTAAAAAATTCGGTCGTCTCATCAGACTGCAGTGACCGAACTACAAAAATATTGAAAATACTTTGAACTTTCATACAAAGTAACAATTTTGAAGTTTATCGCAGACGTAGCTAACGATCTGATCGGTTGAGATGGATGAATCGATACGCCTGATATATAAATATTTTTTGTCAAACACTGAGACAGTTTTGATTGAGTTTCACAATTGCGAGCGTTTACACAAACTGATTTTTTTTTTCACCCTTACTGCCGATTAAAAATATTTAAAGTCGCCTTTTTCTCATATTTCTTGTCCCCCGAAATGAATTCTCCACAAATTTGTCTAATAAATTTCAAGAGCTGTTGACGCTGTTGGCCAAAGTACTTCTTCCAGAAAAACGTTGAACGTTAAAACGTGTTGCTCTTGTATGTTGCTCTATAAAAAAACTGTGAGTGGGACTGTATTTTTCGAAACATTTCTGTAATGAATCCTTAGAGTGAAGATCTGATCGGTTATAGATCTGTTTGAACGAAATCTATACTGGTACTCTCCCGAGATGCGCTCGCTAGATATCGCAAAATTTTACGATCACTATGCTCCAAAATGTCCACAGTCGGTCATATAGTTGATATACGCTCTAACATTTGGCGTTACCGTTTTTTTAGCAATTAGCATGATCTTCCATCTTCACTATAGAAGCTTTGTTGGAATCATTGTAGTGTTGATGGTGGATTAATGCAAAGTATGTAATTGTCCGCTAGCAGATGGTGGTGCAAGTCGATTTTTAAAAGGATGAACATATTTCCACCACACGGATGGCACACCTTCAAGGACGTTGCGGTGTACATTCCTAACCTTCCAGATGTGTTGGGAATATTTTGAGAAAACTGTTTTCTGAATGTAGTACGTACTAAAATTTTATGTGTGTTATGGCGTTTTCTTTTTACAAAATACCGGCAAAAAATGTTGATGTACATCAAAATTTTTTGATGTAAATCACATTTTTGTATTCTTTTAGCGAAAAAAATAGCAAAAAAATTTGATGTACATCAAAAAATGGAAATGTAGATTTTTACTTCCATTTTAACTATACCACATACAAATATTCATATACATATAATATGCCAATCGTAAATATTGGCAAATACGTCAACCGCGTCATTTGAAATTTTTTCAAAATAGTTTGTTATTGTTTTCGGCATCCCTTTCGGGTTTAGGCACACTACGATAAAAACACATCAAATTTTTTCGTATTCTTTTTACTATTGGAAATTTGATTTACATCAAAAATGTAAAAAGAATTCGCTATTAATAAATTAAACAAGAATTAAGTGATTAAAATAACAAACTAAAATCGAAAAATTTTGACACCAGTGCAAAAATTCAATTTGTATTTTTATGCAACTAATGCAATGCACTTTTCATATACATACGACAGAAAGTGATAACAGTTGATCTTTTTTTCTGTGCTTATAATAAACGAATGATCGGTAAATACCTTAAAAATGTGTTGTGGAAATGTGGAAATGAAGCAACAATTAACTGAAAACCATTTAAAAATACGACACGAGCTAGTAGAAATTAAAAGTCAAGTAGAAGAAATCCAGAAACCGACCAAAATATTTTGCAGCAGTCCAGAGCAATCTCACCTAGTTAGTGTCATTACAACCTAAACAACCTCAAGCTAATAAAAAAAGTAGAACATATTAAACCATATCACTTGATTCAATAAGTATTCCAGTAATAGACGGTCACAACATTTCGAACGGTGGAATTAAAGCCAATCATTACGGAAAAGATGGGAGCTGAATATGAAGTAAAACTACCTGCGGAGCTTAAAATAAAGAATTAGCGAACAACCAAAATCTTTTACAGCAGTAGTCAAGGGCAACCTAACCAAATTGTTGATGTTACAACCAAAACAACCTCAAGCTAATAAAAATCTAAATATGGATATGGATAGTTTAAAGATATTAAATCTTGAAAAATGATTATTTCCTAGAATTCTTACTCTGGAGATAAAGTAAATTATTTTCTAAATAGCAGACTACAGCAATATACACATAATGAATTTACTGAAAATGCTGAAAGCTTAATGCTGGAACTAAAAAACTGGAATAATCAGCTGACACAAACAAAATTGGTTCAAAGTAGAAATAACCCTTTGGTTCTCAGATAATTTGACATTGTTAAGTAAAGAATAGGATTTTAGTTACAGTATTATGAGAATAATAAATTCAAGCAAAATGTTCGAAAACTACAGAAAAGCTAGACATTTTTATGAGTAAATCATATCCTAGAAATTGGTTTGTTCTTTTATCTGTCACATCAACTACTAATTTTGCGAATTACTTTGTAATGTTATTATTTGACAACAAAAGTTAATCACCAATACGCTGCGAATAATAGTTAATTTTATGTTTGACGTAAATATTAAGCGTTCTACGCTGAACCACCTTGTAGCTTAATTATGCGTAACTGCTGCTACTCATGAAAAAAATATCGATGTGATTTAGCACGTAATTTTCCAATTACCAAATTGATTAATGAGACATTCTGCTAAAACTAAAAAAATACCTAAAATACATAATGAAATTGTCAATTTTTGTAACAGCAAAGACACCTCTCAATATCTATACTAAACAGGTAGACGTGTTGTTGGTCGTAGTATATTGTACAAATAAATTTAAATGCAGCCGTAGCGCGTGTCTAGAAGTTCAAATTTCTAATTTATTCTATTACTTTTGTTAATTAATTTTCTCAAATTAGGAAGCAATAATTGCAGAATTCAAATATAAAGACATCATGTAAGCGTTCTCTTATAACTATCACCGCAATAACTAAAAAACTATGTAAACTTTTCAGCATCAAAATACCTGTTTTTTATATTCATTTTAGGGAACCTATCAAACGAACAATAAGCAGGTTCATGCGCGGATAAAATATGTAGTTTGATTAAAAATTAACCATACGATTTTGTAAATACAAATTAAACATTTTTTAACTAAAACAAAAGCATATTTTTCCTTCATGAGATACTAAAAGTTTTCCATACAACCACACCGAGGTATCGCACGAGAACATTCAACTAAAAATTACGGACCTATTTCTTTCTTGAGATAGAGTAAATACATTTTTTTTTTTATTTTAACCTTCTTGGCTTAGATAGTTTAGTACTCGACCTAAAAATTTCTCTAATACCTGAATTAACTTTTGAGATATAATAAAAATGTTTAAAATGATATTCCCACCAAAAAACTGACCCCATAATATACAGATCAATCAAACAATTAACTTCGCAGTTTCACACGATTACTGTACTTTATTTACTTCATGATTGTATAGTAAAATATCAACATCAGTTGTGAGTAGTTTGTTTAGCTTAATATGGTATAATATTTCACCAGCGGGTTTTAAGCAGATGATGATCTGGATTGTATAGCAATTGATTTTACCGGTTGGACTTCATGATCCTGCTCCAGTAACCAATAGCGTTGGGTCCTGTATTCCGGTAGTGAAATTTTATCACAATAACGAATTGTTGACTTATTTCACAACAAAATACGAATAGCAAGCGACAAAAATTCAAAATAATTGGTATTTTTTTTTTAAATTAAATTAATTCTTTATTTTTAACATTATTTACAATTATTGAATATTGGAATGGTGAATTAATTAACAAAACAAAGCCATTTTTAACCTATAATAACATATTTACAATGCCCACTGTCCCGAATATGGGCACTCAGAATCTTAACATACTTGAAAATAGAACTTAACTTTGAATTAAATATTAAATAAGGCAAAGGAACAATTTAACAATTATATAATGTAAAGTAATAATGAACTGAATAAAAAATGTTAACAAAAAAAAACAGTATTAAATCTCTAACACAACACACAGACGAAGAAATGATTTAAGCGAAAAACTTAAAATTACTTATACTAGAGTATAATAAATTTTTATCTTAAATTACTATCTCTAAATGGGGTTCATCGTCCCGTTGTCAACCACCAGTATTTGGAACATCTGTCCTCAAACTCATTGGCTTTTTGTTGTTTGATACTTGTGTCGAACCGTAGATATTCACCTGGATTATTGAATTTATCAGCCTCGAACCACTTCTCATTGGGCCTTCTCAGAACATGGAAAATAATTGGTATGCCCTCTCTGTCCTGCACATACCCTCTACTATCGAGGTGTGTAAATAAATTTGGACCCGATACTATACCTTCGGTTAAATAATGTTGTGCCATCCGCTCGTCGATGTAGTACGGTCCGCATATTAATGAATTATCAGTGTTTAATGTCGCTCGTAATAAATGATTTCTTATTAATTTAAATATATGTATCTCAATTCGGTCTGCGTCAAAATTCTCATAATGATTCTTGTTTAAAATGTAATGGAGATAGCTAGTTTCTGCCTTGCGATATTTGTTTCTGCAGTGTCGTATACATTTCCTCTCAAAAACTCTTATTCGTTCCATGTAGCGTGGCACCTGATTAAACCACACTGGCATCCATATGTTATTATTGAGCGGATGAGTGCCATATATCCGATTGTTTTAACTCTTTCACCAATATGTTTACTGTAAAAGAAACGTTTCGCTCCCATGAACGCTTTACGCTCTTTCTCCAATTGTGCTGTTGTATGTGCCGCCATATAGCACATATTGTCAATGTTCACGCCCAAATAGTTGACTGACCCCTTCAATACTATTAGTTGTTCGGAGGCCGTTACTCTGAGCTTTCGCCAATTTCTTTTTAAATCTCGGTTCGCATTCCTTAGCGGGCTGCGAAAAAGTATCAATTCACATTTGGCCACGTTCATTTCGATTCTCCACGTATTCACGTAATCCTGTACATAATCTATTGCCTTTTGCAATTGGGCTTGAATATCTCCAACCAAATATTTACTACTATAGATGACCATATCATCTGGGTATGCACACACTTGAATATTTTCCGAATTTACAGTGACTCACATCTTATTTGATCCAGTCGCATTTTATGAACACAATTGTAAATATTTCGCGATATCTTATTTTGATGGTTTTTCTTTTTTTTCTTGTTTTTTGTTTTTTGTTACAGGGAACTAATCAACAAATACAAATTTAGAAAATATAGGAACTTCGATTGCAGGGTGTAATCGCATTAGAGTGTAATCGCATTATTGTGTTACCTCGCAAGATCTTTGTAGCATCAAAGTCGTTTGTATATGACTAGGAATATGATGGAGGTTCGCACAACAATTTCGATAAATTAGAAGCATCGACTACCTATATCACCATTAGTACATTTAGCGACGGATGCTCAGAAACTTTCCTTGCACACTGTATGCAATTTGTTTAACTGTATCGTGAAACCAAAATTTGTTATTTTTGTTGTACTCGTAGTGGAAATATTTTTCTTGGTTTTTATTTTTGTTTTGTTTTACTACGTTTTGTTTCCTATGCATTATATCGATACCAACAACAATAATGCGAAATGCCATAAAAACGCAATACTAATAAAAGTAATTTGACGAAATTTGATGGTATTAGTATGTTTGTGGCAGTGGATCATTTAAGCTATGAGTTGGTTTTGGGTTGAAATAATGAACTTTTTAATGTAATTTTGATATGCATTAGAATTTTTATTTTATTTTTTGTGTTTTATAATAAAAATAAATATAGCTTTCATATTACATTTAGTTTTTTTCAAAAAAATAAGACATCGCGAGATATTTACAATTTTGTTCATAAAATGCGACTGGATCAAATAAGCTGTGAGTCACTGTAATTGTTGATTCCCAATCTTTTCCGCTGTATATAAATAAAATAAAATTGGTGCAGTAATGGATCCCTGTTGTACACCATTTAAAATTTTGAATTCCCGACTTGAATTTATATTGCCAGTAGTTGTAATGAATTTTCGATCATTTCAATTAGATAATTTCAATTAGATCACTGCCGAAATTTAAATTTTTCAATTTTCCCAACAGTCCGTCCAGCCAAATGTACTCGAAGGTTTTTTTTATGTCAATGAGTAGTGCGCCCTTTGGTGGTAAACCTCAAATTGTGATATACGTGTGACATACGTCCGCTGTTAATTTAGTAATTTCGTGTACTGCGCTATGCCCTTGCCGAAAACCAAATTGATTGTCTGGTATAATTTTGTTTTTATTGACATGATCCATAATCTTCTCATTGATAATGATTTCGTAAATTTTGCCTAAATTCGACAAGAGGCTGATGGGTCGGTAATTTTCTGGGTCTGTACTATTTTTATTCTTTTTCAGGATTGGAAATATTCTCGCCACCTTCCAACAATTTGGAAAAGTTTTGGTTATTGAGTAGATGATTGAAAATTATACAAAGTTTGTTAATTATAGAATTTGGAAGATGTTTTTGTATAATATTTGGGATTAGATCTGGACCAAAAGATTTTTTATTGTTTGCGGTGCGCAAGATGTTAGCCAAATAGTCACAATTAATGAAATTGTCTGGATCATCAGCCGGGTGTTCGGGGGCCTCCGCTCTATTATTGTGTGTAAACTGCGTTTTGGACCGTTTCGCCAACTTGTCTTCCCCATGCCTCCGTTTAATTGGTTCCACAATTGTGTTCACCTGCCTCTCATGTTCTATTTTACCAAGGGCTGGATTCCGTTTCGTATGTTTTTCGATGTGGTGCTCAATAATATTCAAATTTATTTGCTTGTCCACAATTGTAATTTTATTTTCAAAATGTGTCATCTCGTCCCATGGTATATTAAGTTGATGATATTCTCCCGTCTCCTGTTCATTGACCTCGATCGCCCGTATACTAATGTCTTTAGCCTTCTGTGTTAGTTTCTTAATGTCGGGCCACATTTTGATTCCTGGTTTAATTTGCTTCATACAATTGACCCAATATTTTTCGATTTGTATTTTAACATTTTATTCAATCGGAAAAACGAAATTAAACGGACGGTTCACGTTTAATTTCGTTTTTCCAAATTTGAATTTCCCTTTGATTTTGATTTGTCGCCGCCAAATTGCCAAAATTATAATTTTGTAGTCTGATGTTACGCCGGAACGTTTTAATTTTTGTTATCAAAAAACGTTTATGCTTATATAGACGTTCTATTGTGGCATTTGTATAGCATTGCATATTATTGCATCGCCTAATTTTGGGCTCATTCCCCTTGATATTGTCCAAAAGTAATTTAGTGATTTTTTCAATATGAATAATAATTTCGTCGTTATGTGTTGGCTGTCATAAATACTTGTTGTTGATGTTCGGTCCATGTGTCCCAATTTGTATCCGCAAAATTGTACCATCATACCTTTTCGTTGCCTCATTGGTGCCCATTTCTAGCTCGCCCACTTCACTCACCACCACCTCAATCGCTTTATGATCACTGTCATATCGAAGGGTGGGGATTTCCCCTCTGCCGTTTGCTAGAATTTTGATGCGCTCGTCCGCGATGGCCAGGTCTAAATAGCTTCCAGATCTTATCATGGTTGGCAAGTCACTATGATAAATTTTTGTTCGATATTCTATTGCATTTTCAATGATCCACCGGTTGAGTCGATTGCCCCTTGAATTATTTGTTGTGTTGGCCCAATTTGTATGTTTCGCATTTATGTCCCCCGTTATTATATAGTAATTGTTAGGATTTTGTAAATTTAAGTTTTGGAAAATTTTGCTCACTGTTCAACAAAACGAACATCCGAAATTACACTTGTGTTGCCCGTACAAAAAATAGATATCAAAAATAGGTGATTTAATGTATTTATAATTTTAAGTTTGATTATGGCAATCTCAAGACCAGGCCGATTATTTAGTCCTTGCGGTATAATTGTTTTGAATTTGATTCCATTCCGAATTAAAATGGCGGTGCCACCACCTTGCGTTGCATTGATCCGATCCTGTCCCACCATCTCATAATTTTTAAATTCAATTTTGTGCCGAGCATTTAATTTTGTTTCATTGACCAGGAGACAGTCTAGCGAATGACATTCCAAAAATTTTAATAAATTTAGACGTCTCTGAACACTTACAATTGAATTGGCATTTATTGCAATAATTTTGAATTTTGATTTTGTTGATTATTTACCATGAAGCAATAATCTGAAGGAGTTGCGCGATTTGTTCACTCTTCTCTTGCATCGTACGAGCCATTCCGTCCATTCTCGTTGTTAATTGTTTTATTGTTGCATTGTGCTGCATATTATTCGCTGGCTGTTGCTGCTGCTGTTGTGATACTGGTGGGGCTCGACCTCCAGTTCTCTCCGCATACGTTCCATTTTCCTTTGTGACTGGGACATTAGTAAATAATCTGAGTGGATGTGCAGCTGTTGCAGACTGTTGTTTACCGATTACAATTTGTACAATATATTTCCTCTTTGGTCGTCTTTCGTTCATCTTTACATTCGCCCGGCTCATGAGGCTCGGCACACTTCACACATCTCAATTCCAATCTGCAGTTGGCCGCAGTATGACCACACCGTTGGCAATTCCTACATTGCATAATACCGCTCGATTTGTTCAATGGTTGCCATGACACTCTCTGCTTCTTCTCCCGCTCTCTTCGATTTCATTTGGATGATTTTTTCGACCTTTATTTCTGCATCATATTCGAATTCGGTTTGTAACTCTGCTAGGTCTTCATTTTCTGTCAAACCTCTCAGTACTAGTGATTTTAATTTTAGTTGCTTTGGTGTATAAGTAAAATATTTTGTTTTGATCTCATCGAAAATAGTCTTTAATTTAGTATAATTGTCCAAATTGTCTGTTAAAATTGTATGTTTATTAATATTTACTCGTCTCACTTCAAATTCTTTAACATTTGTGCCTTTCGCTAGCTCTATTGTATGTTTAATTTCCTGGCCATGGATATGAATTGGTGGCGGTCTTGGAGTCCGCTTTTGTTTTGTCACTTCGTTATTATCTTTATTATTATTGTTATTATTATTGTTCGAAATTTTTTTATTATTATTATTGTTGTTATTATTATTTTTTTTTCGTTATTAATTGGTTTTTTATTTTGTTTTAAATGTTTGTTTTCTATTTCACTAATGTTCTTGAGCGCACTTTTTGTTTTACCAGTTCAAACTCATTTTCTGGCTTATCCTTATGAATGTTTTTTGTGATAAAGAGATCATATCAATATCATGATTATCCTCGTCCAACTCATCAAGAAGAGGCAAGAATTTATTTGGGGTTACAAAATTTAGCGGGGCCGAAAAAGTGTTACTACTCAAAAGTACTTCCAATTGATCTTTTAATATTTTGTTTTCTTGATTTAAATTTAAAATAATTGTTTTTAGATTGGAAAGTTCACCTGCCTCATTTTGTTTACAAGGACGTTTTCTTGCTGATGGCACCTCTGGTATGTTTCGCTAGTTATGCCCTTACTCCCAATGTGAGAATCTCCATGTTCCGACATGGTGTTAATATTTTTTGCTTTATATGATTTAAGTTTAATCACCTTAGAAACCGGTGGAAATCGTTCCGATACACTTTTATTTTTTTTAATTTCACTGTGATAGATTATTTCGAACAGACAAGGAAAGAAAACAATTATAACTTAGAGAAAGGGAGTACTAGGTAGGTATGAACTCCAAACACTCAACTCGATCAAAAATTATAGCAACCCGGTAAAAATAAAAAATTTTAAATTTGTTTTATTGTGTCAAAATTTTTTCGGAAAATTTCAATTATTTTGTTCACTTTTGTTTTGTGGCCCCCTGTATTGGGGTACCACCAGCACTGATATCACTGTCCCGCACTTAAACTATTTATTTTGAAGGCACAGGGCTCCAAAAAAAAATCGTTACCGACACTAATTTATTTTTATTTAAACATAATCAATTTTTTTTTGCGATTTTTTTAGCAAATTGTCAAACGAAACAGACAGCACAATATCGGCTAAAAAATAATTGGTATTTGGAATCGCTTGTGGTCGTCCTAAGGCCTTTTGCCAATTACTTACTTATTTGAAACTTATTAGTTTATTTGGCACCATCTTCGCCATCGCCAGTCGGTCAAGTCGTTTTAATACATTGTACTTACTTATTTGTGACGTAATAACAAAATACAAACGCAATTTCGATTATTTGGAAGAAAAAAATATTTTTGACATGCTAGTCGTTGTCACTAGATTTGAAAATAAAAACGGCATGTATTACATCATAAAGCAAAATATACATAAGAGAACTCATCTAGAGATTCCGAGGTTAATCTATTTTACTTTTGGCAACCTGTATAAGCCTAACAAGAACAATGAACTATAAAATAACTATGCCGATATGTTTATAAAATACGTATTTATGGATTAAATATAGAAAAAAATTAAATTTGTGTATATAAATATATTAAAACTATAAATAAATTACCCTCGGAAAACCCTGCTTATAAAATTTGCACTACTTGATTTCTCTTACATATTTATTGCTCGATGACCTCGCGATGTTACTTATTTGAATAAGTACGTCTACACAAATAAGTAAGTAATTGGAAAAGGGCCTAAGGGAATAAATCCGCATTGAATTAAAAGGGGAATACATAATAGAAAACTTGCAAGCAAATTTGAAAAAACGATTAAAGTAGCCGGCGAATACTATAAAGAATTTTAAAGCAAATTATAATGCACGATTTACATATTCCAATTTTTTTTCCCAACAATTTTTTTACTGAAAAGTAGAGCTGCATGCAAATAACAAAAAGTTATTAGTGAAAAAGAGTCAGCCATATATGTAACCAACATTTGCTCAAATTAAAAAGAAAAAAATCGAATTTTATTTTACTGGAATTTGTTTCGTGCTCCTCTTGCAAACGAAAATCGTAATATACTTAACCCTTCATTTTTTACTGGAAAAAAAAATGGAACATGTAAATCGTACATAATCCGCTTGCGGAAATGTCCACCGATTTCAAGAATACGCACACAGGTTTCTAATTTTTATTTGAAAGATGTTCATAAAAATGGTGAGATGGGTTTTTCGTGTTTGAGGAAGCGATTGCAAGGAGTACTAATTTCCGGAAAATTCGACTAGTGGTCTTTAGACGAGACCGTCTTGTTGTGTAATGTAATATCATGTTCTTCCATGTTGCGTGACGATGCACTCTTTTCCAACCTGTTGCACTAGCAGTTTGCAAGAGGTTATATCATGTTGCATCGTGCTGCACCATGTTCTGTTATGTTCGAAAGAGCTGTGTAATATGGTTAACTGGGACGGAGAATAAGAAAAATAAGAATGAAAAATGATTATTGAAGGAATAACTAAAATGTAGCCACTCGGATAAGAAGCTAAACTATTTATAAAGCGATCAATCAATCATTAATTTGGATATAGTGACTGGAAATTTCTGGGATATGATAAACTATGCAGGAACTACACTAGCGTCCAATTTCGATTATTTGGAAGAAAAAAATATTTTTGACATGCTAGTCGTTGTCACTAGATTTGAAAATAAAAACGGCATGTATTACATCATAAAGCAAAATATACATAAGAGAACTCATCTAGAGATTCCGAGGTTAATCTATTTTACTTTTGGCAACCTGTATAAGCCTAACAAGAACAATGAACTATAAAATAACTATGCCGATATGTTTATAAAATACGTATTTATGGATTAAATATAGAAAAAAATTAAATTTGTGTATATAAATATATTAAAACTATAAATAAATTACCCTCGGAAAACCCTGCTTATAAAATTTGCACTACTTGATTTCTCTTACATATTTATTGCTCGATGACCTCGCGATGTTACTTATTTGAATAAGTACGTCTACACAAATAAGTAAGTAATTGGAAAAGGGCCTAAGGGAATAAATCCGCATTGAATTAAAAGGGGAATACATAATAGAAAACTTGCAAGCAAATTTGAAAAAACGATTAAAGTAGCCGGCGAATACTATAAAGAATTTTAAAGCAAATTATAATGCACGATTTACATATTCCAATTTTTTTTCCCAACAATTTTTTTACTGAAAAGTAGAGCTGCATGCAAATAACAAAAAGTTACTAATGAAAAAGAGTCAGCCATATATGTAACCAACATTTGCTCAAATTAAAAAGAAAAAAATCGAATTTTATTTTACTGGAATTTGTTTCGTGCTCCTCTTGCAAACGAAAATCGTAATATACTTAACCCTTCATTTTTTACTGGAAAAAAAAATTGGAACATGTAAATCGTACATAATCCGCTTGCGGAAATGTCCACCGATTTCAAGAATACGCACACAGGTTTCTAATTTTTATTTGAAAGATGTTCATAAAAATGGTGAGATGGGTTTTTCGTGTTTGAGGAAGCGATTGCGAGGAGTACTAATTTCCGGAAAATTCGACTAGTGGTCTTTAGACGAGACCGTCTTGTTGTGTAATGTAATATCATGTTCTTCCATGTTGCGTGACGATGCACTCTTTTCCAACCTCTTGCACTAGCAGTTTGCAAGAGGTTATATCATGTTGCATCGTGCTGCACCATGTTCTGTTGTGTTCGAAAGAGCTGTGTAATATGGTTAACTGGGACGGAGAATAAGAAAAATAAGAATGGAAAATGATTATTGAAGGAATAACTAAAATATAGCCACTCGGATAAGAAGCTAAACTATTTATAAAGCGATCAATCAATCATTAATTTGGATATAGTGACTGGAAATTTCTGGGATATGATAAACTATGCAGGAACTACACTAGCGAGCAACTAAATCGACTCAAACCTCCGCGCGTGCAGTAAGGCGTATTTTTTTAAAATGCCTTAACCGATTTTCGTAAACCACATTATTTTTACAGCTCAGTATTTTGTCTTTACATAGACACCTTTATCATTAAAATCTCTACAGTACTTTTCAAATTAAAGCAATTGTAGCAAAATGCGATGTTTCGGTGAAAACAATTGGCGTGCCGTAATCTCTTGTATAATACTACGTTGACCGATATTTTCCATCAGTCACTTATCAAACGTTGAGGTGAACAGATCTCTGCCAGCTTCATTCGTTGTTTCATCAAAATCATGGATACTACGCCAAAAATGCCACACAGTTTGTTGTTTTATTGCATCAAGGACGCAATCAACAAGAAGGCGCTCGTCAGCCAAACATGTTCCAATTTGCTGTCAGACATGAGCCAAACTGGTACCTTCTATCGGAGGCCACATACCAGCCGGTATCGGTATACATTGAGAGAAATGATCGATTTATCATCCTAACTTCACTGCCGTCCTAACAAGACGGCCTGCTAGAGGCCCAAAATCGACAGCACGCCGTCGCAAATAGCGACCTGAATTTGCTCGAGAACACATCAATTGGAGCATCGAGCAATCGAAGTCCGTTCTATTCCAATGAGTACGTTATATGTCACCATGTTAGGAAAAACCGGGTCAACTTGCGTTCAGGAGGGCAGTTTTCGCACTTCTATTTTGACAGTCTCGTAAGGCGGCGGTTAGCGCATGGTATGGGCTATGGCATATCGCTTAAATGAAAACAGATCTTGTTTTCATACCTAGTGGAGGCCGTAGAAGGGGTCTAACCGCTGAAACATAAATCGAGGATATTCTCTTGGATCATGTAGTGCCTTAAGCAGGATATAGGGCAAATTTCAGATTGATGCATGACAATGCCCGGTGTCACACAGCTCAAACCGCACGGCAGTTCATGGATGAGGTTTTACTCGAGGCGATGAAGTGGTCAGCCCTCAGAAATCTAGTACCATCTATCATCAATGACCTCAAGATTCCGTTGGATGAGGATGGGGGTGCAATCCCTTAAGTCTTTGTCAAAACCTTACTAAGGTCAATGGGGAACCGCATGTGAACCATTGTAGACGCAAGGGAGCAATACTAAGTATTAACCAATACATTTTTTTGGTTTTGCTTGATCTTTTTATTGTAATTTGAATTTAAATTTCCCCAATATTTCTTTCATAATCATCAATTTTGATTGCGTTTTCATTCAAAATTCGTTATAAAAAAAGTACTGAACCAATTTTCATGAAAATAGTGTCATTTTAAAGTAAAAATATTAGGCTTTCAAAAAAATCATGCCTTGCGAAAATCGGTTTAAGTTTTCATCGGCTTCAAAACAAAATTTGCGTTTCTGTGAGCGATAAAGCTTTGATAGTGCGTTCATGACATAGTCAGCTCGGAAAAAATACCATGGTATCACACAAAATGTATTAAAGCAACAACAAAGTTAAAACAATTTCAACTCGACTTCGAAACTAGTAGGCGTGGTATAAAGCATTTCCCGTAATTTGATTGGTTTTGAGTTCGTTAGCTAGTATGGAACTATTTATTTCCGATGTCATGTACGCGACATGAGTCGATTTGCTGCTCACGAGTTTATATTAACTTTGTACATGAATTATTTTTTTCAGGACAATATTGGACACTTTGGTAATTTGCCGTGTGTTCCGATATCTATGTTGGTTTCACTAACTTTTCTGTTTTCGTGATTTTCGTCATTTTTATAAGGGTTTGGAATTATGAAACTAGCATTCGATCAATTAGAATGAAGATAAGTCGTTTGACAACCCATTTAATTAAAATTAAGATAGCAAAATCTGCTCCGGATTTCTGCAAAATAGCGAATTATTAAGTAAACCCTTTGCGTTATGTAAAATAGACCTGTTCGAATGGACCTTTTTCATTTATCAACCGGTCATGAAAACTGTAGACGTGGCTTGAAACATTGCCAATTTGAATAGATCTGAACCATTTCTTCACCGATCGGGATGAAACATTTCAACCGATTGTGACGAAACCTTGGTTGCCTACTGAAATTGGATTTCAATGTGATGTTTTACCTGAGGTTTTCCAGGAGATTTAATAATTTGAATGGAACATTTTTGTATAGTTGAATTTAAAAAATATTATATTTGATTGTAAAAAAAAGCAATGAGCGACCGCTTTAAACGGAAGTAATTTGTTGCTAAACCGAGTTTGTCGTATTTTATTAACTGCCGATAAGAAAATGGACTGATTTAGTAACACGCATATACGTCTACGTAAGGCCATCGAGAACGAAAGTTTAGTTTACTACCAGAGAATGAAGTATTGAATGATTATTCTTGGAGGTACAGGAAATGTGTGAAACTGTTTAGTGGTATGGTATATCATCTTATAATAGTTATTTATTTTGCGTTCAGAAATAAAAAAAATTTACTAACAAAACTCAACAGATGCGCAATGTGTAATAATCTTAATACCAATTTAAAAAACATCTTGTAGCCTCTTTAATATATACAAATGGTATAGCCAATTTCTAATTAAACCAAATTTGATCCGTGCATGTTTTAATGTAATACGAGCAACAGGGTGATGTGACGAGCGAGCCATTTATTGAATGGCAACATTTTAATCTACCTTTTTATCGAATGATTGTTACAACGGGTGATGTGTAACTGCTGCTAATTTCTCTCCGTGCTAAAATTTGTTTTGCTTAGTTTTCTGTTATAGTAAAGTATACATGACCTTTTATTATTTTATTCAATAACGACCTCAAAACTTCTTATCAACGGTGCTTACCAATGCGACTTAAGTTTAGCTATCTCTGATATACAATCAGATATTCTAGGCCCCTAAGTAGAACTTTCCCTGCCATGTAGTTTCAAGGTACAATTTGCAAAAAAAATATTAGTTTTGTTGGCAATATTCATTATCAAATTTCGGTTTCTGTATGTAATGTTCACAATACCAATGTTTACTAAGATATGTTAAAATCTTAAAAACCTCACAGCAGCTCTTAAAAATAATCTTTATTATTATATTTCTTTGCCTGCTGACAATCATAATAACAACTTAATCAATCAAAATTAACACTATCATCAATTCATCACATATCGCTTCATCTTAAAAATAAATAACGTATAAGTACATAAAATCCTCATTACACTAGTACCTACTTATAGTTTAATCCACTTAAAATAAAATAAAAACCGTACTCGATCTACAACAACGAAAAACTATCAAAACATTGGATTAAAATGTGTTTTTCATACAGAGCAGCATCCCTCTTTGTTGTCGGGTATCATCATCGCATATCGAAATATCTGTGGGATATTTTAATCAAAACAAAAAGCACCTAAAATAGGGGTTGTTTAATAATCTCACAGTACAAATCTGGAATTTCTATTAAAGCATTTAAAATTTATGATCGCAATTGAAAATTAGATATAATTATTATAGAAGTGTGCGTGTGCTTGACTTGATGATACACTAAATCCTCCGTGACGCAGTTCGAGTCTATAGAAAACAATGCTAACAATTTATGGTGTGGATTGATCATTTTTTTATTGTGGCAATTTCTTCTCATCAGCGGGTGTGCTGTTTAGACCTTTCAAATTAATACCTTATCGGGAAGGGACATATTACATATAAGATCGTCACAATCACGTTTATACCTGTTAACTTTGTAATTTTTTAGGTTGTCGGAAATCAGTATTTTGTAGCCTTAGAGTAGTAAAAATTTACAAAAAATACGAATGTTTGTACCACCATACTGCTCCATCACGTCGCACCACAGTAAAAAATACATTTTCCACACTAAATTCCGTCAAAATCATATTTCCTGTTTGCCCCTTTTTTTCTATCATTTAATAAAAAAAACAATTAATTTACAAATAAATAAACAAATTAAATCCAACAAATAAATATTATCAGAAAAAATAAAAGTAAAATAAACAATAAACTGTTTTAAATTAAATTTAAAATCGCGTAATTATATTTTCATTTCATTTGATAATTTTCATTTATGGATTTGGTTTTTTAGATTTTTTTGTTTTTAAAGGGGTGCAGTGTTTTGCAGAAAATGATCACCATTCCGTGTTTACTCGCGTGCACAGTTGGTGTCCATAATTTGAACCTTTTGCTATAGAGGCACATATATAGGGTTATATTGCCCAAATTGACTTTTTGATTTGTAAATTGTTGCCACACTTTGTTTCATTATATTTCGATTTCTTATATATAATTTACGAGGGGTTGGATTGTCCCACGATTTTAAATATACGGTATTATACGTATACAGACGTTATATCTACCTAAAATACTATTTAATGCAGTAGTATTTGTCTATATATCGTCTCTGGTTTAATATATATTTTGATGATTCCATAATGATGATGATGAGTCTACTGAAAATCTCCCCCTTATATTATTATTACTATTCGGGTTTGAAACGATGATAAATGAACCTTTGGGATTTTTTCAGTGCTCTGTTGTTTGTTGAGATTGAATTTTAATTTTATTTAAAGGCAAATTAATTATTATGTTCACACTTTCGATTTTTCGGGGGCGTTTATACACAAACACGTACACCAAAAATAAACCAGACGATGTCGAATCATCTTGTTTGTTTTAGGTGAAAAGTCATGTTTTTTTTCATCGCCGGTCTGACATGAAATTTTCTGGGTTATGTCATTTAGGGGGTAATAAGCTAATTGCTTTTATTGTGGCATTTAAAGGGATGTTATATTCTTCTCATTGATTTTTCGTCGTTCAATATTTTTTAAGCGCAAGTAAACATTAAACTGTCCATTTGGAAAAATTTTAAAGAAATGTTACATCCAATAGATTGCCCATATGATTATATAAGATCAGCTATGTTTATAGGAGAAAACGAAAATACAACTTCAAACAAAGGTTAGAAAATTATTATGCAGTTTCCGACTTCTCGATTAAAAATTGTTTCTTCTACACTACTAGTCTAACCAAACGAACACTATCATTCTGTTACAAAACTTATCACATGGCCTCTATTACCGATTATTTCATCGACGAAGCGGATCAACCTATTTCTTAATTCCCGGATCATTGGGTTTATGATGCATCCACTGACTAAACGTTATTAACATGAAAATTCCCACTTTTCTAGATACTGGATAAAGTCAAATCGGCTTTAATTTGAGATGTGAGAGAGAGGAATTCCTCTGGAACATCATTTGTTGCATCACGTAAAAATTCATTCAGTCATGAGCTCAGAAGACAGTTCGTGTGTACTCATTGATGACCTTCCCGTAAGGTTTGTATTTCGAGGCACTGGATAACTGAACTTAGACACGAATTTATTTAAAATGTGGTTAATATTTTGCATTCTTAAAGCGACGAAATTGGAATGAATTTTATTACACATGTCAACAAAATAAAAGATATAAAAAATTTTGGTTAAAAAATTTGTATCATGTATCAGTGTCGTCAGTGTTCAGTCGTAGGCGTATCAGTCGTCAGTGTTGGTTACAGTTTTATTATATTTCTAGTCGGCCCAGGACCTAGATTCTGATCAAGTGACAAATGACAATGTTTTGTGACATTGTACTAAAAATTCTGCTACAATTTTGTTACATATACTTGTGAATACTAAATCGCGATTAGCATGCGGTAACTTTTCCGAAATGTCACAAAAAATAAGCTGACAATTTTATTAATATTGTCATTGTTTTTTATTATCGTGGCTTATCAGTTTTCATACAAAATATGTGTGAGTATTTATAATTTTAAAAAAAAGTTTCAATGACTTCAATTTGTATCAATAAGCAAATGTCACGACAAGTTGTCATTTTGTCAGAATCTATCCCCAGATTGGATCTAGTAAATCAAGAGGTTTCTTCCGTCGCAGCCGCCTTACTGAGTTTGGCTCATCGAACATACGGCGTATCTCAGCATCTTGCTGTAAATAGAGTAAAAGGCCAACCATACAAAAATTATAAAATTTAAAAAAAATTAACCCCTTAAGGACCGATTTTTTTTAACTACATATCGTATGTCCCGATATATCTCGGGTTTGGTCCTTAAGGGGTTAAAAGTTTTGACGAAACTATTTTTTAATGACATTCCAGCCATACTCGATGTAATGAGTATGCCGTAAATATTGTTGACTGTTGAATGACAGCTACGAGTATTTGTTTTAATTAATTTTCGAGTTTGTTGATATATAGTGTATATTAGTATAACAAATTACCATGAATCACGAAAAGCAGATGTCTCAATTGAATAAGCCTCTTCTATTGGTTTCAAATATCAAAAAAATGAAAACGTTAAAAGCCTTGAAGAACAGAAAATTAATTAAAGGTCGTGTAGTGTGCGAGAAATTAATAGAACACGGCATACATGGCTACTTCACAGTTACCTTCTTAAAAATGAAGGAAGTGGACCCGGGCTAGTTTTTTTTACATACAAGGATGTCAAAAGAATTTTTCTCTATGCTGCTTCAGTTGGTCAGACCAGCAATGGAAACATCTGGAAAAGTGAAAATAAACACGGAGTTTCGTTTAGCATTTACATGGCAGCTGAAAGGTCGGGAAGGAAACGGGAAGCTTAATTATTTTAGAGACTTGCGAAGCGATTTGGTCAATAATTGGTCCGTTGTATGTCTTTGAGCACAATATTAAAGATTATAACAGTATTGCTCAAGACTTCTGGAACTTGTGGAACATGCCAAACTGTTTGGGGGCAATTGATGGCAAACATGTCTCAATACAGTGCCCACCTGGAACAGGTAGCCAGTTTTTTAATTATAAAAAATACTTCAGTATTATGTTAATGGCTGCGTGTGACGCAAGGTACATATTCACAAATATTGATGTAGGTGCATATGGATCACAAAGTGATGGGGTAATTTATAATTCACGTAAATTATCAAAATAGTTTAAATATATTTCCAATATTTTTGTTTCTATTTTAGGCATCTTCAATATTAGTGCACTAGGTAAAAAAATGTGTAGTAAAAATTTATAAGTACCTCCAGAGAAGAATTTACCTAATTCAGCTACCAAATTACTACACTTTTTCGTTGGAGATGCGGCCTTTACTTTAACAACCAGTTTGATGAAACCCTACCCTGGAATTTGTTTATCAGATCAAAAGAAATTATACAACCAACGGTTATAGAGCACGACGCGTAATTAAAAACGCATTTGGTATCCTAGCAAGTCGGTGGAGAATACTGCTTACGACAATACACATGTTTCCGAAGAACGCCGAAAAATGTGTACTAAGTTGTGTTGCTCTACACAACTTTTCCGCCTCAATAAGGTTAGCTCACATTATGTTCCAATAAATTATGTAGATTGGGAGGATTCGAACCATACCATGCACGAAAGACTGTGATCGATCGGCCGATCGATCGTTGTACTACTGCTTGAACAGGTTGGCAGCCTCTTCAGAAACTGAATTGTTATCCCCCGGTGTTTCAGGAAATATGTTTTTTCTTGTTCTAAAAAATAAATTAAATTATTTCAATATGAATTTAATGAATAAAAACTGCTCACTTATATAAAAAACGTACACTCTTGGCTGTATAATATCCTTTATGAATAGCATATTATTGTAGTATGGCCAGTCTTCGTACGGCACTGCTTCGCTTCCCGAAGAAAGATTTTGTTTTTTGTGTTCTTTATTACATCGTTCCCTCCAAACGATCCATTTACGGTGACATTCCTCCACTATAAAAATTTAAATACGTCATTATAAATGAAGTACAATAAAGATGCATATAGCAGAGGGTATTGTAACCATACTATCGTTTCAAACCAGTTGCTGCTGCCACCTCATTCCAAGCCTTTGCCTTACTATGATTATTTTTAAACTCCTTGCTAGTCTTATCATAAATACAGTTATGATAGCGGACGCTTTCAATAAGCTTATCATAAACGTTTTACATCTAAAAAAAGTCGATAAAAATAAATTTGAATAACCAATTCAATAAATTGTATTCTTTCCAATTCAGTTTTATTTATTAAGTATACAATGTATAGTTTATATTAGATGAGCATTGCGCTAATGATAACAAGCAAACAAATGCAAATGGCAAGGTGCAACATTTTCTAACTGTACTGCATTTATTATCTGTTGAGATCCATTATACAATTTTTAAATATAAATTTTTTAAATATATACATATGTGCATACATACTATTCTTACACAAATACATATTATTGTACCTATTTATTTTATATGTAATACTTACAATTAAAAAAATGAATTTGCTGTCTACAGAATCAATGCCTCCTAAACTACAGGCCTCTTACTACTCTCATTTTTTGCACTTGACGTATATTTATGTCTAAACCGAGAGAAAGCAACAACAACAACGTAGACATAGCGTGTCGTCATCGTTTGGTGTATGCAGCCTGCAGTTTAGGAGGCATTGACAGAATCAAATCAACAATTTTTCGTTATTGACATTTTATTGTTTGTTGTTTTTTTTTTCAGATAGGACGATACACATTTTAAATTTTTTACGTTTGAACGCAAAATTTCGCTCTAATAATTTTTATTAAGTGGCAATTCATATTTAACGAAGCTTCGTTAAATTTTTTAATTTAAATTAATTTTTCCATGGGCGAAAGCACAGAAACGGTATTTATCGCAAACATAATTTTTTTAAAGTTACGTTTATAAATTTCTTTTAATTTGTTTCTGGTTGCCCCTTAATACGATAGACAAATAAGTTTACCATTGATTTCTCATTTTCATAAATCGAGGGATTAAAATGAGTCGAGTCAAAACCAACATCAATATAAAGCCATGCTAATGCGCCGAATCTACTTAAATATAAGTCGTGCTAACTCCACACATATAAAATAAACAATAACTAAGTAAAGGTGTATTGGAAATTTTTTTCCATAGTAATTTTTTTTTAAATAACTAAGTATGTTGGTGCAGAAACAAAAAAAAATGAGCAAAGAAAAATTCAAATTTACGTTGCATTGTTAGTGTCACCGTTGATTGAATACATTAAGATGTTACTACTCGGATTTTTGCCGCTACGTTGGGTTAATATCTCTACTAGTCACATATAGATAGAGGCATTGTTGTGCGAGAGTGGTTTCCTTTCTAGCAACATAAAAACCGAACAATTTAATTGCTTTTGTTTTCTCCCATATAAAAATTGCGTTTGTATTGTGTATCAACTTTTATTACATAAAAAAATATCATTTTGAAATGTTACGACTGCTATTTCACTTACTCTTACATTCAATTATACCATCAGTAACAAAATAAATATAAATATATGGTTGTTTGTAACCTTAGTTTTAATTTGTTTCAAAAAATTTCAACAACAAAAAAATAATAACAAACAAATTGTGTCACAGTGCAAATAAAAAAAAATCCCATCGCCATATCTGTAAAATCTGTACAAACGTCATGAACAACCTCCACTCACATGGTTGGAATATGACTGAAAAAATGAAAACAGAATGAAGACATAAATACAATTTCATTGTTATTGTCTATTTATTTTTGTCATATATATTTCATATATTCAGTTGAGAGAGAGGAAACTACATTTGATTAAATTTTTTTTTTAATTTTGTTAAAATATTTAGTGGTGTGGGTAAAAATAAATTAAAAATATGTTATTCTTCTTTCTAGCTGCTTTGAATTGGGTCTATCTTTGTTCTTCTAAAACCTAGATGAAGTGAGTTGTGTTCTTCTTTAACAATGTGTAAGAAGCAACAAAAAATAAAAATTGTTGTTGTAATTCGCAGTGGTATTATCTTAAGTCATAATTAATCAATGGTGTAACCAATACACTCTTTGTTAGTTTTTTTAAAATAGGTATCCGTCAATGAGAGGAGTAAGCAGGACTTATATTTAAGTAGATTCTGCTAATGCATCAAATAAATACAGAAAAAACTACACTATAGATAGTTGTATTAGAATATATGTCAATGTGTACATCGTATGTGCGCACTAGTTTAATAAGTAGTGGTGCGAAAGAAAAACATTAACATAGGATTGTTAGTGTAACCAACACAATCTTCTGTAGTTTGTTGTATATTGGTATTTGCGTTTCAGACTTTGTTCAGGGCTTTTAATTGTTGTTGGTTTTGGTTGAGTAAAAAACGTATGTAATTCCAATGTCATGATTGTTATATTACAAAAATCAGTGTTCGGTTCGAAAAGTGTTTCGCGATTTACGTCCGATTTATGGTCTACATAATCGACCAAGTGAGCAAACAATTAATGCGATTGTGACCAAGTTTCGCACTCAGTTTACTTTATTGGACATTAAACCAACCACACGAATGCGTACAGTGCGTACAGAAGAGAATATTGCGTCTGTTTCTGAGAGTGTTGCTGAAGACCGTGAAATGTCGATTCGTCGCCGTTCGCAGCAATTGGGTTTGTGTTATTCGACGACATGGAAGATTTTACGCAAAGATCTTGGTGTAAAACCGTATAAAATACAGCTCCTGCAAGAACTGAAGCCGAACGATCTGCCACAACGTCGAATTTTCAGTGAATGGGCCCTAGAAAAGTTGGCAGAAAATCCGCTTTTTTATCGACAAATTTTGTTCAGCGATGAGGCTCATTTCTGGTTGAATGGCTACGTAAATAAGCAAAATTGCCGCATTTGGAGTGAAGAGCAACCAGAAGCCGTTCAAGAACTGCCCATGCATCCCGAAAAATGCACTGTTTGGTGTGGTTTGTACGCTGATGGAATCATTGGACCGTATTTTTTCAAAGATGCTGTTGGACGCAACGTTACGGTGAATGGCGATCGCTATCGTTCGATGCTAACAAACTTTTGGAAGAACTGAACTTAGTTGACATGTGGTTTCAACAAGATGGCGCTACATGCCACACAGCTCGCGATTCTATGGCCATTTTGAGGGAAAACTTCGGAGAACAATTCATCTCAAGAAATGGCCCGGTAAGTTGGCCACCAAGATCATGCGATTTGACGCCTTTAGACTATTTTTTGTGGGGCTACGTCAAGTCTAAAGTCTACAGAAATAAGCCAGCAACTATTCCAGTTTTGAAAGACAACATTTCCGAAGAAATTCGGGCTATTCCGGCCGAAATGCTCGAAAAAGTTGCCCAAAATTGGACTTTCCGAATGGACCACCTAAGACGCAGCCGCGGTCAACATTTAAATGAAATTATCTTCAAAAAGTAAATGTCATGGACCAATCTAACGTTTCAAATAAAGAACCGATGAGATTTTGCAAATTTTATGCGTTTTCTTTTAAAAAAAAGTTTTCAAGCTCTTAAAAAATCACCCGTTACATACTTTTTACGCTATTGGCCGTAGGCACTTGGCGAAACACACTAATACTTAATAAAGACATTTTTATTAATCACTTGTTTTTTGTTTCGCAGTTATATAACTGCGAAACAAAAAACAAGTGATTAATAAAAATGTCTTTATTAAGTATTAAGTGTAGTTTTATATACAGTTATGCTGCTCAATTTTAAAACACTCAATTAGGCATATTTTGGCAGATATCAAGAATTAATTACAAATTCACAATAAAATAAAACACATTTAAGGTAACATATAGTCATCGATTCATTCCGTTCATCTCGCTACGCGGTTAAGGTGTACTTTATCAAGTATTATCATCCCATATGTCGTTGGACCGTTGGTTCAATTCCAACCAGAGACTTATCTAAGTTTACATCTCATTTTACTCATATATGAGTAGAATTATACCACAAAATAAATTAAACATTAATATTTTTTTTAACAAAACTTTAGAATGAGATATTGTTCTTTATTCAAAAAGTGTATTCTAGCAGGCTGTAATAGCAAATAGCAATAGAATAGAATTAATTAGTCAAAATGGGCGTTTCCACACGTGTATTGAGCGCAACACATCATGCAACAAAAAAGATGCATTTAAACGAATGTCTACCATAATTGCATTATTTTTTAGATTGTTCGTAGCTTGTGATAGCATTGAACGTAACATGTCTAAAGTACGCATTACCTACTTTACATTTTGCATATATAGCTTCGTGAAAAGATATAAACAATTTAGATAAAATTATGACAATTGCAGACACTCGTTTTATTCACTTTTAAGATCGAAGATGGTTTTGGGGTCGCATTATATAGAAAAATGCAACGAAATTTTGTACCAAGAATATGCAACGAAATAAAATAAAAATAAAGTAAATACGAGAGAACTAAAACACGCTGGTGCTCAATTTTGCGTAAAAGCAATTTTTGGGCTCAAACCTATTTATGTTTTATTTTTAGGTCTATATCCCTATTGCTGCCCGGTAACACAATTGTGTGGGTACGGTAAAAGAACCATGTCAAAAATTTATTTTTGTATGTTTTTTGAACCAACTTACACCCTAGTGCTTTCCTTTCAAAATAATTTTCGTCCGAAAAAAACACTATATCTATACACACAATTGTGTTGATTGAACTTCAAATCATGTGAAATTTTTTATCAAAAACACATGTAATGGCTATGGTTTTTTACTCACACATTTGTGTGGTTTGGACTTAAATTGAGCCAATTATTATTTTTTTTTATGTAAAAAGGGATATAAATACAAGTAATCCAGCTCAAAACAAATCAGTATGCTTAAACTTTTTATTTAGGCATTACGCAAAATTTCAAGCCTAATCTTCGATGTTTAAATTTTTAGCCTTAGGCTCAAACTTGGGATTTTTTGCTGTTACGATGTGTTGTGTTTACGAGTGGGAAGGCACATTAAACGAAGCATTCGTCAATTTCATTCTACAAAAAAGAGTCATAGAAGCTTCAATAAGTATTAAGAAATTGATATAAAAACATATCATCCTATAGGTTGTGTAAAAAAACAATCGATTTCATCAAATTATTAAATAAAATTTATTTAACTGTCGCCTTTAATAAGGCTAAGAACACCAGGGAAAATCGAGATTGGGATTCCTATAAGGAAGACCTGAGAAAATACAAAATAGAGTTGAGGAGGGCACAAAGGGGGTCTTGGAGACTCTTCTGTTGTAGAATGGAGGAGGTCTTCGGGACTTCTCGCCTAAGGAAAATTCTATCTACTAACCCAACCAGTCCTAGTTACTTAATTAGGCCGGACGGGTTATGGACAGCTTCAAGTGCGGAATCATTGGAGCTTCTCATTGAGACCCATTTTCCGGGAAGCATTGATGACTCGATGGAGCCTGGAGCTCATCGAGGAACACCTTTAACAGATGTGGATGGCATCGTGGACAGGAAACGAATCCTGTGGGCACTGAACGGTTTTAAGCCTTATAAATCGGCGGGCCCGGATCGGATTATACCAGCAGAGATCCAAAGGAACTCTGCGGTCATCCTCCCCTGGCTGGAGGTTATCTTCAGGGGATGTCTGCAATTGGTCTATATTCCCAGGAAATGGACGGAGGTCAGAGTGGTTTTTATCCCGAAATCGGGAAAAAGCTCACAGGCTTATCCAAAGGACCTGAGGCCTATAACTCTATCATCCTTTCTGTTGAAAACCTTGGAAAGATTGATAGACGTACTTATTCGAACAAAAGTTGAGCCGAGGAATTGGGCAATGTCTCAGCATGCGTACTGTAAGGGAAAGTCGGTGGACACAGCTCTGCACGATCTAGTACGCATGATTGAGAAGTCAATTTACTCGCAAGAGTTCTGTATGGTAGCATTTCTCGACATTGAGGGTACCTTTAATAATGTTAAAACAGAGGCGATCATGGAAGGATTGTCAGTTTTGAAGGTGGATTATCCTATAAGTAGGTTGATAAATCAGATGCTGGTAAGCAGGATTATTATCTCGGAACTGGGAGAGTCCACCATTAGAAGGCGGGTGGTTAGAGGAACTCCGCAGGGAGGAGTGATGTCCCCCTTTCTTTGGAGTGCAGTGGTGAATGGATTGCTGTTGGAACTGGAGAAAGAGGGGATGGGGGTTGTAGCGTATGCAGATGATGTAGCGATAGCTGTCTCAGGCAAATATCTGGATACGATTAGGGATGTTATGCAGAATGCACTCCTGATCGTTACGAAATGGGCCGGCAAATGTGGATTAGGGATCAACCCGTCCAAGGCAGAGCTGGTACTATTTACTAAGAAATATAAAATTCCGGTAGTTAGCCCTCCTACTGTGAACGGCATTAGACTGGCTTTTGCTGACAGAGCGAGATTGTTGGGCATAATCTTGGACAGTAAGCTCAGCTGGAAGCCTAACATTGTAGAAAGGGTGAATAAGGCTAATGTAGCCATTTACTCGTGTAGAAACGCAATAGGGAAGAAATGGGGTTTGAAACCAGAGCTGGTACACTGGCTCTATACCGCAGTGGTAAGGCCTGTGCTGATGTACGGGGTGGGCGTGTGGTGGCCAGCTCTGGAAAAGGTAACCTACATAAGGATGTTGGAGAAGGTACAAAGAACAGCCTGTATGCTTATAAGCGGGGCGCTTAGGACAACACCTACACGCGCTTTAGAGGTTATGTTCCACCTTATTCCAATCGAGTTTTTTGGTAAGCAGATGGCAGCCAATGTGGATACAAGGCTCTCGGCTGTCTCTCAGTGGAAGTCTCTTCAGGTGGGACACTCGACGATAGTTAGATCACTAAGGGAAGAACTGGTGAATCTAGATTATATTAAACCAACGTTGTGCTTCGATATAGGTTTCCGGATCATCTGTCTTTCTAGGGAATCCTGGAGGAATGGATCAATACGGGAAAACGAGGCACTGACATTTTTCACGGACGGCTCTAAGCTAGACGGCAAAGTAGGAGCTGGAGTCTTCTGTGAGAAGCTCAATGTTAATATTTCTGTTCGTCTCCCTGACTACTGCAGCGTGTACCAGGCTGAAGTGGTGGCGATAGGGGAAGTCGTGACATGGTTGAAGCATAACGTGGTATCTGTTAGGGATATCGCGATTTATGTGGACAGTCAAGCGGCACTCAGGTCACTAGAGGCGGTTTCTCTGAAGTCACGGGTGGCGCTGGATTGCCGATCATCTCTTAATGAGATGAGCGAGTATTTCAGTATCCAGATGATCTGGGTCCTTGGTCACTCGGACGTCGCGGGAAACTGCAGGGCAGACGAACTAGCTAGGTACGGTACGACTCTCCAGATGCAACCGGAAAGGGCATGTCTGGGGAGGCCTATAGCAGCGCTCAAATTGATGCTCAGTAAAAAGGCAATCGCCTTAACAGATGAGAGGTGTACCAACACTCTCACGTGCAGGGTAGCAAAACAGGTTTGGCCAAAACTGGACCTGCGGCGCTCCAAGGCACTTGTATCCCTGGGAAAACGAGATTTAGGATTGGTCGTAGGGATACTAACAGGACACTGCCTTTTTGGGGAACATGCGAGAAGGCTGGGTCTAGAGACGAATGACTTTTGTAGAAGTTGTATGGACAAAGAGGAGGAAGAGACGCTAGTTCACTTCCTATGCTCATGTCCGGCACTATCATACAAAAGACGTAAGTACTTGGGTGTGTACAACATGGACAGCCTTTCTGAACTCACGGACTGTAGGGTGCGAGATATTTTACGCTACGTCAGTAGCTCTGGTTGGTTTCAGCGGGAGTAAGGGGAGATTGGATCCTGTGGTATCACAATGGGCCATTATTGGCCTAAGTGTGCGATAGCAGCCACTCTAACCTAACCTAACCTAACCTATTTAACTGTCCAGAGTATTTGATTTGATTATTTGTTATTGAAAAAAGTTTTAAATAACCGAGGTAGTGTGAATTTCTGACAGAGTGAATATCACAATAAATTTCTCCACAGAAAAGTCATCATTGTAATGGAAAAATTTGTGTATTTATACTCCACGCTTCTTAAGAAATGCTAAACTTTTTGCCATTACTATCATTTTTGCGTCCGGGAAAGCTTTGAATAAAATATTATTTCTAGCTTGACAACCACATAAATATACCACTTTCTACGTCCAGCCGTGAGAAAAAAATAAATTTCTAAATTTTTGACAACCTCATTCACGATCTATTATTTTCCACCGGTTTATCTGAGTGTTCGTACAATAAACTTGCAGCGCAACAACAATAAATTTTCCTATAAACATAATATCAATGTTTTGAGTGAAAATTTATCGTCCGTAAAAACGAAATGATAGAAACAATATTGTACTTCATACAAGAATACACATAAAATCGATGGGGTGGTTATGGGTGAGAAGAAAAATCAGAATGCATATAGATACACAAACCCCTTGAGTATTTTTTTATTTTTATTAACTTATTATCAATTGTATTTTCTGATGATCCCATTGAGGTTCTCAATAAAATTGTATACATAAAAAATAAAAAGATCATATATCATATTTGAACGTATTTCAACTGTCGGTTGTTTTATATTTATACGAGTACATAAACACGTATTATGTTGCAAAGGGCAAAGTCATAATGAATAATTTATTTTTGGAACTAACAAAAAATGGAAAATCTGATCGCGTGCAAGGAAAATTCATTTAAAACTTTGTTTTCATTTTGTGTATATTTTCATTGTTAGATTCAATCTGGTAAGTGTCAATGATATATACACATACAGTGTGCATGTATACACTCGGCGATATATTACGTATGTATGTACAACACTATAGAAAGAAATGAATCAGTTCATAATTATAAAATATGTGTAGTTTTTTTATTTTTGGGTCGGTCGAGGGGTTGTGAATATTGGGTGATATTAATTTTAGTTTTATTGTTGTACTTATTGACTTTTGAATTGTTCACAATAATAGTGATTATAATTATGGGAATGTGACTGGAATACTTATGTTTTATACCCTATATCTACACATAATCACAGCCTACCGAGCCGTGGAATTAATTTATAATTAGTATATTTAGCTAAAAGCTATAGCAAAATAATTATTACGCGTTTTAACGCGATTTGCGCACTAGACATTGAGTTATCTGATAACATCTATAAAGGTATTCTCCAAAATTACATAGATTATATGGATTATAAATATATTAATGGGTATAAATTACAAATCTATTCTGTAAAAATCTTTACTAAGAGAGATTCAGTAACTGGCAAGTTCTATGAAATGTCTGTTAAATTGATAATAAATTATTTTATTTCTATTATATCACCCAACCCGTTAGTTTGTAGTTGTAGCTAATCAACTAACATATTTTAAAATCCTTATCAATCCCTGAAATCCATACCGATAAGAAATCAAAATTCATAATTTTTTATGTAAGAACGTAAACGTATGGTACATTTCCCAGTTTTATTGTTAAATATTTATTTATAAGTAACTTTATAAAAAAACGTTAATACACGTGACTTATAATGACGTATGAATGATCGAAAGCGTGATTTGCACGTGCCGCTAGAACAACAACAATCAACATTTTTAATAATAATTTTCCACCACCCAAAACCATATTTTCTTTAGTCGATGAGACTCGTTGCTTTTCTAGCTTGTGTTCTTAATTCTGTTGTGTTTGCTCTTTTGTCTAAGTTTAATGGAAAATGAACAAGCAACACATAATGCAATTGTAACACTTAAATGATTACAGCGATTGTGTTTTCGAGTTGGTTGTATTTATTAAGAATTGGTATGTGTAGGGAGCTCTATTATTGTTTTTCGGTAAGACATTTATTCAAAGCTGCGTGAAGAATCAAATTAGGTATACATTTAAAGAAATCGTTTAATTACTATACGACAAATGGACTTTTAATTGGTGAATACATAGAGTTTGTATATTTTGACAAGCGGTTCGAATTTTTAATATTATTTGAAGTACCGTTTCGTAAAAACTGTAGTTAAAAGTTAGGACTTATGGCAAATAACGTCAAAAGGCTTTTAATTTATGACATTTTGGTGTCGTAACCGTGATATTTTGTTGTTGTTTTACTCGTACACATTTACATATAATTTCGAGACACAAATCGTAATGGTACTTTTTTTTCATAGGATATTTGTAAAAATTAATTTGAGCCGAAACTTCTAACTCGTACCCGTAATGCTTATATAAGCCTCCATATTTTGATATGTTAAACTGTACATAGTATATCTTGGAGGGTACGTTAAAGGAAAAAGCTGTAGGAAAAACTACACTAATAAACTATCTTTCGCCTTAAAAGATTTTCAGAATACTGGTAGTAATAAGTTATGTGTTAAATGCTTTGAGGACTATATAGTTCCTCAAAGTAATGTTAGAACTAAGTATTAATGTACTCCATGTACTACCTGCAACAGGGTTTTTGGAAAACTTTGTATGATTATAGAAATAAAATTATTGGTCGCGGCAGCTAGAATGCTTTCAGTGCATAAAAATATTATAAAAATTATATGGTTTTCTCTCTAATACTTAACCCTTATGTGAGTGACGGGGTACCCGGGTACCTTTTGCATTTTTAAACGTCTAGCTTTGTATGTTCCAGTCACAATAAAAAGTTTTAATTTTATGAGAACTTCTAGTTCAATCAATTGATAGATTACGATCACAGTTAAATTTTTTTTTTTTTTTTTTAATTATTACTACTGAATACAATTCATCTAGTAATTTTTCTTTCTTAATTTAGTCACTTGTGAATGAGAAGAGGCCCATTGGCCAGCTCCATTTATAGGTTATTTACTGAAGTAGTCTTTGCTCTGGTGTCCTTAATCCATTAAATCAATTGGTTTCGTTCTCTGTAATCGTCTTACTGCATGTGAAGTGTCCAACATACCACGAACACTTAAAAATGATAAATTTTACAACTTGGACGCACGTGAGAGCAAAAAGTAGTTTAGTTGTGCGAATTAGAGTAATAAAGGTACCCGGGTACCTTTATATATTTTACACTATATTTGAAAGAAATAGTATGCAAATATTTTAAAGTTTTGTGTTATATGTCGTTGTATTTCATTGTTTGTATTTCTGTTTATTTATTTCATTTAATTTATGTTTATATTTTTATTTATTTCGAAAAAACTACCCAACAATTTTTTATTACTATTGACCATTTTTTTCACTCGTGTGACATGTTGGATTACTTACGTTTTTTTTACAGAATGTTCTTCGAAAACTGATAAGATGCAGCTAATGCAAAATTGTTTTCAATTAATGTAATTTTAGCAAGATCCGCTATACATTTCATAATTGCAAAAAAAAAATTAAAAAAAAATATTTTGCAGAAAAATTGCATGTAGGGTACCCGGGTACCTTAGTCACTCAAATTAAGATATTTTTTCTTCACTCACATGAGGGTTTCGCTACAAAACCTTTTATTACCTATTGTCAGGGATGGTCCGTAAATTTGAAATATCATTATTTCGATAATTTCTGTCTCTTTCCTAGAATTGTCGACTGTTTCGTTAACCGTTTAATTCATTCCATTGCTATGCTATCACAACTTTCTAGAGGTTTTGTCACATGGGGCCGTATTCTTGAAATCGGTGTAAATTTCCTCAAACGGAATACAATTTGCTTTGAAATTCTCTATATTTTCGCCGGCTACTTTAATAATTTTTTCTTTTTTCAAATAAAGAAACATAATTTATCCCCCCCTACTAAGGGAAAAGTTCCGACTGGGTAAATCGATTCGAAATTATTCCTTTAGTAGAGAGACAAATATTAAATTGATAAATATAAAAGTTCAAATAATATAGAGAATTTCAAAGCAAATTATAATCCAATTGGGGAAATTTCCACCGATTTCAAGAATACGGTCTCTGGCTTGTTAATCATCCTTCTTGGCCCAACAATAATGAGGGCCTTGATTTTCTTATCGAATGGATGAAAATAAATTTTCTTCTGAACAAATCCAAAGCTGTACTAATATTTATAAAATTTTCACTAATATTTTCACTAAACCCTAATATTTTCTAATTGTTTCTTGAATGCATTTGTAGCGTTTTCCAGCTTGGCAAGAATAAATAAAAAAAAATCACCACGAGAAATTATGTTTTAATTATTATTTAAAAATAAAAAATTGTATGGACCGAAAAGCCGATTGATGAATCACCTAAAACACAATTATATTCGAAATTCCCTTCTAAATAACTTTCTAAACTTCTTATCAATTTTTATAATTGGTGTCAGTGAAATTATTGAGAATCACTTATTCCGTAAATTTATACCGGGTTTCCATCCTCATACAGGTGGCAGACCTCGTACAGCTAACCCTCCAAGAACACGGAATTCAAAAAACATGCTCAACATGGTTTTATTCAGTATTAAAATTATTAAAAGCATTCAAAAAACTGTAATCATGTTTTAATTAAAATTTATTGCAATTTTCAGTATTATTTAAAACACTTATTCGTAAAAACAAGGACAATAAAAGCTAATTTTTGGAAATTAAGCAATAAAGACAAACTAAAACCGAGACAAATTATATCCAAATTTAGTTCGACAAGAATGTTATTTAACTTATTAGTGTTGTCATTTAATTTGTGATGTAGCAAATCCGTTCAGTTCCCAGCAAATTGATTTTCCTTACGAGTTGCGTGTTCATTTTTCCACTACCTTACCAAATACGATTGGCAATCTACTACTGGTCCGTTGTGAATCCATCACATTCACCTACTCACTCGAAGTTCCTTTGTGGCTAATTATACCATTATATGACGGGTCGGTGTCGAGGTCTGTACACCTCTAGAAGGCCTTAGTCGTGTTTATTAAGTTATTGATCAGAATCTATGAGAAAATTCCGTTTTACATCTTGCCTCTGGTAGGATTGGATCCCAGCACCTCTTAGTCAAGTACTGAAACTTTAACCACTGCGCCCCTTGATCAGTTTTAAATGAAGTTTTAACTTGACGAATAAGTATTTTTGTGTATTTATTAAAGCATATTTAAAATAAGCTAAATTTATTATGTAACCATGATTTCAATACCACCTTGTAACGATTTTTTTTCGTCCCAAGTGGCGTTCAGGTGTCCACCCCTTAATTTATTAATTTATATGTTCACGATTGAAACATACTATACCACCTTATGAATGGAAATTCCAATTCAAGTATTCAAGTATTTTGTAAATATTGGGAAACGTAATTGATATTCCATCCTAAAAAACGAAACAAAAAAAATGTCGTATGATCATTTTGGTTAAGGTTTTTTGTATAAAAATGAGATTTTGCAAACAAGCGGGAAGTGTTGATTAGTATTTCATGGAAAATACATAGTTAAAAATCTTAGAATAAGTTAAAAATCTTTATTAAATTTATCTCGGGTTTTTGTTCTTTTTAAACTAAATTGAATGCAAATTAGTTTGCTGTGTTGATAAGTAAAATAAGTGAAGCTGTATGATTAAGAAAAATTGATTGTTAAGTATATTAAAATATCCATTATTAAGAAGAATAGTTTGGGAACAACTACTAAAAATAATTTGACAATAAATTCTAGAAATAAATAAGAAAAAAAAGACAAAGTTTCAATTATTATACGAAATAAAAAAAAAATATAATAGTGGTTTGATTACACGTGGGTATTTACAACGCGCAAATCTTCATTTATAAAATAATTTGTGGTGTGATGCGATATCATGAATGATTTGATTAACTTAATCAATAACAATACGATGCACGAAGTGGCCGTTAAAATGATACTTCACAAGGCCCAGAAATTATGTGAAAAGTGAAAATTGGAACTATGCAATAGTATTTCTTTCATGTTAGTTTTCAAAAAAAAATAATAATAATTAAAAGTTATTACTATAAATTTAAATAAAGTACAGTAATTATAAATACATCCTAATGCCTCAACCAGTCAGACTTAAGAGCTTAAGTTACACGCCGATTGCACCACTTCGGTTAGTGCTACAATCACCAAAATTGTATAGGTTTCTCATCACAAATAAACAACTGACCATAATAACGTTAAAATCCCGAAGACATTACAACCTTTAATTTTTTACACACACATTTGTGTGTGGACTTAAATTGAAGGAAAAAAAATTTGTCTCGCAGGAAATGGGTTATAGTAATTTTGTTTTGAGAGAAATATAGACGATTTATAGGAAGAAAACCTCATTTTTATTGAGGAGCCATTTTTGGTACTTTGGGCATAAATGGGTTTAAGTAGGATGAGTAGCATTCGGATTGTTCTATATTTCTTGGAAAATAGGATCGACTCTGTCTAGCAATGGTTGACTCTCATTACACTCCTCAGACGCCTGTCACACTCCCAATCCACACCTGCTGGCTTATTTCATTCTCATTTCCTTCTTAACCGTATTTAAGTATTTCCGTGAGGCAGCTATCGCTACATCGTACGTATAGGTAACAACCCCACTCCCATCTGTACAGCTCTAACAGTAATCTTCTGCTATTTACTCTTATGTCAGTCGACTTTAGGCGGAAAACACTGAGAAACATTTGAAAATGAAACACTCGTTGCAAAATCTATCGATTCCGGAATTAGCTTTTTCTAAATCACATCTCGCTCATATTACGGATGCCGAGGACAAAGTAGTTTTGAACGCCAAGATTTTCTTCTTCCTTAAGTGCTCGCTTTAAGGTTAGTTATTAATAGCTCGAAAAGCCAAAACTGGCTATTTACATGTTTATGGAGATGAATTTTGCTGTTGTCACGGCCGCTGAATTTTCCGAATTTTTCTTAGATTACTTCTTGGATATTATGTGAAAGTACGTTAAGCTTACAGCCACATCTATATCTGTTAATATGATTAGAGGACGTTTGGATAACAGTTCTCATCTAATCTTCTGTATGTATGCAATTTGTTACATTTGTTTGTCAAACTTCAGTGAACCGCTGTTCAATGCAATGGTGCTAACAATTACATCCAACGACAAATTGTACATGCTTTAATTGTGTTGTATCATACATAGAAATCTATCAGAACAGGAATTTTCTTTTTATCAGGTTAATTGTTAATTTAAACATTGTACTTCCATGGATTTATAAAGAGATGGTTTGCGTTGTAATCACCTCCCGTCAAAAATGTATGGTCCAGCTGATTAATGTAATACATTAAGTGATGCTACATAGTTTATCAACCACTCCTCACCAGATGTTCATTGTTTGGACTTGTTTCACAGTATTCTTTGTTAGTTTGAATTATTAGTCTTTTTTTATTAGTACAGATTGCCGTCCGGATGTTAGGTATCGCAGAGTGGATATCCATTGGTTTTGAAATGATTTCGTTTCGTTTTTACAGCTATGTCTTGCTTTCGCAAAGCCCGCTTAGCTTTAATATTAGAGGCTATTAGTAACGGAAAATAATTGTTCATCATAGTTGGCTTATTTATCAGTAGTAATTAAAGTAGAGTTGGCTTTAAATAAAACTAAAAAAAAACAGATTTTCATAAAACCGATTCAGATTACAATTACTACTGACATAAAAGCCAACTATGATGAACAATTATTTTCCGTTACTAGAAATTCTCAAACAAATATTGCTGAAACCAAAATTGGCCTCTAATATTAAAGCTAAGCGGTATTGCGAAAGCAAAACAGCTTACGTTGCATCCAGTCATTTATATACAGCTAGTTTGAGAATGTTCAGTTTTAACTTTGAACGACGGCATATTCATTTTTTTTTATATTCATTTTGTTGTTGACATTCTAAAATTATACATATATATAATTTTATAACTTATAATAATAATATATAACTAACTGTATAATTGGGAGTATAACTTAGTTGTTTGCATTTTTTTTTTTGCAGAAAAACACGTTTATTTCTAAGAAATGGTAAATCTTATTTTAATCAAAATATTTCCCATCGATATCTATGGTTTTCCCCATTGTTTCTTTCAATTTATGGATTCCATCGAAAAAAAATTGTTTGAGATTTTTTAAGAGCTTGAGAACTTTTTTTTAAAAGAAAACGCATAAAATTTGCAAAATCTCATCGGTTCTTTATTTGAAACGTTAGATTGGTCCATGACATTTACTTTTTGAAGATAATTTCATTTAAATGTTAACCGCGGCTGCGTCTTAGGTGGTCCATTCGGAAAGTCCAATTTTGGGCAACTTTTTCGAGCATTTCGGCCGGAATAGCCCGAATTTCTTCGGAAATGTTGTCTTCCAAAACTGGAATAGTTGCTGGCTTATTTCTGTAGACTTTAGACTTGACGTAGCCCCACAAAAAATAGTCTAAAGGCGTCAAATCGCATGATCTTGGTGGCCAACTTACCGGGCCATTTCTTGAGATGAATTGTTCTCCGAAGTTTTCCCTCAAAATGGCCATAGAATCGCGAGCTGTGTGGCATGTAGCGCCATCTTGTTGAAACCACATGTCAACTAAGTTCAGTTCTTCCATTTTTGGCAACAAAAAGTTTGTTAGCATCGAACGATAGCGATCGCCATTCACCGTAACGTTGCGTCCAACAGCATCTTTGAAAAAATACGGTCCAATGATTCCACCAGCGTACAAACCACACCAAACAGTGCATTTTTCGGGATGCATGGGCAGTTCTTGAACGGCTTCTGGTTGCTCTTCACTCCAAATGCGGCAATTTTGCTTATTTACGTAGCCATTCAACCAGAAATGAGCCTCATCGCTGAACAAAATTTGTCGATAAAAAAGCGGATTTTCTGCCAACTTTTCTAGGGCCCATTCACTGAAAATTCGACGTTGTGGCAGATCGTTCGGCTTCAGTTCTTGCAGGAGCTGTATTTTATACGGTTTTACACCAAGATCTTTGCGTAAAATCTTCCATGTCGTCGAATAACACAAACCCAATTGCTGCGAACGGCGACGAATCGACATTTCACGGTCTTCAGCAACACTCTCAGAAACAGACGCAATATTCTCTTCTGTACGCACTGTACGCATTCGTGTGGTTGGTTTAATGTCCAATAAAGTAAACTGAGTGCGAAACTTGGTCACAATCGCATTAATTGTTTGCTCACTTGGTCGATTATGTAGACCATAAATCGGACGTAAATCGCGAAACACTTTTCGAACCGAACACTGATTTTTGTAATATAATTCAATTATTTGCAAGCGTTGCTCGTTAGTAAGTCTATTCATTATGAAATGTCAAAGCATACTGAGCATCTTTCTCTTTGACACCTTGTCTGAAATCTCGCGTGATCTGTCAAATACTAATGCATGAAAATCCTAACCACAAAAAAATCACCCTTTATTTTGATGCGATTTCTTCGTAGTTTCTGAAGTGCTGGTCTTGAAGATCGCTTTGCATTGATCGTAACAAATGGTAATCTGATGGTGCGTATTTTTACTTGTTTTGCGATATATGATCGAGCATTGTCGTGTAGCAAAATCACTTTACGCTGTTTGTTGGCTTGAATCGGATGGTTTTTTTCAATGCATGGATCAAATCTATCAATTGTTTTGGTAACGTTCACCAGTAATAGTTTCGTTCAGTTTTAGCAGCTAGGTACACCTCGCCTTTCTGATCCCACCAAATGCACAACATAACCTTACTTCCATGAATGTTTTGTTTTGCTGTTGATGTGGATGGTTCGCCTGGATGAACTCATGATTTTTTGCGTTTAGAGTTATTGTAGTAAATCCATTTTTCATCGCCAGTCACAATTTCGAGATAAAAAATGCCATCTTCGGTGTCTTGTGAACAAAGAATTGAAAACCATGAAACGATTTTCAATGTTAATTTCAATCACTTCATGTGGGACCCATTTTCCTTCTTTTTGAATCATTTTCATGGCATGTAAACGTTTACTTACCGTTCACTTACTTAACTGTTCTGTAAGTTCATTTTCTGTTTGTGCTTAGTTTTTCTTCAATAATGCTTCCAATTCTTCATCTTCGATTTTTTTAAGTCTAAGTCTGTTGAGTTAGTGCATGCTCACCATAAGTTTCTTGAAGCAACCGAAAACTTTCAGCAGCTTTTTTCTTTGCTTAAAGCAAAAAAGTAACTCTTCCCGCAAATGCTGTTTTTTGGTACGAAATTCGACATGTTTAAACAGGATTAAAAAATATGATGTTTATGCTTTCCGAAACATGATATACTAAATTTTTAACTTTAAAACGCAGTAGGTTTCATTGTAAAAGAATGTTTAGTACTAAAGTTACGCCACCTCTTAGAAAGTCCAAAAACTAAGTTATACACCCAATAACACGTGAAAATTACAAATAGTAAATATCTTTTGTAGTGCCGGTGGAACAATTCTTAAAAATTAGGGTAATAAAATTAGGTTGATTCTTAATTTGAAATTTAGGGTCAACGCTTAATAGAAATTTTACCATTTGGTTTTAAGATAAGCAAAACGGCATCTGGAACACTTAAAGTTGTTTGTATAAAGTTGTAAGATTCACTGATAGTAATTTTAAATAACGTCTATATGTTTCTTTCAAATCTTCTTCCACATTTTCTACTCTCTACATTTTCCACTAATAATTTTGGTGGTCGTACCGCTCTCCTAAGTGGTCTAAAACGAGGCACAACTTAAGCTCTTAAGTTTGACTGGTTGAGGTTTAAAATATATACAACATAATACATAAATTAATCATTGACTCAATAAAATCATCTGCAATTTTCTTTTTGTTGTTATCATATGGATTATTAACAACGTCATCATTCGGATTACATATAGACCACAATGCCGGTCAATATATGCCGGTCAAATAATTCAATTTCTTTTATGATTAAATATTTTATCTGCTTTAAAGTTATTATACTAGTACAATGTTACATGTATGTCATATTTTTGTTTTGAAATTGTATATAGGCACAGTATAATAATTTTTAAAATTTATTTTTCTTTATTTCCGTTAATTTCTTTTGTTTATGTTGTTCATTAAATACTGTTATGGTAAAATTTATTGTAAATAATGATTTTTTTGTTAAATTTGCCGCCATTCACCACTTAGTCGTTTTCCCGTGATCATTTTGTTTTTCAGAATGGAATAACTGGAGTCAGTCGAGGATGTGATCATGGCAAGTTAAATCCCGCGTAGGTATATAATTGTCCGTGCTAACCGTAGTTCGTTAGTGTTCGCACCATTCGGCGGTAACTACAGATATTTTTTTGCAACTTTTCATGGTTACTCACCCGATCCACTGAGCCTAGCCGAGCTCACTCAATAATCCGTCGCGAAAGCATCCGAAATTAAATATATTCAATTTCCTGCTAACGGTCTGGGCAGTAAGGAGTTCAGGACTGGAAATTTTCCAGCCTTGGCCACCTCGCCCGTCTTATGGACCGATACAACCTTACTTAATTCATTGAAATAGAAACATGTCAGAAGAAAATGATAACTATAAAACTTGATATTTTGGAAAATCAGCAGAATTTATTTTGTAGTTAACTTAATTTTAAATGCTTTACCGAATTCTAACGACACTTTTCATTTCTTCGGAATCAAAACTAATTGGAACACGCCATCCGTTTTTGCATAAAATTTGTATAGAGGTCAATTTGCGTATAATACAATTTTTCTGAGCAATTTCCAGTCCTAGATTTTTCTTTAGGATAATATTTTCTGTAAATTCGGAAGAATCATATAATACACAAGTAACTTATGACATACCTCGATTCCTTGGGATGTTATTTTTCTTCTGGTTGAATGGCTTTTCTGAGCATAGGAAAAATTTTCTGAACAACATATGACAATGTTTCTTTATTAAAACCGGCGTTCTTACATTTAATTTTGGGATGCGCTATAAAATAATATATTGAGGGAATTGAATATAGCTAAATATACTTTTTGGTGCAAATTATCAAAATAGATAGTTTTGTGAAATTTTGGTCTAAACTGTATTTTTTATTTTTGATGTGTTCCGAAACATCACTAATCTAGAGTTGCATTCGTGTTTCATAAACAGCCAAGACTGTCTGGATTTAAGGAATGTAACTGTGGTAACTTCTAGAACGGAATATGGAAACAAAATGGATAATTTACAGAATGAAAGTATCATATATATTCAATTATCAAAGGATAATACGATTCCAATCCAAACTAAAATAAACAAAATGGTAAAAGAATAGAAGGTTGCTAAAATATTGATGAAAGTGCCAGCGTAATGTGAACTAAAGATAATTTACAAATTTTATAATTATAAGTTTTACCATAAATACAATATTCGGTTGCATTCACAAAATGAGATGGCGTAATATTTGTAATAAATCGCTAGAACTAAAAATGGAAAATAGCATAAAAACAATGTTTGCAGCCTGTGCAGCCCTCATAATATTTGTGTGTCCGGAGGTGATATTGGTCCTGCGCCTGAGGTAGATGCCCAGGTAGAAATCATAGATGTGGCAGAAAATGATGATAACTTTACTGATGAAACAGATTCTTTATAAGCAATTGCTTTTCGAAATGTGCTGTTGGAACAATTAAATCGATAAAAACAATTTATAAATAATTCAGTGTTTTTATTTTAATGTCAATAATATAAATTCAATAATTTATAAAAAATAAAAAAATCGTATTTCCTTTTTGGTTTTTTTTTGCAATATCAAATAGCAAAATAAGCTCATTGAGCCTTTTTATCCATAAAAATTTTAGCACGGCATACTTTATGAAAATAACAATTAACATACAAAAATATACCCAATAAGTTTAATTTTTTGCCGTCAGATCCACTTGTAGACAACTATTAACTTCAATAGCAAAACTCTAAAACAACGCTAAAATATTAGGTTATATTTTTTTAACATCAGTTGACAAAATTATAGATGGTCTCTACCGCGATAAATTTTTTATTTTTTTTTGAGGTGAATAAATCAAAAAAATTTAATTTGGCTGTCAAAATTTCAATTTTTAACTAGTTTCGAACACATTCACACACGGCCTAAACAAAAGTCGGTGGAATTTCCGCCAGGATAAATCAATGCGGATTTATCCACCGAGTTTTGTTTAGTAGTGAAATAAATAATAGAAGACTTGCAAGCAAATTTGAAAAAACGATTAGTAGCCGGCGAAAAATTCGAATAATATAAAGAATTGTAATGCAAATTATAATTCGAAGACGAAAATATCCACCGATATCAAGAATACGCACCCAGTGCCAGTTCGATCATTATTGTTAGTTGTTTTGCGTTGAGTTTTATGTGTAAAATTAATTTTCCAGAGCGAAACAATTTATTGTTAGGTTACTCGAGAAATGCAAAATAAAACTAAAAGTACACAGATGGCTTTGAATTAGTTGATCAAGTTTTTTAAAGAAAAATTTGTTTTCTAAATGTTTTCATAGTACTTTCGAAAATGGAATCAATAGAATGCCAAAGGCTAAAGCTATAAAATTAAATAACTAATCCGTTTATTTTGAAAGTGGTTTAAGTCCAACTTACTTTTTACATATTATTTTTATTTATAAACAATTATAATCACATTTCGAATAGCGAATTAGCTGAGGAAGAGTGAAGACTCGAAACTAGTTCTAAATAAAAATAAAAAATAAAATTATCACAAACAAGAAACATAGTTATTCTCATTTTTAAAGTTAAAAAAAAAAAAAAAAAAAATGTCCTTTCGAATTTATTTCGAAATTATATTTTTATAGTTATATTTTTAAATCAATTCAAACACTTAAAAATAAATGTATTGTACTTAAACCACTTTTAAAAGAAACTGCTCAATTAGGGCTATGACTTAGGAAAACTGGGAGGAAATCCTATTACAATTTTGAAATTTGTTTGTATATTATATTATATTAGTTTTTCCTTAGTTTTACAATTGCTTTTGTTTTTTAGGAACTTAAATCTCCTTATAGATATCGTGTGAATAGATAATAGGACTTTTATAGCCTGCCTTGATATGAAATTCCCATCGAATCCCATGTGTAACCTCTTAAAAAACATGTTATTTGTATGGAAAGTTACATGAACACACATTACTACTTATCAGAGTAAGATGCTCGGCGATATTTGGAATAACACTATGATTACACTGCATTGTGGTGACTCGTTAGATATGATATTATGTGAAAATCAGATTGTTGTGAGTCTGGTGAGAATCTATAGATTTGGAATAGTATTTTAACTTCTTATCGGCAGAAAAATTAATTTTGAAAGCTGTGATTGCATGTAAAAAATTGTCTAAAATTACGGTTCCAGTCGTCAATCAGCAAACGGCTTTTTATAAATTTCTATTAAGTGCAAGTATTATAAAACAAGTAACTCGATATGATATCTTACATGGTGGGAAACGTATCGAAATAATATTATATTTCCTGTGACGCCCGCCTAAACACAAACCATTAATTGGTTTAATTGCATAAGAAATTGAGTCTCAAATTATGCTATACATTTTTTGCGTCCTTGACTACATATAGATATATGTAGGTCAGAGAAAACGATTCAACAAAAATCAAATAATTTTCATGCCACACTCCCGCACACGATTCAACATAAAGATATAATCGATCGCCAACTTGACCTCCCACAAACCAATTTTAAATCAATATTTATTATTATTTACCTCAAAATGGTCAAGCTGTACACAACACTATATATTTTATCCAAATAGAAAGACCCCACCGCCATACATTTTTCAGTCACCCTTTTATTTTGTTTTATTTTTTAAATACAAAAAAAAATTAAAACATCCGACAGATATACTTCAGACAAAAACTCATCATCCCAAAAAATTGAAAAGTACGTATTCTAGAAAGGAATACGACAAAACTTTATTTTTATGTGTTCTTGTCATCATCTTAAACTTTTTCAGCAGCAAAATTATATTATGATTATGCATAAAATGGAACATTTCGAAAACACATACACACACAGATACGAGTACCTTAAGGCGGATAATACTTAATTAAAAATCTTCGAACCTAACAAAAAAAAAGTTCTAATTATTTTCTATTTTTCTTCTGTTGCATGAAAATTTTTACAAAATCAATTCACCAACACAAAAAAAATAAAATGAAAGCTTCAAAAGATTTCATAGAGTAGTAAGATCTCGACTACACTACTACATATATACATTCACCCGGTTCAGTATACATATTTGGAAAATATAAAAAGCACGCAGACTCATAATGTGGGGGTGACTATTGACGTGCGACTATCATCATATTCTTTATTTATATTCTCTACATATTGATAATCTTGATCCGAACAAATACAACAACACCGCGACGATAAAAAGGAATCCCGACAAAACATTTTCCAATATTATATCCGAAATAATAAGAGGAAAAAGGAAATAATTTTTATGTTCAAGTACATCCGTCTCTTTTTAATCCATTTAGATTTCCGATGAGTTTTCCTTTTTTTTCTGCTCGTTTCGATAATATGTAGGCCACACCCTGTATAATATAATTTTGATTGGTGGTTTGACAATACGTTTTCCTTTCGTTGTTGCTGTTGCTTTTATGATGCGGGAAATTTTATATGTGATACTATACAGTTACCCCGCCTTTTATTATACATTATCCTTTATGGTTATGCTGTCAGTGTATTATAATAAAGGAAAGCGATTTTTATTTTATTTTTTGTTTTGTTTAGGTAGGGAGGATGTAAATTTATCCTATATCTAAATTTGGGAGGAATTTTTGATAAATTTTTGAAATTTTATTATAAACACAAAATAAAGGGAAACAAATTTCACCCAAAACACATTTATTGACGTGACGCGTGAATAAAAGGACGTATTTTAAAAAATATTTTAATTGAAAATATCCTTTCGATAAATGTCGTGAAAAATTGTTTAAAAAAAATTAATATTGGCAACATTGTAAAAATAGAAATATAATTAAGTGAGCTTTTTTTGTTTGTTATAACACGACGAATAAAAAGTCGTTTTGTCGACAACTTAATTTGAAGAGAAACAATTTCTCAACGAAATTTATATATATAAACAACAGGAAGTCGAGGTGTCCGGTAACGGTAACCGGTTCCGATCGTCACATTTTCCCGTTCCTTTTCCTTTTCCGTTTCAACTTTTTTTTTTATTTGTGTGTGACCCCACCATATCTGTAACACATATATACACGATACATTTTCGGTTGAGCTTTTTTTTGTTTTTTTTTTGCCTTTCGTGGTATTTTGTTATTGTGAAAGTTCTCTCTATCCATTACAAAACCGGCGGCGACGACGGTAGCGGAAAAAGAATCAAAATAAATAAACAGTTTGCGGTTTTTCTTATTATTTTTCTCGAAAAAAAAGAAATTTATTTTATTTTTTTCGTCTTAAAGTGAGAAAGCTCTACACAAAAAATAAAAGTTCTTGATTATTATTATCATTTTATATAAATAAAATAAAAAATATTTTTGTTGTTAATTTTGTTGCAAAGTGATTATGAAAAATTATGTGAAAAACTTTTAACATCACTCGCGCGTTGTGCTTTTCGTTTTTGTACAGATGTGTTTGTTTGTGTTAGTGAAAAATAAAATTGTGATATAAGAGCTGTATGTGATTTTATTATAATTAATAACTGTAAATGAAAGTTTATTATGATTGATATAAAAAGTTCAACTGATTATATAAGTCGGTCGGCGGCAGCAGCTGCCAGTGCTAGTGGTGGTAGCAATCCAACATTTAGTAATTTTACAATGTTGTTTGCAGGTAAATATCAGTATACAATATAGATTTCTAATAAGTAATATCCTATCGGAATAGTGGTGAACCAAACATGGAAGAATTTAACTTTCCAATCACGTACCTGTATATGTTTTATAGCACATAGAAGTTGTTCGGTTTAAGTTAAACGTGAAAATTATATGTGTGCTGGTTCATATGAGGATATTATTGGAAAATGTTTGAAAAATACTAATGTGAAATTAAGAGCTTTTATAGTTGGATAAAACCTGTTGTTGATATATTTGAGTGATGTTAAGTTGTTATAAAAATTTGTGTAATCCAAAGTTTAGATACATACTCGTAAACTTACAGTTCAACATAGAATTTTACTAAATATTACCATATAATAAAAGTTTTAACGGTTTCGTTAAACTGCTAAGGATATCCTTACATAAAGTGGAATTTTTTTAAGATCATACAGCTTGTTTTACTTTTACACTTTTATGGGACATTCGCATTTAAATACGAGGTGGCTATAATTAATATCAAAATGATTGAGTATACTCAGTATAAAACGAATTATAAATCTAGGGCCTTGATTTATTTTATATTTGTTTCAATTTTTTATAGAGTTTTATATAAAGCTAAAAACAGCTTAGACGATTTACAATCTCAAAAGAAATCCCCATCCAGAGAAAACCGAAGTAATTACTAGAGGTTATTCAAGATAAAATACTGTTATTTATAAAAATGAAAAAACGAGTTATGTTTTTTTTTTATTTCTTCCAAATGTTACAACAAAATTATATTTTGATAAAAATTTAATAATTCTACTCGAAAAATGAATTAATTTCATCAACAATTTCCCGAAAATAAGCCATTGCACGTCGGATATTCTATATTTTCTAAATATTTTGATAATATTTTTGGCATGTTTAAAATTTACTCCAAATTGATTTGAGGTATTTCATACAGCCGATGAACCTTTAATTTTTATTTTAAATATGTTACCTTGAAGACTTTTAGAAGTTGTTAAAGGCCATTTAAAATTTTCCTTAAACTGCTGACTAGTTGAAATGTACCGTCCTAACAATACGAGACCAAGCGTAAATTTTTGCATACAAATATTCGATATACAGAAAAATTTATTTCGGAAAACCCGGCTGAATGTGAGCGAAAATTAAATTAGCCTCACACCTTTTTTAAAATAAAAATGATAAATTAGTTTAATAAAAATGTATTAAATTTATTTCAATTACTTTAAGTATTAGAAAAGAAAAAAATATATGGTTTGTAAAAAATAGCGACTGTTGATTTGTAATAGCGACTGTTGATTTGTAAATAACCTATCGGACATGCTTGAGACTAATTTCCGAAGAACTTCTACTCGAATTTCAATTCATACTTCCCGTACTCCATTTTTTTATTTAATTACAGATTGAAACTGTTTCTCAATCATATATGTATACCTCTCGGTAAAGGACGCCCCATAAATTTTCAATAGGGTTTAGGTCCGGGTTGCCAGCTGGCCAGTCCATCACCTCAATATTTTTTTCGCTAGACCATTTTTTCGTCTCCTTTGACGTGTGAATTGCTGCATTATCTTGTTGGAAGATAAAATTTAGCATGTTCACCTTCTGCATGATCAATTAGACTTATTTCCAACATTTGCGTGTAAATTATCAATTTCATTTTGGTAGAAATCCAGGCGAGTGACAGTTTTCCATTGTAGCAAAATGCACCCCAAACCATGAGCAATCCTCCACCAAAGCTCTGCTTAAACGGATTTTGGTTTCTTTTAGAAGGTCCTGCCAATAATATTGGTATCAGGGCCAACTAAACTAAACTTTTTTTATTTGCTGAACAGTACCATTTTCTATTCATCTTTCCATGATATATGGTTTTTGGCAAAAACAAAACGAGCTCCTTTGTGACGTGCAGTTAATGACGGTTTTGGCACCATTTTTTGCAAATCAGATAGCGGATTAACACGCAAAATCTGTTGAACCTGACGTGTTATAACTGGGAGCTGCATTTGTGGTTATCGACATAATGAAAAATACAACGCTTACACTATCATTTATTTTAGCTTTAGCCCCACTATTGCGTTCAATTTAGCTGCAATTTGGCGGTGTTATAGCCCACAGTCTTTGTATGATGTACGCTTTAATGGTTAATATTTATTCACTTGTTAATCGTTTACCTTTTCTCATTTTTAAACTTTTTATCAAATTAGTCTTACTACGATCAAAATATGTTCTTTCTTGTCTAAATCACTTTTAAAAATTAGAATAAGGTGCTTTCCCGAAAATATAGATATAAATATTGACTACACGATTTGTTTTATACAGTAAACCCCCGTTATACGGACGCCCGCTTTACGGAATTTCGATTTTACGGACAAAATTTATTTGGACTCAAAATTCGCTATACGAACCAAAAATTCGCATTTACGGAAATAAATTTTTTCTCTCTTTCTTTTTCCGTTATTCTTTTTATCTACGAATTCTCTTAGTTTCTACATATTTCGGGAACTCACAAATTACAATATTACAACAAATTCCATGTTATTGTTACTCAAATTCATTTTAGTCGAGTTTCTTATGCGATTAAGCTTAGTAATGTTTTGATTTTGTTCTATACATTTTGCTTTTATATATTTGATAAAGTACATACATAGTGTGTTAGTTTTCTTACCCAGTAAATATGTCAGGAAAGCCTTCAGGAAGTGTTGATGAAAAGTGTGTAAAAAAAACGAAAGTCTTTAACACTATAAATTAAATGAGATGTGTTAAGACGATTTGATGCCGGAGAAAAAACAATGAAATTGCTAAATCTTTAGACCTCGCCACTTCAGCCGTGGGTACGATTAAAGATAATAAAGAAAAAATATTGATCAGTGCGAAACGCGTAACACCGTTAACGGCAAAACGTGTTTCACGGCAAAGAAGTCAGGTAATGGAAGAAATGGAACATTTGCTGCAGAGTGTTTGGATAGACCACCAATCCCAGATAAATATGCCAATTTCCACTATTAATTATCCAAGAAAAAGCTAAGAGCCTGCACGAAGATTTAGTGGCCAAATACGGTGAATCTTCACAGTCTGAACCATTTTTAGTTAGCAAAGGCTGGTTTGACCGGTTTAAAAAACGACATTCTCTTCACAATTTAAAAACAACAGGGGAAGCAGCAAGTGCAGATACTCAAGCGGCTAAATTGTTTCCCGAGGATTTTAAAATAATAGTCGATGCTGGTGGTTACACCCCACAGCAGGTATATAATGTTGACGAAACGGGTCTATTCTGGAAAAAGATGCCTTCTAGAACATTCATTTCTAAAGAAGAGAAAACAGCTTCAGGATTTAAAGCAGCTAAGGATCGCATTACGCTTTTAGTCGGAGAGAATGCTGGTGGTGATCATAAGTTAAAACCGTTACTTATTTATCACGCAGAGAACCCACGGACATTCAAAGGCATTAACAAATCAACACTTGATGTTATTTGGCGCTCAAACAAACGAGGATGGATGACAACAAGCGTTTTTGAGGACTGGTTAAATAACCATTTTTCAACTTCTGTGACAAAATTTAACGCTGAGCAGAATATTGCTAACAAAGCATTGCTTATTGTTGACAATGCACCCAGCCATAATTTCAGCAAGGTACCTGAACACATTAAAATTATATTTCTACCACCAAACACGACGCCTTTATTACAACCTATGGACCAGGGTGTTATTGCTAATTTTAAGGCTTACTATTTACGTCGAGTGTTTAGAAGTCTAATTGAATCTATTGATGGTCCAAATCAAGAAACCATTAAAGAATTTTGGAAGAAATTCAATATAATGAATGCGCCATTAATAACATCGTAAAATCGTGGGATGAAGTTACTGAATCAGCAATGAATGGAGTGTGGATGAAATTATGGCCAGAATGCGTTCAAGATCATACATCAGCCAGCTCCCAACTTTCAAATGTGTATGTACAAAACCAGATTGTCGCAATTCCAGATGAAGCAGGTATGAATGAGGTAGATTCAGAAGATATAGTAGAGCTCCTTCAATGTAATGATGAAGATCTTACTAACGAAGAACTATTGATGGTGCTTGAAGAAAGATGTGATTTAGAAAAATCAGAAACTCCAGGCGAGAGCCCACAAATTACACAAACACAAAAGTTGTCAAGGGCAATTTCTTTGATTGAGGAAGGCCTAATAATAATAATAATAATAATAATAATAATAATTCCCAACGACCTATTACCCCTCCCAACCGCGCGCGGGGAGTCTCCATCTGTATTATTATTATTTTTTTGAGTATAATTCCAGTGATTATAAACATGGATATCGAACTGCTTAACCTGTGAAATTAAAGAAAAGTAGCAAGCGGGAAAATCTATATTAGTATTAAAATCAAATCTGATAATTAAGAGGCAAACTAGGTGAACAGCTAAGCAAAACGATACCCGTCGCGGACGGAAGGAGAACAGAGGTTGAGTCTGCTTAGTACAAGCAGATTAAAATTGAAAAATATAGCAGTCAACTGATAAAATTTCATAAAATTTGATAAATAAAACAAAATAAAATGTAACAAAACAAAATGTTATAAAAGTTATAAAATATTAAAGGCCAAACCAGTCAAGTTAAATAAAAAAGTTGTTTTAAAGTGCGTTTCGTCATATTAAAATCAATGAAGTGGGAGTATTGGTTAGCCTCGTGAAGCATCCTAGATACAGGTTCATTTTTACCATAGTCAGTCCTATGATGGTCGATTCGAAACATAGGTACCGATCTCAAGGCTCGTGAATTAAAATTTAGATTGATTTTTCCTAAGAGGAAAGGAGAGTCGGTACTGCCGGTTAGCAATTGATGAATAAAAACCACGTCTGCAACAACCCTGCGCCTACGAAGTGGTTGTAAATCAATTAGCTTGAGGCGATCTAGGTATGGAGGTAGGTGAAACATGTCCACCCACGGTAGCCCGCGTAAAGCAAAGCGAAGAAATCTACGCTGAACTGCTTCAATCCATTTTATGTGAACCACATGATAAGGCGACCACACATGGCAAGCATATTCGAGCAGGGGACGAACGAATGTTAAATAGAGAGCCTTCGTAACATAAGGATCGTCGAATTCTTTCGACCAACGCTTAATGAAACCGAGCGCAGCGTTACCTTGATTGACAATGCGATCTACGTGATTTCTGAAGTTCAATTCGCTGTCACAAACGACCCCCAGATCACGAACAGAACTAACTCTGGTAACGGCATCGTTGTTAATATAATAGTCACGAGAAATGGACTGTGCACGCTTCCGAGAGTAGGTGACGGTCTGGCATTTACCCACATACAGCTCAAGGTTGTTCTTTACACACCATACGGAAAATGTATTGAGGTCGGATTGTAATAGGATCCTATCGGTGGTGTTTGAAATCTGTTTGTAAATCTTCATGTCATCGGCGTATATAGATATAGTTGAATTTTTAATTAAACATGCAACGTCGTTAATAGACAGAATGACAAAAATCGGCCCCAGATGGCTGCCTTGGGGCACTCCAGATGTTGCTGAAAAATGAGCTGATACTGATGTCCTAAACAGAACTTGATAAATATGGTCTTTAAGATAAGAGCCCACCCAACGGAGAAATTGTGGGGGAAATCCAAGAGCCCTGAGCTTAAACAAAATAACTTTATGGGAAATCCTGTCAAACGCCTTGCTGAAATCGGTCAAGATAACATCGACCTCATTCCCTGCTTCAATCATATTTAATGTTTGTGAAGTGAATTCCACAAGGTTTGTGGTCGTGGAGCGAGCTTTGAGAAAACCATGCTGATTGTCGGAAAACAACGGTTTACAATAAAAGTACAATGAATCGTATATAATACTTTCGAACAGCTTGGGAATACAAGATAACTTTGCAATCGGCCTGTAATTACAAATGTCTGATTTGGAGCCGTTCTTATGGATCGGAACTATAAAGGAACTTTTCCAAATAGATGGGAAAATTCCAAGTGAAAGCGACTTTTGGAAAAGTGCCGTCAGCGGCTGTGCAAGAATATTACTGCAGTTTTTTAGGACGATGGATGGTAGACCGTCAGGACTAGGTGAAAAATCATCTTTAAGTTTGGAAATCTTTTGTACCACGGATTCGTAATCGATTTGAACCGAAGTTAGTGTTGTTTGAACACAGTTATTCATGTGTATGAAGTAATCCTGGATATATTTAAAGAAATTGATCCATTAGATGAAAGAAGCCGACAAGTAACCAGACTTGTTCAGAATGATATTCTTTGCTACAGAGAAATTTACAAAGAAAAAGTTAAATCAAAGCAAACATCTCTAGATTCATATTTAACTAACTCAACATTTGAAGCCCAAATTAAAAAGACAAACGAAGGTCCTCTTAAGCCACTAATGGCCAACAACGTTAACAAAGAACCGAGAAAGAAAATGGAGCCAGAAAAACCGACGCCGCTGTTGCGATATTTTTCTAAAACAGCAGTTCTAGTTCCCAATGCACATGTTGATTTAACTTTGGATGGCAGTTCCGCCGAACGATCCCGTTTTACGCAATTTTTTAATAATTTAAAATGAAAATTTTAAACTTTAATAAGAGAAATTTATGATTTTTTTATTTTTGTTGTTTTTTATTTGAATTGTGTTTTGAAATAAATAAAGTACTTTTTTTACTTTTTACTTTTAATCCTCTTTATAATTAAGGTGCTTGAGGTGAAACTGTTTCGCATTCTCTGTCGTAAATTTAAAAATTTTGTTTTTTTCAGAATATTTGGTTACTATGTTACTAAAAATAAATGTGAGGCTAATTTAATTACGCTCCAAGAAAATCAAGAAAAATTATCTCGTGAATTATATTTTGTTCGATCATCAGTAAAATCTACACATGACGTTTCTTAATATGATACATATTGATATGTCTTATACCACGTTTACACCAGTAGTATAAAAGTATGTATCAAAAAAGTATGACGGTGTAAACTCAAAGTAAAATACTTTATTACTTTATCACATACTTTTTTGCTATTAAAGTATTGTACGTATCTAAAAAGTATTGGTATAATGTTATGCGGTGTGAACTGTTAATATAATATTTTAAGATACGAAATGACATTTTATTCAATCTTCAGATTTTTTTTGTTTATTGTGGTAAATTTTAACTGTTTTTGTGAAATATATAAGTAATAAACTATTATAATATGTTTTCACACCACCATGGTGTAAACTGAAGGAGAAAAATACTTTATTAGTAAAATACTATTATACTATTAAAGTAGCTATGAGCTATGGTGTAAACGTGGTATTATTCGTTCAAATGTACGCATCCCATAAAGGAGAATAAACTTGATAAGAATTTTAAATAAGAATTACACTAATAAGAAAAGTGTATTTAACAAATGTGCACTTTATTGTGTTTATCATAAATTATTAATACTTTTGCAAATCCAAAGGCAATTCCCGTTGGAACATTATTTTCCATTATTTTTTGTGCACTTTTATCACGAGATTTAATTTCAAATTTAAATATAAAGTGAGAATATCCTTTTCTTTAAGTGATAAATTTTATATATTTTAATTTTGTATTAGCTTCAAGAGTTCTCTCTTCGTCAGCTATTTACTCTATTCTGAATAGAGAAATCTCGAAACTAGTACAAAATAAAAATTATCACTTAAAGAAAAAGACCCATTGGAACACTTTACAATATCTGTAAACATTGTTGTACTAAAAAATGGTTCTATGTTATTCCAAACAGTTTGTGGTTTATGGTCTGATTTCCCATTTTCAAAAGTGAACGTTTAAAATCATTTTCAATATTTATAGAGTTAATCGAGTTTTGATTATTTATTTAAATTTAAATCTCATTTTATTAAATTACCCTCATTTATATGATAAACTGGAGATTGTATAATATGGGGCAAAGCTCTTTTATCTAACCTATGAAAACTAAAAATTAGTGTGTGTGCCTAATAGATATTATCCAAATGCGTAATAGTTTAGTAAATCGTTGTACAGTTAAAACGGAGTCAAATTATCTAGTGTTTTCTGAAAAAATAAGGCAGACAAATTTTGTTACAAATTTAATTGATCACTGTATTATCTTTAATCATTTTAATTCTTATGGTAAAAACACATTAACAGAATTTTGTAAGCAGCAAAATTTCGATTCTCTTTTGGGCCTAATTTATTGAAAAAGAAGTATAAAGTTATACTCCCCTCAGTCAATCCTTCTGGACATTCAGATATTTCTTGCAGCTATGTCTAATTTCCCAATTACGAAAACGGGGTTTTGGAAAAGTTCTATTTGTCTGGCGTATTCCTGTGTAGGCTAAAGGTTTGTGATGGCCTTACATTATAGCACTGAAACAAATAAATTAATAGCTTAAAAGTGCAAAAGGAGTACCTCGCCTCACTTACATCAGCTGTTTCAGTTGTTTAATCCATACGATTTGTTTCTACATGTGTCATTTGTTTATATGTAAAACCGAGAACATGATCAATTTTTGTTGTGCAAAAATATTACGTTCTGTGGCACTATTCTGGCTTTTCCTGGGAATAGGGAATTGGGAAAAATATTTTCATGGCATTTTTGTCCAAATTGTATTTTTATGGCCTACTGAAAAAATAAGTTTAGTGCAAAAATTTTCAAAACCAAGTGAATTGGGAAACTTTTGTTCCACAAAATTTTTATAGGGAAAAATATTTTCCCATTTAACTTTGTTTCGAAAATATTAGCACCAAACATGTTTCCTCAGTAGGCCAGAAAATACAATTTAGACAAAAATGCTATGAAAATATTTTTCCCAATTCCCTATTTCCAGGGAAAGCCAGAATAGTGCCACTGGCGGTTCTTCTAAGACACTTGTGTTCTCAATCAACCAATGAACGCAAAGAACCCTAAAACGAGAGCAAATAATGTTCTTTTCACTTGAATTGAATTCTTTCAACTCTGTCGATTTTTGAATATTAATAAAACCATCTGAATGGTACTAACTACTAATTAACCATTAAATTTGTACAATTTGTTATTGTACATTGTTTATGTAATTACGATATGTCAAACTAAAGTGACCAAAATACATTTTTTAATTTAATAATAAATTGTTCTTTATTTTTGTATGATTTTACATTAATGCCCCATTTACTTGCGACCAACATTTTTCTTCTGCAAAATGAAACAGATATAACATTGACCTATTGCACATGAGAGACAAGAAAAAAAATATATCTCAACAAAATTTTGCAGAAGATTTTAAAGCCACTACACCGCCAAAACCGCTATTAAATGTTGCCATAAAAATAAATGTTGCCATAAAATGTATTCGATTCGAGAATTTGTATGGTAACATTTTTAAAATATACAAAAAAAAATTATTTCGTATTTATAAATGTTGAGGATTCATAATAAAAACAGACGCCATAGATAAAAATGTAAATTTCGCATTTGAATTAATTAAAAATAAATTAATAATAATGATATAACAAAATTATGGCATTACCATATTCTTATATAGCGGATGCTACTTATTTACCTACGAAAATTTGCAGAAGAAAAATGTTGGTCGCATGTAAATGGCGCATAAATTGCAACTAATATTGAATTCTATTTACTTTTCCAAATCAATGTGAAATTTATGGTTCCAATAGAACAAACCAAAATTGATGTGGCTTATGTATGTATTGGAGATATTAAATAGGATTTTGAAGTTTACAAATATAACCTCAAAACGACATGAATTGTGCACTCAACTATACGAAATTTTATGTGTATATTTCATCATCATATATTTATTAATGAAGGAAAAAAAATATTTCAATTAAATTTAAAACACATACTTTAATTTATTTATAATTTAACTCACTACAAAAATTGACATTTCACTTTGTTCTAGTGTAGTACATCAAAAAAAAATTTACGAAAAAATCTACATTTTTTAAAATTGATGTATATAAAAAAATGATTTTTTCTGTCAAATAGAATTTTTTGATGTACTCGTATATCAATTTTTTTTTTGCCGGATTTTGGTAAATAGATTATTTCATGAAATTCTAATGTGAATCAAATATTTTTTTTTTTCAATATTCGGCCAATTTATCACAAAGTATTGGTAGTACATATTTTTATTTCCAGTTTTTATGGCAGTACCCGGCTCTACCGGGTGGCTGAAACTTTCAAATATCTCGGAAAATAAGCACTCTACAAAAAAATGTCCATTTTCAAAATTTAATTATTCCGGGGGAACATACATAAGTGGTAAAATTAGTGCTCCTCTTCACCCCCCCTCGCGGCGGGTAACTTTGAAATTAAAATGGGAACCCCTATTTTGTATTGCCGATTCGGATTCTACAGCTTAAAATATGTATGATTTCTTTGAACCATTTTTTCAACAAAGTTTCAGCCTAAAAAAATTACCCAGTATAATAAATATATAAAGAATTTGTCAGTAAATTTGATTCAGATCAGTTCAAATTTTTTATGGAAAACAAGATTAAAATTTTGTTTTAGATCATAAATTTTAATTTTAGTGTGCGGCTCTCTGTTTTTCATAAAGTTGAATAGAACAGATAAAGTTGAATTGAATCACTTCAAAGGGCAGGGGTAGTTCATTTTTAATATTTACTGAAACACAGGGTGGTAAAAAAGTAGTTCTAAGGTTAACTATGAACCGAACATTTGTATTTTTAAAATTTTTAATTTGGCAAAACAATATTAATTTTCATATTGTTTTGCCAAATTAAACATTTTTATCCATAAAATTGAAAATTATCTTTGTAAAATTTCACTTCATCATCATGCATACATACAAAGGTCTCAAAATCACAATTGATGGATGTTTTACGGTTTCCCGGTAACATGGAATTATTATGAAATAATTTTTTTTTCTAGCCAGGTTTTTATTTGATAAATGATACAACTGAAAATAGAAGTTTTATACCGCGCGTACAAAAACAACCGCAATAAAATTCAGTGACGAAACATAAATGTTTTTAAGTAATGGGTGTGTGAATCAGTCTTTTTTTGTTAAAATAGAACACATTTGCTTGTTTAGAAAATGAAATAATTATTTATTGAAATTATGCTCCATCTGCAGTTACAACTATCTCCATTGGCGGAGGACCAATCAATAAGCCAATTTTCGATCTTTGCGTTAGAACTGAACCGCTGATAAGAAAGAGACGACTGAATCAACCTGAATAAAAGACATCTAAAGGAGCTATGTCTGGTGAATACGGCAGGTGGGGTGGAACTTCCCAGACCTTTCTTTTTAAATAATTTTTCACAACGTTTGCAACAATATGTGATTTTGCACTGTCGTGCTGAAAAAATAATTTGCTGTATCTATTCACCCATTCTGATCTTTTTTCTTCTATAGCTCGATTGAAACGTATTAGTTATCGCCGACAGGCATCGCCATTGACAGTTTTACCTGATTCCAACTGTTCATAATATATTTCAAAAATTTTTTCTGGAATTGAAGCCTATACAATAAAACACTCTGTTACGGAGCCGACGTTTCAGTTGTTTATTTACAACTATCCTCAGGGCATAAAACTATGAATATATTACAAATTTTACTAAAAAATCAATTACAAGATAATTCACAAAAAAACTTACAATAATTATAAACTCATAATATGTATAAAAAAGTTAAAAAATAAATATAAACTTCAAAATTAATGTAAATTAAAATATTTGGTATAATGTTATTGTAAACAGTGAAAAATTTTAAATGAATTGAAGTATTGTTTTTGGAAAAGGCATGTTGATACAATAAGGCTAAAGAAAATAGAAACATGTTAAAAATATCAAAAACGTTAAATATTAAATGTAGTAAAATGATAACAAAAACAATATTTAGATAAAATTAAGAAATACAGTTTTAAATAAAAATTTAATCACTTAAAACTACTTTATCAAAATTAAGATATGTGTCCAAAATAAATCCGTTAAAAGCATAAATGTTAATTGTTTTTAATCAAATGATTGTACATATTTTGTAAATAAGCTCAATCAGCTTGTTTATTCATACTTTCAGGATTCTTCTTAATATGAATCATCTCTAACACACGTCTAATTGAAAGATTCTTTTCTTGTTCCAATATTCTAACATTATCTAAAAATACGTCATGTTTAGTATTATACAAATGTATCGATAACGCGCTTGCAACTTCAACATTAAGTTTACCATTAGCTATGTTTTGAGCATCTCTTTTGTGTTGGCAAAATCTTGTAGATAACAATTGTTTTGTTTGTCCAACATAAATTTTATTACACGTACATTGAACTTGATATACAACGTTAGATTTTTTACCTAGCACAGTATGATCTTTAAGATTCGAATAAAGTGTTTTGCCAAAATTTATATGTGCTTTTCCAACTAATTTTAAATTAAATTTATTCATACAAAAACTTAATTTCTCATGTAATAACTTAACATAAGGGACCGAAACATATTTAATTTGATTATTGATTGATGAAACATGTGGAACAATTTCATCTATCTGTGGTCCAATTTGGTTTTTATTTAAAATAAATTTTAATATTTTATTTACAAACGAATTTGGATAACCATTCCTAGAAAGTGTAAATTTAAGAAGATTAAAATTTTGTTTATGAAAAGTTGGATCCGATAAAAGAATTATTTTATTCGCTAACAATTTAACTGTATTACGTTTATATGCCAAAGGGAGGTGAGAATCAAAATTTAAATATCTGCCAGACCATGTTGCTTTATGGAACCAATCAGTTAATAATTCCCCATTACTATTTCGAATTAAGATTACATCCAAAAAGGCTAACCTTTGATTACGTTCTAATTCCATAGTAAATTTAATGTTATCATTAAACGAGTTAAACAATTGAAAAAAGTCGTTAACTTTATCACGTGGGATGGCTGTAATTATATCATCAACATATCTAAAATAAAAAATTGGTTTAAAATCTAACGAATTTAATACCGTAGACTCAACATATTCCATAACAAGATCTGCAACTGCAGGGCTAATAGGCGAACCCATAGGTGATCCAAAAAGTTGTGCATAAATTTGGTTATTAAAGGAGAACTCACAATTTTGAAAAATTAACTTCATGGCACTAATAAATTCTGATTTATTTAATTTAATTCCGGAATTTGTTTTAATTTCAATCCATCTATCACTTAAAAGTTTTAATGCCAACTTACTATCTATATTAGTAAATAAGGATAAAACATCCAGTGACAAAATGACATGAGCATCCGGCACTAAAATATTCTTAATTTTTTCTTTGAATTCAACAGAATTTTTTATAGCACTGAAAGATTTACCAACAGTCTGATTCAAAATTTTAGATAAAAAAGAAGCCAAATTATATAAAGGAGTACCAATTGAGCTCACTATAGGCCGATACGGAATATTATCTTTATGAATTTTTGGTAACCCATAAAGTTTAGCCAAAACACCGTTGTAACAACGTAAAAATTTTCCTTCATAAACAGTAATTTTATTATTTTTTTGCCATAAAGTTACCATTTTATTTAATTTCGTTTGAATTGATACTGTGTTGTCTTTGTTAACTAATTTATAAGTACAAGTACCTGCCAACATATCGCTCATTTTATCTATATAATCTTTTTTATTAATTATAACTGTGGTATTACCTTTATCATAATATACCATAATATATCATAATATACCACATCTTTCTGATCCCACCAGATACAGACTATAACCTTACTGCAATTAATATCTAGCTTTGGTTCGATGGACCTTCACCCAAAATTTTTCCGTTTGGAATTATCATAATAAATCCATTTTTCATCTCCAGTAACTATTCGACGCAGAAAATCGTCTACTATAATATTATCAGGAGGAATCGTCTACTATAATATTATCACTCAGGTACATTACATTTAATCACTATATAAACATATTACATAAAAACAAATTGAAAATAGGCCAAATAAACTAAAATTTGAGAACGTTTTCAAATTTTTTTAAAGAAGTTGCTTTTTATATTTCGGGATTCGAGAACAAAAACAAATATTTTTTTATCAAAAATGGCTTTATTGTTTGTCAAAATATTCTAAAAGAAGATCAATAAACTTTTGCATGTGTTTGAACAAATTTTCGAAACACTTTTTCCACTCCGACTGAGGTACCTCACGTCCAAGTTTGTTCAAAAAACAGGCAACTTTTTGCTTCGAGGTGATTCGTGCAAGGACAACTTTCATTGGATTTGGTTCATATTGAAACACCCATACCATCGACTGCTGTTTGGTTTCGGGCTCATACGCATAGGTCCAAGATTCCACAATGTTTTCGATCAATATTTTCCGAAACAACAGCCGATTTTGAACGACCTTCACGGAATCCGTCGTTGAGTAAACTGCCATCACGATTAAATTTTTCAAACCATCGATAAACACTAAGTAGTCTTTGATAGTGCTCCATCGCCAAAAGACGAATTAAGTTCATCTCTGCATTGTTGCTGAGTTAATCAACGTCGAAAGTTGCAAAAAATAATCGGCGATATAAAAATCAGAGTAAATATACCGTCCAAAATGTCAAACTTTACGATAGAAACGTCATTTACCAGGAATAGTTACTAGGCCATAGATGGCACCACTAGTTTTGCCCAATCCTGATTTATAAAAGGTAACCCATAACCCTCGAACTTTAAAAATATACGGTTCTCTTGACTTCAAGCTATGATTTCACTTGGGTATAAAAAAAGATTTGCGACGTCATTTAGTTATTTTGATGATTTACACACAATAAATTAAGAAACCTTATTTTATTTAAAATGAATAGAAGAGTAAGCAAGTTGTTGTGCAATATAACTTAATAATTTTCATCCTCAACTTTTAACGAAACCTTAGCCTGAAGAATTGTAATTGATGGCAAAACATTTGGCTTTCTATATAAAAATTAAATAAAATTACCAAAAGCATTAAAAAGTGACATTAAAGTTGAATTGCGCATAGAAAATTGTGTCTTTGGCCGTTTTCTTTGGTCTACTTGGCGGTGATCGCGAATGAAAAGAAAATTAAGAAAACATATTTGATCGCGTTATCTTAAATTATGTGGCGTTGAAATAATGCATATAATTTCGTTTTGAAGATTTGGCTTTTAATTGTAAACAATGTATTGCGTTCAAGATGGAATAGATTTCTAAATAATTCACGCCTCTCAAAATGTAATTTTGATCTGTGCTGTTTAAAAATTGCAGGTCAAAAATGTATGACGTCATACAGAAAACTGGAAATGATTCTATTTGTAAAGAAAAATTTAATGGAATTAGTTCTTTGAAATTTCCAGCATAATGTATATTTTCTCGATTCTTCGATTTATATTCACATACGTGTATGAAATAATTTTCTGTAACGTTACATAAATTGTTAGGTGACAAAAATTATAGGTATACCTATCTTCTTCAAACTATATAAGTATTCAACTGTTTTAAACCGTTATTTTTTCTATTTTCAGATTCTTCATATAAATCTTCGTGGGGCTCACATAGCTCATCCCAAACACAAGGTAATTACTAATTTTACATTTTAGATTATGGTTTAAATAATTATTCAGGCTAATCTTGTTTAAATTTATGTATATTTCAAAAAATAAGACCCAAGAAACTGGAATTAATACGATCAAATGATTTTTTTTTAAAGAAACTCTCAAAATCAAAACCAAACATTATTAAATTTAATAAACGAACGAAAAATTTTAATATGCCCACGAGGTATTTTAGTTGGTTTTTGTGTCTCTATGGTATACAAGGAGACGACACCAAACACAAACAAAATCAAAACATGATGATGATGGTTTTCGGGTGATGATAATTCACAACACAACAAAAAAATAAGAAGAAGCGTTCAAGTTGGGTGATACAAATTACACCCGAAAGCGTTATCATTTTTCCTTTTTTTTCGTTTCATAATTTTCATCCCCTCGAACTACTTTATATGTATAATATTATACAACCATCATTGTTATTGTTTGGCACCGAAAAAAGAAAATTTCTAACAATCGTTTTAAAATTAAGAGAACGTAAAAATATGATGATGAAAATAGCTTGAAGGCATATAGAGTTTCATGATTTGGTTTTTCTTCCACACGGTTTCTTCGCTCCTAGATATTGTTTATGATGTATAACTGAATATGGTATAGTGTGGGAGTATAACGATAACATAAAAATAACATAATATTTTGATTGAAATACAAAAAATAAATTTGGAAGCAGAAGGTACATAATACATTTACACATATAGGGATTTTGGAGAATGGTAATGGTAAATTTTGATGCTCTTTTAATGAAAATAATTTACCCTCCTTATTTGATTGTAAATTGAAATAATAGCGTACACATGAGAAACAAAAAGATTATCATATCTTAAATTGCGGGGTAACACTTTTGGTAAATACCGGTGGAATTTGGTTTTAAATGCCTAAAAATAAACAGGGGGTTTAAATGTCGCATATTAAAGTGAGGGGATATTCTAAATTATTTTTACGTCATTTTTCTAGATTTCTTTTTATTAGTGATAACAAAATAATATTTGCAAAGTATTGTATCTACTAAAACGCTTTCATTTTCGATGGTACAGATGCAAGACTATCGCAGAACAGAAAATTTCTACATTTCAGTAAACCGGCTTTTACATCAAATAAACTTCTGTTTGATAAACATTTTTGTTATCCAAGAATCATATCTAACATTTATTCCCTATGAACAAATATAATTATTTAAATACGATTTGCAAACTTATTCGCTTATTTAATTACCCCAAAGACTTGCATAAAGAATTAACTGATCGAACAAAAAAAAATTCTAAACAAGTGCTATATCAATAAAATGAAGGTCTCCGTTGGAAAAAACTAACTAAAAACACTCCAGCAGGCCATCTCACTTATAATGTGATGCATCGGTTAATGTCAAAATATTGGCGGATAAATAATAATAATGGACATTTTCTTATTTTATTATCTTATACGTGTACAGGGTTTTTTACATTAACTGTCCCATCTACTCGTATATAAATCATTATTTGACTAACTTAATTCTGGTTTTTAAACTTTTTTTTTTTATTAATCTTAGTACGCCATGGAAAAAAATACACAACATGAACTTGTTTTAAAATTGCATCAGCAATTGCAAAACAAATTAGAGAGAAACAAGAAACGAAAACTAAAACACAAAAATCGTGTAAATTGAATGATAAATTGGGTAGTGTGTACACAACATCCAATTTAGTTGGACCAACAGTTGGTCCGACAAGTTGGATCGTCTGTAGCACTCTTTACATTCATTTTTTATAACATTATATTTTTATGCAAAAAATAAAACATAAATCAAGGCAGTGGCAACCTAAAAACCAAGTGTTCTATTTACACTTTTAATGTGTGTATAAAAATAAAAATTCTATTGCAATTGAATTATTATCGTAAAAGTTGTAGTGTGTAAGGAAGTAGTAATTTTAGAGAAGTGACCGGAAAAGCTTGTATCGTCATAAACAATTTTTTTATATTTATTTTTGCAAAATATGTTTAATTTTAAATTCTAACCGTAACATGGTGACAATAATATAAACGATAAATGATCGACGGATTTTATTATAAATATTAGGGATACGACTTAATTTTAACAGATTTTTCTTCGAGCTTAAAATTATATTTAAAATAGAAATATTTTCATGGTTGGTTTTTACAGGATCGGATCCAAGGTTTCGGAATACCGAACGACAAGTCTACGTGAGCTATATAAACTCTCAGAATAGCAGAGTTTACAATGACAACTGATAAAAAGTACATTCGGCTCTGCATTATATAGAAATTCCAACAAAGGAAAAATGCTTCTAAAGCACGGGAATCAATTTGTAGTGTTCTTGGTGCCGACGTTTTGTCTTATGAAATGTGTTATTGTTGGTACAAACGTCTTAAAAATGGTGATTTCAATCTTTGTGGCCGACGCGCCCTGGACAGCTTCGAAAGATTGAAAATACGGGATTTTAAGCTCTCGTAAAAAAATCAAGAACTTGGAAGATGGGTCCCACATGTGTTGACGGTACACAATCTGCTTGCCCGGCAACAAAAAAAGGACTTCTTGTGGAAAATTGTGACCGGTAATGAAAAGTATATTTTTGACGAGCATCCCAAACGTGAGAAAAAGTGGGTAGATCCCTGGCAACCCAGTACGTTGACGCAGAAAAAGAACATCCACTTAAACAAGGTTCTCCTGTGTATCTGGTGGGACATGAAGAGTGTGCTTTATTACGAACTCCTGGTAACGAGTCAAACACGCTACAGTCGACAATTGAACAAAATTTTCACTCAGTTTGTTGATCAGAAACTTCTTAATTTGCTGGCAAGTCATCAGTAGACCGCCAACGCAGCACACCTTAGTGGATAAACAGTTCAAAACGCTGGACGATGTGCGTAACTTTGTCGATGACTTTATCGCGTTGAAGCCTGCAAGTTTCTTTTGTGACGATAGATAATCACGTCGATTATAGAATCCGCGTGAACGAATTGATTGCGGCTTGAAAACTGTATATAAAAAAAATTTAAAACCATGGCTATAAATCAAAGTAGCCTGGAAAATATGTATTAATTTCCACACAAATCATTTTTATGATTCCCCGCACAAACGCAATAGAATAGTTGCGGATCTAAAACAAATTTTACTTTACTAATTGTATCAAAATCCATAGGAATTTCTAAGATACTATGATTTAAAATTTTGTTTTATATTTTTTTATAGTTTTCAATCCGCAATCGATTCGCTCCCGCGGATTCTATAATCGACGTAAATATTTCCAAGAATAAATTCGTTGTTGCGTATTTTTTATATATAATAAATTTGCTGAAAAAATCTGTAAAAATTAAGTCATACACCTAATAAATCCTAACAAATGAAAACAATAAAAACAAAAGGTTATTTCTTTGAAAATAAATTTTGCATTGAAATTTCAGAAATCATATATTAGGTGTGCAAGTAGAAGCTCGGCTCTGAAGTTGATTGCATTAAAATATACTTAAATGCATCCAATTTGCTCGTCATTTTGGATATATGTAGCTTAGTCATTGCTGTTTTTATGACATAAGTTACAGTCATTTACAAGCTGTCGTTCCGTGTGCATTAATTTTAAGAGTTGGATGTCACTAAGCAACATTTGCATCATTGCTTTCTATTCTGTTTTCAAATGAAAAAAATGCAGGTATGGAATTGACTTTCAGTGAACATTCTATGAGTCATTTAACATTAAAAAGTGGTTTGCAAGATTTCGTGATGCCAACTTTAATCTTGAGGATGATTCACGTCCAGGAGCAATAAAACAATTTGAAGACGAAAACTTAAAGTTTTACTGGATAAAAATCCGTATCAAACTCAAAGGAGCCTTCAGAACAGTTAGGAGTTTCTCACCAAGCAATATCACTTCGATTGCATGCAATGAGAAAAATACAGAAAGACGGAAAATGGGTTCCTCATAAAATGACCGAAGAAAACAAAAACCAAAGAGTTGGCATCTGCATGAATTTGCTTTCTCGGTACAAAACCAAGAATTTTTTGCTCAAAATCATTGCGGGTGATGGATGAAAAGTAAATTTTATATGATAATTCTAAACGCAGAAAACCATGAGTTGATCCAGGAATATTCATGCCAAGAAAGTGTTACTGTGTGTCTGGTGGGATTGGATAGGAGTCATTTACTACGAGCTTCTAGAACCTCGTCAAATTGTTACAGCTGAACCTTACCAGGTCCAATTGATCAAATTAAATGATGCTCGGGAGAAAAAAGACCACGGGCCAAGGACATTGTAGCTCTTGACTTTTGAGCCAAGTGCAGCTGTTTTCACGTTTTATATTTCTAAAATATATTTTTAGTTCAATGAAAAATAGTTAAATTTGTAAGTTTGGTTTTATAATGAAACAGCGGGTAATTATTTTGTGAACTGGGATTCTGACGCTGATTTATGGGTTAGGTTTTAATTAAACCTACCTAGTCCAAATTATAATTACCAAGCAAATAAAAATAACATAGAAAAGAAATAGAAGCCGAAGACCCAATTTCGAAATTGCACAATGACTGCACACTTCGTTATAAATTAAATGATTTGCTCAAAATGGAGTGCGTGTGGTTCACAAAATTGCAATGTAAAGTAAGTAAATAAATAGTACTTTTTTAAGGAAAACAGAAGGTAATATTGCTGCATGACAAAGCTAGTCCACATACAGCAAAATCAACCAAGGAACTCATCTACTCCTTAGGCTGAGAAGTTTTACAGCATGCGGTGTATTCTCCAGAATTGGCTTCCTATGATTACCACTTATTCAGATCGATAAGACCAGGCCTTCACGAAAGCCGAAGATGTGCAAAAATGACTGGATGATTATTTTGCTTCGAAATCATCTATTTCTACCGTGTATTCATTCATCATTTGCCTGATAAATGGCAGAAGACCATAGATAGTAATGGCGAATATTCCGATAATTAATCTTTGTAACAATTATATTTTCAATAAAGTTGAATTTTACCAAAAAAAGCAAAGTTTCTACTTGCACACTTAATACTTCAATTAAAAAATGACTTTGCACTCAATATCACTATAGCATTTAGTTTCGAATTGACTGGAAGTACCTACTTTAATTTAATCCTAATTTTAGTAAAATGGGCCATAAGCAAGGTGAAACATCAATTGAATTACGAAAATTAGTAATTTTACATCGGGAAGCAGGAAAAACATTTAAAGAAATCAGCCAAATAGTGCAAAGAAGTATTTCTACAATACAATACATCGTAAAACGACACCAAATTGAAAATCGAGTAGAGAATTTACCGCGAAATACGAACCTCAAAACGTTTACTGTGTGAGGAACGGTATATTGTGCGCGAAATTAAAAGAGATCCTCGTTTAAGTGCTCCAAAGTTGACAGCGCAAATCAACACTTCTTTTAATAAAAATGTACACCCAGATACTATTCGGCGCGTGCTAAAGAAGGCTAGATATAACGGTAGAGGAGCCAGAAAAAAACCATGGATCAGTAAGAAAAATCGGAAAATAAGATTAAATTTTGCAAAGTTTCATGTAAACAAGATTTTCGAGTTTTTGAAACAGGTTTTATTTACAGACGAAAGCAAATTTAACATGCTTGTGTCTGACGGCCGACAAATTGTAAGGAGAAAACCAAATACCGAAATGAATATAGTGAATTTACAACCTATAGTAAAATATGGCGGAGGATCTGTGATAATATGGGGTTGTTTCTCGGCATCTGGAGTGGAAAAATTGCACATAAGATAGAATAACTATCGCCCTATTACTCTTTTGAGCACTTTTTCTAAAGTCTTTGAAAAAATAATTAAAAATAGATTGTTAGATTATCTTGATAAAATTAATTTTCTTGACGTACGACAGTATGGTTTTATTAGGAATTCTTCAACGGAAAAAGCCTTAATAGCATTCTTGTCGTCGCTGCGCCGTAATTTGAATGATAATTTAAAATCCTCAGCTTTATTCCTTGATATTTCTAAAGCTTTCGACACTGTTAATCATAGTGTTTTATTATCGAAGCTATACAATATCGGTATACGAGGTGTCGCTTTGAATTTGTTTAAATCGTATATTGTCAATCGTAAGCAAACTGTTTGTGTTAATGGGAAGTTTAGTGATGAGAAACTAGTTAATGTTGGAGTTCCACAAGGATCAGTTCTGGGGTCATTGCTCTTTTTAATCTATTGTAATTCAATTTTCAGCCTGGATTTACGTGGCAATATCGTCGCATTCGCAGATGATATGGCATTACTTTACTCTGGTTTTAATATAGATTCCCTAGAACGTGATATTAAGCAAGACGTCGTCTTGTTGAAAAAGTGGTTCTTTGTGCATAATATGATACTGAGTTGCAAGTCTAAACTTATGAATTTTTCCATAGGTGGCACAACGTCTATATTAAATTCATGTTTACTTTATCATTCGATATCTTGCAATCATACCAATTGTGGCCCCCTTTGCATTCCAATTGAAACCGTATACTCTTTTAAATATCTCGGTCTGCATTTGGACTCTCAACTAAATTTCAAGGGGCATGTGTACAATTTAAAAAGCAAATTACGGTTGACACTCAGAACTATTTACTATCTTCAGAATTTTTGTAGTCCGGAATTCCTAAAATGCATATATTATGCACTAGTTGACTCACATTTGAGATATGGAGTTACTTGTTGAGGCGGAATTTACCTATCCAATATTAGACCGTTTGTGTCCGTTCAGAAAGCAGTGTTGAGAATAATTAACTTTAAACCAAGATTGACTCCATCCTTCCCGTTATTTGTGAAATTCAAAATTTTGCCGCTTCGATATCTATATGTATTTAAAGTATTTAAAGCTTTTTATTTAATTAGCGGTAATCGTGCAGTTAGTAATTTGAATAGCGTTTCATATAATTTGCGCAACATTAATAGAATAAATATTCCTCGTCCTAATAAGGAACATTTTAAAAAATTCTTCGACTATACCGCTCCTAAACTATACAGTCAATTACCGTCAAATTTTTTTTTAACAAATAATGTCAATGTATTTGCAAATTATTAAAGGAAAGGCTATTTACTATGTATTAATAACATGGAAGTATATTTGTAATGAACATTTTACCATTTTGTTTGTCAATTTTTTTGTTATGAACAATTATCAACAAGTTTCAATAATATTTTTCTTCTTTATTTAAAAAAAATAAAATAAAAATAAAAAATTTCAGTACCCGAATAGAAATAGTAATATTTATAATTAATATTTTAAATTTGTAATAGTGTAATTAATTTATTCTTTAAATATTTTTTATAATTGAATCGTAGCTCCGAAACATTATCTTTAATAAGGAGACTACTATCGAAATTTTAAAGGCAAATTTACCTGAAAGTGTGATAAAATTTTGCATACGAGATGATTTTATGTTTTTCCAGGACAATGATCCAAAATATAAAACTTACGATACACGACAATGGTTATTATATAATTGCCGCAAAGTCATGGAAACCCCACCGCAATTGCTGAGATCAATCCCATTGAGAATCTGTGGCAAGAATTGGACAATAGAATTCAAAAATATTCGATATCTAATAAAAACGATTTAATATATCGATTGAGGGCGGAGTGGAATAATATTGATACGAAAATAACGGAAACGTTGGTGCAGTCAATTCCAAATCGTTTATCAGAGGTGATCAAAACCAAGGGAAATCCAACTAAATACACTGTGCTTGAATTGCAAACTTTTTTCGTGACAAACTGGGCACCCGTGGGGTAAACCTAATTCGAGTACGCTGAATTCAATGGTGCTAGTCCCATTTCAAAGTTAGTCCCCATTTTTGAGATATCGCTTTTGACATGTTTTGGCTCTGAGTCAAAATATTCCCTCATTTTCACGTTGATAGCTCTTGAACCATTAAGATTTTTGTTATGCTTGCTTCAGCAAAGTTGTCGCGCAGGTCAACACCAACAACTTTGCCGAACATATCAAGACCGAAAAACCACATCTAATTTTTTGTGCTTTTCATTTTGACAAAAAACACTGTTTTTATAATTTTTAATCATTTTGTTGAATTTAAATCGAGTAGAATCGATCGAATAAACATCGCATCGACAAATATAGATACAATAGAAACTATTTAATATAAAGTTAAATCAATTCAGTTGATTTTATGGTGATTTTTAATAAAAAAAAAAATCCTAAAAAATAAAAAAAATTTTCTGTTTGACAAAACAATGGCGTGCCGTTGAGATAGAGGATAAAAATCCTGTGGTGACATGTTGTAACTTCAGAATTTTCGATACTATCAAAAATTTCGATTATAAATTGGTATGTTACATCATTTTCGACCATCATTTTTCTCGATATTTTATCTCTATATTTTTTCTCATCGATACTCAGTGATACACAAATTTTGACATAACAAAAAATGAAATTGTGATGTTATTTTAATTTTTTTATTGAATTAAAAATATGAAATATTTTTTTTATTGAATTTATAATATGTGTAGAACCCAAATCGCAGAATCATGTGCCGATCCAGGATAGGTTGGACAAACCGATAATATTTTGAGATTGTAATTGCAAATCTAGAAAAATAATTAGTATACATTAAAAATAACGGTTAATTAATCGAATATAATTAATTTACCAATTGTACATTCAGTGAATGGTTCCCTTTCCGATTGATGAATATGTGCTCCTCGTTGTGCGGTGCAATTAGTAGAACGTGCGTACAATCAACGCATCCAATTATGCCAGGGTGGCTCGTCTTTTCAAAGAATACTTGTTTGTATTCTTGTTTTTCCCTGGCGTCCGAAAATTTTATAAATTTTCGGCATATTGAATTTTCTAAGATTTCAATAATTTCAGTTATGGCTCGTGACACAACAGATTGATCCATCGTGGAAGCATGATATCACCGACTGTTCGCTGGTATGATCCAGTTGCCAAATTTAAAACTACCGCTAATTTGGTTTCCAGTGGGGTTTTGGTTATCCGTTCGCCTTGGGGAATATGCGGCCTTAATTCATAAATTAAATATTTAAATATATCTTTATTAATTCTGAACGATTCAATAAATCTAAAATAAACATAAAATTCCATTACACTATAAAAAAATGAACATTTTAATTGACTCACTTTTTGTCTTCCATATCCATTATGTCGTATCTATCTCTAAGATACCTCTTCTCAACAACATATTCCAAATTTAACTCATCCTCGTCTTCAAAAACATCGCGAGATGAAACTATAGCCCCAAAAAATCCGCTACAGTTCATTATTAAATTATAAAAAAGCAAAGCACTTAAATTTCTGTTATTTCTTTGACAAGAAAACAAATGGATTCAAAATGTCATTTTAATTCCGAAAACATTCCGAAAAAGTGTTGCCAGCTGTAAATATTTATTATCTATCGAAAAAGTTATAACATACTATTTGTCGTTATTTTCGATGTGATGTTTTTTGTCGAAACGAAAAGTGTGATAGTTACAACATGTCACCACTGGATTTTTTCATCCCATCGTTTTAACCAATTACATCACGTAAATTATACACGTAAATTAAGAAACATCTGCATCAATATATCAACCATCAAATGTCACTGCGCCATTCAATCACAGAATCATACGACGGATAAAAATCTCGGATTTTTCTATCCCAGATTATTTTTCAATTTTTTTCAACCTTTTTGTATGCAAAGTGGCGTGTCTGTTGTATAATTTACGTGATATAATTGGTTAAAACGATGGGATGGAAACATTCAGGATTTTTATCCTCTATCGCAACGGCATGCCATTGTTTTGGCAAAGAGAAGAAAAATGTTAATTTTTTAGGATTTTTTTTAGGAAAAATCACCATAAAATCAACTGAATCGATTTAGCTTTCTTTTAAATAGTTTCTATTGTATCTATATTTGTCGATGCGATGTTTATTCGATCGATTCTACTCAATTTAAATTCAACAAAATCATAAAAACAGTGTTTTTCGTCAAAATGAAAAGCAAAAATAATTTGATGTGGTTATACGGTCTTGATATGTTCGGCAAAGTTGTTGGTCTTGATCTGCGCAACAACTTTGCTGAACAAAGCATAACGAAAATCTTAATGGTTCAAGAGCTATCAACGTGAAAATGAGGGAATATTTTGACTCAGAGCCAAAACATGTCGAAAGCGATATCTCAAAAATGGGGACTAACTTTAAAATGGGACTAGCACCATTGAACTCGGCGTACTCGAATTAGGTTTACCCCACGGGTGCCCAGTTTGTCACGAAAAAAGTTTGCAATTCAAGCACAGTGTATTTAGTTGGATTTCCCTTGGTTTTGATCACCTCGAATTAGGTTTACCCCCTTGGTGCCCAGCTTGTCACATTTTTCAACTAGCACAGTGATATTGATTATTAAAAAGACTTAGCTCTTTTTTATTTTACTGGCTAGTTTAGTAACCTTCTGTGATGAATTACGAATACGAAAGCGATAAGAACTTTAGACTAAGTTCAATTTATTATAATTTTCTTAAAATATGTAACACATACCTCACACATTTTTATATTAAAATGAAGTTAACTATAATGTTTCTGATTTAAAAATAAAAAGTATTAATTTTTGATGCACGTAAGTGTTTTTTATTCATTTATCGTTTTTAAAACTGCAATTACGAATACGAGTGCGACTCACTGTAAGTAAATCAAAAAAAAAATATATTGAAGACATATTTTGGTTTTATGCATTCTTAAAAGCCAGCGCTGAGCACTTCAAATTGTTCGGTTTCTATTAATTGTCCTGTAATTTTATTTGTTGTTGCTGTTTAGATTAGGAAAGGTTGTTACAATGTTGGACCGTGGTTAAACTAGTAGTTTGTAATGCATTTTTTCGTTGTGCGTCCGTGTTAGCTGTTCTCATTTCACTTTATATAACGAAGCAATTGAATTACTTGAGCACATACATTCTACTGTTACTGCATTCGATTAACACCTAATTAATTAATGCATCATACACGATTTGATGACCGAACTGACTAAGAATCCTAAACTTGCGGGAGCCTCTAATATTACAGCATAAAGGTCTAACTTTAAAAGGCCGGTTGAGCAAACTTTCGTTTACAATCGCTAAAGGTGCAAAAAAATATTTAAAGCTCAAAAACCAATAAATTGGTGTAAAATAAACTTCATCAAAATTTAATAAATTGGCAACATCAATAAATTTTAGGCTCAATCGTGAAAAACTATAAATATGAAAAAAGTACCAAATTTCTGTTTGAGATGTTCCACTCGAACACTCTGAGTTCACATTAGAAGCTCAGACTGAATAAAAATTAAAATGATAATAGAAAACGCGGACAATTCTGGTTCGATGAGCTATCACCATTTTTGAATTAATTTCCATTGGAAATTGTACGAGTTTTTGTTGAAACCGCATATAAAAAAAAATAATTAACAAACAAAATTGACCATGCATCAATTGACCTGGCGAGGAAGAATTGAAATAATCACATGTTCAGTTATTAAATGTCACATATGAAATATAAACTATTTGTTCAAATATCGGTCAAGTTGGTTACGAATTGTTCAATGCCAAATCAATTCAATGCAAATCACCATGGAAGGTTATTGCAGCAATCCAGTACATTCAGCCAGATTTATGTGACAAAATCATCGAAAATTGCACCTTCCGAAAATGTGCTACAGCTGCGGACATTTGAACGATGTTGTATTTCATTATTAATGCCATAAAATATACATTCAAAAAAAAATTGCGTTGATATCTCACACACAACTTGTTTTACTTAAAATTAAAAATCGAGCGGCTTATTTTTTTTTTTAATATTATTATTTATTTAATATATTACAAAACTGATTCAGAGATTATCTAGTAATTTATCTATCTTAAATTAGTTTCTCGGTTTACGATGAGTATAAGCTATTGGACAAAATATTCTTATTCTAATTAGATTAGAACTGTCCAGCTCCAGCGGTTTCTGCCTTCGGAGTCTCCTCACTCCACTGGTGGTTTCCAACATACGACGGATATCTGCATTTTCATGTCGGGATGATCTGGTTTCTTTGCTTGGTTCTTTATTTCATCGGTGACGTATTCCATTTTAAAGTTCCTATGAAGGTTGACGTTCCTAATGCACCATATGGGGCATTCACAATCTCTCGCACACTATATTTCGGAGGCACTGTATCATTAGTATTTGCCTATTCAGAAGCAATTGGTAGTGTATTGAGAGCCCAGAATTTCCACTCATGAGCCAGTACATTTTCCTACAATATCTTTGAAGTTTTTCTTTTGATATGTTCTTTCCAACTTAACTTAGCATCGAGGGTCATGTCAAGACATTTAGCTTTGTTTGCATATGGAATTTGGCTTAAGATGAGAGCCAGGAGAATACAGTTTACATTTTGACTTATAAAGTTGACATGTACTGATTTGGCTTCATTTGTTGCTTCCAACATATCTTTTCGGAGTGCTAGGACAGCTATCTCGTCTGCAAATGTTGCTACTGTAGTACCTTGTATATTGGGTAAGTCTTTCGTATAAAGAGAATTAAATTTTGAGTATCTAAGCAAATACAGGGCATATCTTATTATTCTTAAGTGCATCCTTAATGACATCCTTTATTCTGTGAACTTGGTGAACTGTAGAGTGATTTCCTCTAAACCCAAATTTATGTGGTAGAATTAAACATCTCTCTTCAACTTCCCCAAGTTTACATGGTTTAGGAATCATAATTACTTCTGTCACCTTCCATTGGCGTAATTGGCTGTAATTATGTTAGCCTGGAGCTATTCTGATGCTTAAGTTATTATTGGTTTCAGTTTTCACTGAACTTTTCAGTTAAGATCATATACTTTGTTTATGGCAGTTGCATTTTTATTTGTTGTTTGTCTCTTTAACTGCTCTTCCAATTAAACAGCAAATACTGAGGCTATCTGGTTATCACTTTTACATGCAGGATTCATCATCATTTGATAGGTGGCACATGTGTTTTGGTTCTTTTTAACCCCTTCGTTGCTTTCTAAAGTTTAGTTCAGAAAGACCTCGAAGTCACTGATTTATGCTTTCGTATTTCATTTCTTTTATTAGTTATTTTAGTTTGTGGCACCGAAAACTGAGGCTGTTTTAGTGTTGCGGAGTACGAGTCTGCTGCTAGATTCTACTAGCTTTCCATTTCTCTTTATCAAGTTTTCTGACCTCAAGAGGATAGTTGTGTTTCCTTGTGGTGTTGGTATGAGGAACAGGTGAAATTACCCAAGCTGCTTGTTGGATATTATTATTGAAATAAAATAAACTAATTTGATTTCAATATACATCCAATAAAATCGTTGAAATTACTTATGACCGGTTACAGAGAAAAATGACTAACGACCGGTTAGTTGTGCGCCGTTCTATACATAAAATTTGTTTTGGCAATCACAAAAAACTCAACGTAAACTTGATTAAATATATTTTGGCAAAATTGGCCGTTTACGCAAGCTAAATATTTCCATGGAATAAAATATATTTAATCAAGTTTGCGTTGATTTTTTCCTGATTGCGAAAACAGTAGTGGCATATTATAACATCACATTTTCGATATTTTATCGAAGTTTATTTCTCGTTTTCCTAAAATGAAAGGGGCAACTGTTTCATTTATGAAATATTTCGTTTCTATTGCTATCACAACCTACTAGTACAGATGCGAACAAGTTGTCTTTCTCTAATTTCGTTCAAGTATCGAAAACAAATTATTTTGTGATAGAAACGGAGTAATATCACAATTGTTCAAACTAGCAATCTGGTAAATGATATAAAATACCAAATAGTGTCACATTTTATTCTAAAGAAGACATAAACTTCGATAAAGTAGCGAAAATGTGTAGTTAAACATTTAATTGGCGCAGTATAAAACATTTAATTGGCGCACAACTAAACAAACGTTAGACATTTTTTTGTGCAACCGGCCATTACTCCTATAAAATTCAAATACTTTGAATGAAATTGTAAACAATTTATCACGAATACTGTCTCGAGTCACCAAAATAAGTGATCTCGAATCATTAATATTAGACACATCTGGATAACCATTTACATAATAATAAATTTATATTTGTAACTCGTATTAACTACTCGTATAATATTTTATCTATGCTGACTTTTTCTGTTCTTCCCAGTCATAAACATGTATGAGTCAGCCACAATAATTCTCTAAAATTTTGAATTGGGTTTTGTGGTGGCTGTAAAATGTTATAAATTTATAAATTATCCAATACATGAAATCTAATGATTATGCACATGCAATTGTGAAATGGACTCTGTTTAATAGCCATAATAAAATATTTTATTATATAAGCAATATAAAAATAAAAAATATTAAACCAAAGAAAATATCATAAAATCAAAAAAATCAATTTATTGGAACAAGTACTATAATTTACTTGTATGTAGATATTTATAAATATATAACTCGTATATGCATATAACGGTTCATTTACGTTTATGTCTTGCCCAGACATAGTAAAGAAAATTCAAATATTTGAAAATCAATTTTCACTAACTTTCCTTATATTTACGTGAATAAATAACAAAGAAATGTGTTTAAATAAACGAAGATGTTATTTGTTTGGGATACTAAACATACGAAAGATTAAAATTTCCATCGTCTCACCCTATCCTACACAGAAACGTCAACACACAATTAAACAGTGTCGTCATGTTGATATTTTATATTATCGTTCGTACACTTCAAACTTTAACAAATCATAAAAATAAAATTTAATTCAATTTAAAACTTAATACTATATAGAAAAAGCTTTATATTCTTCGAAATGAACAAACACAAAAAAAAACAATAGAAAAAGCACCATTTTGAAAATATGATTTTTTTGTAAAGTGTTTTGTTTTTGGAAAACAATAGAATCATAAAATAAAGCTAAAGGGAAAAATATGGAAAATAATTCAACCATGTTATGAAAAAGTTTTGTGAACGAACATTTTTTTATGATAAAACTTTATCTTTAGCTTGCTTATAATATATAGAACTGTATGTAGAAGTATAATGATGTTGGTGATGTTGATGATGATGATGTTTATATGAAAATGATGAAAAAGTTGATTATTGTCTTTAGTATACTTCAAGCTAGATCAATTGTACGAGATTTTGTTTCTGTTGATTGTATTGTTGTGTTATCTCTTTGTGTAATTCCATGATATACATATACATACAGATTTGAATTGAGCTTTTGAGGTTCCCGCGTATAAAAACATCTCGTTTTGTAGCAAAAGGCAAAACCAATTTTTTTGAATAAAACAAAGTGAAAAGTTCAAAAACAAAGAGGAAATTGGTCATAATATCTATTATTGGTCAAATAGTTTTATAAAATTGTCGTTTTTATAAAAATTAGGGCGGTTTTTTTGTAGTATTGATCAATTTACTAAATTACCATAAATTTGAAATGCGCCATAACAATTCAATAGATAATATTTTTAGTTTTTAATTGAAACTTTTTGCAACTTTTCTACGGCACACACACACACACATATGTATGAAAAATCCACTTTGATTTATTCCCATCAATTACAGTATATTTTTATGGTCTGATAATCATTAATATCCCCAATCCCGACATAAAAAAACACAAAAGAAAATCATAACGAAAACCAAACAAAATGGGGAACTGTGACATAAAAAATTGATGAAAAGATCAAAGGGCAATTTTTACGTTCAGCACAACGAGGGCTAAATTTATATTTCATTGTTTCGTTTGATAAATCAAAATGTAGGAAAATCACGGTAAACACAACTTTAGATAAAATATTTTATTGGATTATATATTCATACAACCCTTGAATACATACGGCTAATGCTTCGATTTTCTCTACTTTCTTTCAGGATACTCATCAAACGCATTATGTAGTGTTGGAGTTAGTAAATCATCTTTAGAGTCACATTCACATTTACGACAGCCAGGTGAGATTAGAATCTGAATTTTTTGTATTATAAATTTAATTAGATAGAATTCTTTCTTATTTAAATTCCTTATTAATTTTCTTAAAAGTGTTATTAAATTATTATATTCATATATTTCAAAAGTGCTATAATTCTTTGTAACTCAACTGCCCTTCAATCGGTCGAATTATATTTTATGGATTCAATACCCAATACGGGAATGATAGAGCTTGTGCCAAATAATTTTGGTTTTAATAATCATTATAAAATTGAGATTCAGATTGAGAGATATTTAAGATTGTACGTTTTAAAGCAAATGAATAAATAAGTCTTACAAAATCGTATGGGGATGGTTTATTTCTATGAATGGCTCTTCGATTTTATTATACAAAAAGTATTTTTCATTAAAGGGTAATATTAATGAGTGAGCGTAAGCACATAGTCAAATTTGAGTTATAATTCAAACTTTGGTTATTTTGCTTTTAAAGACTAAGAAATCTAAATTAGTACAAAACCAGATGCGTACTTCGAGCTTTTTTGTAATATTTGCCTGCACCTTATTTTTCAGTTCCTATTATACAAATTTCCTCATTTTCTGCTAATGCCGTTTAGCACTACTTTAGGAAATATAATATAATAATATAATAATAATACAATAATTTTTTTTCGTTTGAATCATCATCGTTTGTAAGTAAGATACAATTTACCACAATTAATTTTCTCGCATAGTTTAGGTATCAAGGTTATTTCCAAACCTATGGAGATTGTTCGACCATCGAAATAAAATTATATTGATATTAAGTAGATTCTGAAGCGGACTACTGTCATATGAGATACATAATTTATTTGGAACAATTTCAATTGTTATAATAATTCGAACATTTCGGGTCGGGAAGTTAGTGACTAAGTGGTTGATTACGTGAGTTTTAATGTCAAATCCCACTAAAATACATGTGATTGTCAAAAATATCGAAAAAAAAATTCAAAAGATTGCAAAAAATTTGCTGAATATGGGACAATATACCATTTCGTCATTAGTAAATTTTTATTTTTTAATTTTTATTAATTATATTTAATAAACCTCTGTTAAATCTCTATAAATTCAAATCATCTGTCACGCGTCGGTTCGATCGCCCGTTTTTTTAAAATCACTGTACGTTCCAGGTAATTCACGTAAATATGTTATTTAACTATAGCATGAATAATGCTATGGTCCTTCTTCTTTCTAAAACAGAATTTTGATGGCGATTGGAGGATTTTTTGAAAATGGTCATTTGTATGGAAGAGTACTTTTCGAATTTGGAAAATCACTTGACGAGAAAAAACATATCTCAGCTCCTAGTTAAAATATCATAAGTCGGCTTACTCTTTTTGATAAAGGAAAGGCCACAGCAAGACTATGTTGGAGTTCATCGAAACTATTTATAATGGCGGGGGTAAGGGGCTAAAAAAGGGGAAAATAACCAGGGTTAATAACGAGGGGTAATGACCGGAGGTAATGACAACGGAAATTAATGACCGGTGGTTAATAGTGGGAGTATTGTCCAAGCGGTGTGGTAATATCGGGGGGGGGGGTCAGATCCTAGACCACGGGTACATATAAAAATTTCATTATTTTGGAAGTAAAACTTTTTATAAAGGATTCGAGACAAACTGTTTTTTGACCCACAGACATCATAAATTTAATCATAAATTTAGAATTAAATGGTTTTGGCTGCTGTTCTCGCACCCAAATTTGTCTTATGAAGAAAAAATGTAGACGGCATTATTTTACTAATACTTGAAGATGAATCTTATTATAAAACTTCACTACAAAGAGTATACGAATTTAAATAACCAAACTCGATCTTTTTCATAAAGCGTCCACATAATATCGATACATATGTTGGTCTATTTTTTGGTCAAAACGCGATTGAAATCCCATAGTGGAAATCACTGTTCATTAAGACTGTTGAGCGATCATCGAATATGATAAATTGTATTATATTGTAAAAATAAAATGTGTATAACCTTACACTTTTCTCCTCTATCGTTTGAAGTTGTTAGTTTGAGAATTAGGAAATAATTGAGAAAGGTCGGAAGCTACGACTTTTATGGTGGAACGTAATGTTATCAAACATAAAGTTTAACATATTGAATATTTTCTCTCTAGGATTCAATAAATATCCCAAATAACCTGTTCGAACCACCCTATATTTAACTATTTCAAATGTTTTTTTAAATTTCAAAGCAGTGAACAACAGACGTTAATTTTCTAAGTAGTGATATGATCTGTTTCGGCTAAAAAACAGAAAGAGCTCTTTAGCTTATTTATGCTCGCATTGTTGGTTATGTTTGTCTAATTGTATCTTCCATAACTAATCTTGTATATGATAAAACAAAGGGTGTACTATCACGCCTTATTTTTCTGCTTAATCACACTCAATGTTGCATTGATAAAAACGCTCCTTTGTACGACCCTGGAAAGAAGTCTTATATACAAATTTTAAATCCCACATTTCTCGATGTTTGTTAGTTTTCCCTATGTATGTGAAGATAGCCCAAATTCCATCCCCGAAAAATGTGATGGCAACACTAATTATTGCTATCATTTTCTACTCTCAGCCCAAAATATCTCGACATTTTTTACTCTCAGCCCCGAAAATATTTGCTATCATGATAGTTAAAAAATGTCATGACAGTTGAAATTTTCGGGGCTGAGAGTAGAAATAATACTGTGAATGTTTAAAGAGCATGTACGATTTTTTTAAAATTTTTCTTTATATAGGAGTTGAGATATAGTCCATAGAAGTCAGGAAATATTCTTTGGCCCAACTAGTGGTGCACTTCGTTTGATAGTTGAATGTTTAAGGAGCGTGCATAAATTTTGTTAGAATTTTTCTATGTATAAAGTTGAGATATAGTCTACAGAAGTCAGGAAATATTCGTTGCCCCAACTAGCGGTGCACATCGTATTGCCATAAACAACTTTTTCGATTTTCGGGGATAGAAATTTGGGCTATCTTCAAAAAGAAGGTGTTTTCCCTACTATTTAGCTAACTATTAAAAATAGTAAAACTGAATTAAATTAATAAAATATGTAAAAATATTGTGTGCAACAAAGTGTAAAGAATTTTGTTACTACCACGTAGTCGTTTGAGCAATAAAATACAGTAGGCTCACGATAGCAAGAACGTCGTATACCGTGAACTCCGGGTAAAAACGAACGTGAACCCTACTCGGTAACATGAACAATTGGAAAGCGGGGACCCCCTGTGTTTTTTTTTTGCATAATTTAATTCAAGTTAAGTTGAAAATGCGACTAGCGGATTCCAAATTTGTCCTTTTTCATAATTTGAAACGAGTTAACCCCGATATTGCTGTTGTCCTTTATAACACCACACAAAACACTGTAGAAAATTCGAGCACAACTTGTGGAAAGTTTTTCTCGAAAGTCCTAGATATTGTCGTTGTCCTTTATAACGCTACACAGAAAATTCGAGCACAACTTGTGGAAAGTTTGTTTTCGAAAGTCCCGTTTACTATATAAAGATTCATTCGTTTCAACGTTTTTTAGTATTGAAGTGTTTGTGTTTGAACAAGTATTGTGAATTAAAATTAAGAACTAAATTTGAAGTTGAAAATGCAATTCGGGGATTCCCAATTTATTCTTTTTTTCATAATTTGGATCGAGTAAAGTTGAATGTGCAGCAGTAAGAGAAAATACTTTGTGCGATAAACTAGTGTGTTTTATAAAAGATGCATTTGCTCTGCGATTAAAAGTTTTTAATTAAAAATGGGTAAAAATAACAATTTTAACATTAAATGAAAAATATGAAATTATTGAACAATTTCGTAAAGGAGCAAGTGTTACAAATTTTTCCAAAACTATTTCTGCAATTAACAAAAAAATTGATGAAATTTTAAACGCGGTGAACATTACCTTTATAGAGCTTGGTAAGAAACGAACCCTTAAAATGTCAGGATATTCTGAAATGGTGAAGAAAATATGTTGTTGGATTCTTGGGCAGCGCGATAAAATGTCCCTGTAAGTGGCGATGTGATTAAAGAAAAGGCTAAATTTTTACATGGACAAACAAAAGAAAATGAAACCACTGTCCATGCAAGTGATGGGTGGCTACAATCTTTTAAAATTCGTTTTGGTGTGCGCTTGCTCGAAATTACTGGTGAGAAGTTATCCTCTCAACCTGAACTTGTGGGGCCTTTTAAAAGAAAAATGCAAGTCAAAATAATTGAACGTGGTCTGTCTGTAATCCAAATTTATAATGCAGATGAAACAGGCTTGTACTGAAAACTTTTACCAGAAAAAACTTTTGCTTCGTCATAAGAAAAGAACGCGCCTGGAAGGAAAAATGAAAAACAACGCATTACTTTTCTAGCATGTACTAATGCAAATAGATTCCATAAATTACGACCATTGGTAATTGGAAAAGATCAAAATCCACGATTATTAAAAATTTTTAACTGTCCTGTGCACTGTAAGCATTCAAAAACTGCATGGATGACAGTTGCAATATTTAAAGACTGGTTTAAACCTGAATTAAACAAGAGCATAATCTTTTATTTATATTATATTTAGTGGTATATTTTAATATATCTGGCTATGTGACATTTTATCATAACAAAATACTGTAAACTTGTGAAAACCCAAATTTCATATGAAATAAATCAACTCCCGCGTTATCGCGAGTCTATTGTACTACTTTGCGCTTTAGATACACAAATAGCAATTTCCTGACAGGAGTTGAACTTTCGATTCATCGTGTGCTTCTTCCTTCATCTTAACCGAAAACTCTGAAATCGTTGTTAACTTATCTTTAAAAGCTCTTTGTATAATTAGTTTGCTATAAGATTTTAGATTATTTTGCTTGAAATTTTAATTGCACTTTCAACCGTTAAATAATTACTGTGTACGTCCATATTGGCATTGTTTTTCATAAAAATTCAACTTCTGCACTTAATAGTTGATTAATACCTATTCTACGTCCATCCGAAAGGATTACAATTTTTTTATGTCGCCATTTATGCGAATATTAATATTGACCATTCATACTTGAACATCGTGAAGTACACACGTGGCAATTTAATAATGGAAAAATATTTGATTAGTCAGAACACCAGAAAGCATTGCTGCTGAACGTGAAAGTATACGAGAAAATCCAACGACATCAATCAAACATTGCGCGTAAGAACTTGGACTTCGAAGATCAATACATTTTTTTTTATTTGTTTAAATTATTACAACTGAATACAATTCATCTAGTAATTTTTCTTTCTTAATTTAGTCACTTGTAAATGAGAAGGTCCATTCGCCAGCTCCATTTATAGGTTATTTACTGAAGTAGTCTTTGCTCAGGTGTCCTTAATCCATTAAATCAATTGGTTTCGTTCTCTGCAATCGTCTTACTGCATGTGAAGTGTCCAACATCCAACGAAGCTCTTCATTTACGTGTTTATAGATATGTTGTAAATGAATTACTGCAAAATTTTTTTTTCTTCTTGAACCGTCGGGATATTTAGGTCCCTATGAAGGTCATCATTCCTATGTACCACGGAGCGTTAACTATACCACGTAGCACTTTGTTTTGAAAAGTGTGTATTATTTTGGTGTTGGTTTTTTTTTTGTACAGCTCCAGAGCTGTATTGCATAAGTCCATACTGATGCAATAGTTAGCACCTGTTGATACAATAGCAATTTATTTTCGGTTGACAATTCCGAATTTTTCCCGAGCAAGAAATACATTTTTCGATATTTGATATTAAAGCTCATCTATTTTCTCTTTAACGTGCTCTTTCCATCTGAGCCTGGTATCTAAGGTCATCACTAGATATTTAACCTTATTTGCATACGGAATCTGCTGACCGTTAATGATTACAGGTTTATAACTGACTTTTAGATTGGTGAGATTCACATGCGTAGATTTCGATTCATTGAGCCCAATACGCCACATTTTTGTCCATTTTATGATTTTGTCACATGCTTCTTGAAGTCTCGTTGTTGATTCCTCGATAGTGTCTCCTACTGAGAGCACTACAGTGTCATCAATACTAACAAATATTTTGCATACAGACTTGAAGTTATTGCCGTATAAAATTTAATTAATACAAGAGTTGTTACCAAGAGATAATTTGCCACACCGTATGTATGCAAATAAGATGCTGAGATGCTGACAAGAACCATAGAAAAATAAGTTTACCATTGATTTTTCATTTTTATAAATCGAGGGATAGAAATGAGTTAAGTAAAAAGCTTCTGATAATTTCAATGGCATGATAGCATTTGTGACTTTACATTGCGCGCAATCCGCGGTTCCCCACTTTGATTCTTTCATCGTGATTCTTTCCTCGTTTTCTACCCCTTCACCAACAAACTGTTTTAAGCTTGTATGTGAAGGGGGTAGAAAGAAGGAAAGAATCAAAGTGTGCAAAGGTGGAATGTAAAATCACAAATACAATCATGACTATGGAATTATCAGAAATTTTTTACTCGACTCAGTTTTATCTCTCAATTTATAAAAATGAGAAATCTATGGAAAACTTTTTTTTATACGCAAGAACAATCCAGATTTTTTGAAAAATTAATTATGAGTGACGGAGCTCATTTTCACTTAAGTGGACATGTAAACAAATAAAACAGCCAGTAGAGAATCCACCAATAAATTCATCAATCATCATTACATCCCTCGTGACGCAAGTGACGGTATGGTGTGCAATTTGGAGCGGAGGTGTCATTGGACCATACTTTTACGAAAATTCGTCTGGTTCAGCTTTTACAGTCACTAGCGAACATCGTAATACGATAAGTAATTTATTTAGACCAGAATTGCATGCCAATGGTTTGGTGAACATGCGGTTCCAACAGGATGGTGCCACATGCCAGGTGGCAAGAGAAACGATGGAATTATTACGAGAAATGTTTCCACAACAGTTAATTACGAAATCTGGTGATGTGAATTGCTCTCCATGGTCACCCGATTTCAATGCTCCCGAGTTAAATTTATGAGGTAATCTTCAAAGTAAGGTTTATGCAAATAAACCAGATAATATTGAACAAATGTAATCAAAAGAAATCGCATGACATTATTTTTCATACATAATTCCAAACATTAAATCTATTTTCTTTTATTTAAAAAAATTGTATAGGCAGAAAAAGTAACCTTTCTGGTGGACACTGGTTGCGCGGAACCATTTATTTTGAACATGGGTTGGTTGAAGCCATTATTTTTATGTAACAAGAGAATCGACATTGTTCTTATAATATTGACCAAATTTCTCCGATTTCCACGACAAAATTTTGAAGTTTTATTTGCGGAAAAAATCCGATATATAATCATTGAACTAAATCCTAATGCACGTATATAAGACGTTGACATTAAAATGTCGATTTTTTTATTTTATATTGTAAGTCATACCTACCTAGAGATAATCTTTACGGTTTCCTTCATAATTCCAGAGGGTGTGATTATATTTTTTTTTATAAATAACACGCAGAACTATAACATTCAATCGATTAAATGTCCATTTACTAGTTAAAATCATTAAGTCAACAATTCTATTCTACAAACAAAACCAAAGGTCTTGTATAGTAAATTGTAAATATTATCTTTCGCCGTTCGTAAAACTGTCTCGATTTAATTATTCTACATGAAATATATATTTCCAACACCCTCTACCGTTCACCCATCATCGGTCAGCACAGTCATCACACACGCTTAAAACCAAACATACGTACGCATATAATACAATCTAAGATCAATATGGGGTAATTTGTTTGCCTAGATAAAATACTGTAACTCAACTGTTCTAAATGCAGGACGATAAAAATTAATAAAATTTTTGGCCAGGGAATGATTTTCATTAAAAATGAGTTTTGTAGAAATTTTTATGTGCGAACGATTCATTTATTATGTAAACATTAACAGAAGATGGGTTTTGAAATTCGAAAAACCTTGGTATACATTTTAAAAGGTAGAAAATCATGATGTTATTTTCCTTCTTTAAACGAATCAATCGTACATCAATAAAAGAAAATATTTGTCATCGCCCGAAAACTTTCAAGTTTTCTAAACCAACTGAAAATCAATATACGTGTTGTGGAAAAAGATCCGAAAAGGAAAATGTTTGACCGATATATTTATTATATTTACAAAAACCCTTTTTATCAATATTGATTTTTATATTTTCTTAATTTTTCTATTAGACATTTCCCAACGAAATAAAAAAATTTCCGTTTTTTTCTTTTCACACTTTTAACAGTATTGGATGTTTACTAGTATACCATTTTCAATTTTCCTATACATGCTTCTTCTTTTACCATGTCCTGTTGGTTTTCATAAAATCTAGGAAATCCTTCACAATTTCCCCAAAAAACACTGGAAAATAACAACAATTGAATAACAACAATAATAATAATAAACATTTTCGTTCGGCGATTTTTCTTTTCTCATACACATTTTGCTTTATTTAAAAAACGTAAAATGAAAATTAGAGGGGAAGGAAGGAAATATTGTAAAATTTACTATATATGTATATATATATATAGAAAAATGCTGAAAATAGCTTGTAACAACAATAACTAGAAATAAAATATATAAGTATGAGTGTGAAAAAAAGGAAAAATATAATTATTTTAACTTCACGTAGCTTTTTCCGATTATTTTATGCGAGTGTTCTTTCTCCACTGTGTACGTACGATTTTCCTTAGAGGATGTGGCAAACAAAAATGTTAAGAAATGATTTTTTTTTGTTACAATATGTATTGTGTATTTATTTGGAAGCAGAACAGGAAAATCAACAGTTTTATATTTTCTATTTTTACAGTGTTTTAATATGTCGACCTAAAGCCTATGTAAATGTGACATTGAAACAATACAGTGTTTTATAGAATGCAAGGTTAAGTGTTGCATGCGTATTCTAGATATATTCAATCGATTAAATAGTTATGCACAATTTAACCCCAAGATCACACCCACCCCGTAAACACAAATTTTAATATAGTGAACCTATAACAAGCCACATCATCATCATCATCATTATCGTCAAATACGTTAAACTACCTGTTATTTTCCCGCCTGATTGAACATTGAATATTTTGAATTGGGTAAGAAGCGTTACGCATGTTATGTCGTTATATAGGCTGATAAAATTTGTTAAATCACAATAATCATTGTGTTATATTTTGTGTTCACCTCAAAGCATATATTAGTGCATGTTTGAACACCCCTTTTATGTATGTGCCGATTGTCTTGTTTAGCATGTACGTACTCGTATAACATCTATTCTTAAACATTTTTACCCCATTATTTGTAGTCGAGTTGGTTGCTTTCTATAATTCTTTGTTTTGCTGTCGATTGTGTAAACGTAACCCCTTTATTGATCCTAAAAACGTTGTTGCTGATTAGTTTTATTTTCCGCTTCAGATATAAAAAATAGAAAATAAGAAGAAAGAATGTAAAGTATCCTTTTCTTGTTTAATCGAACTAAATAAATGGAAATGATTTAGTTAATGTTTTGATTCAAAGTATTTGAACAATAATAATTGCACGTTTGATAAGCACAGAGTTCGTTTTTATAAAGCAAGTATTGATATTATTAACCAGGCTTGGATGTAGTAGTGTCTATGGTTAAGGACAAATGAACAAAAATAAACTTTGAGTCAGATTGCTCAAACATTATTTACTTCAAAGTTTTCTGAGCTTAACCATTTTGACAATGTTTCATATTTGGAATTGAATTACAGATTTATTATACTTCCAATGTTAAAACTTATAGTAATTATTTATTAGGTGTTTAATTCTTTAATAAATGAAAAACAAAAATCAACATAAAAAACAACAATAAAAATTCAATAAAAAAATAACCAAAAATACTTCTTTTTAGGAGTCAATAAAAAGTGTACAAGTATAACATTAATTATTAGAAAGACTTCATTAGTATTTTATTTGTTTCCCTTTCGATTAGCAAACTGCTACCAATCTTCTCGGCATTGACTCAATAATCTTCTCGGCACTTTGCCTCTTTGCGGTTACTGCGTGGCTGAAATATTTTGCCATTCCTCCAACAATACTGAATTTAAGGAATCTTTGCTGAATATGTCTCTTTTCCGAATCTGCCTATCGAAATACTTCTACAAATGTTCTATCGGGTTAAGGTCGGCCGATTGGGGAGGGTAAATATTTAAGTAACCTGTTTTATTCATGGTGTTTTCAATAAGCACCAGATTTCAAACACCCGATGTCGCCATACATCCCCAGACCATTACCGAGCAGTCACCATGCTTTATTGTGATTGTTACATTTTTCCCCAAAAAAGCTTGCCTCTCCACGTTTTAGGGCTTTTTTCTTTCCGAAAATTTCAAATTTGCTTTCGTCACTAAATAACACGTTTTTCCGAAACAAAATATATTACTACTTTTATATTTTTTAGTGAAGATGAAGCGTCGTTTTTGATTTGTTTTTGAAATAAATGGTTTTTTACGTGGAACTATAGCATACAGTCCATTAGCATGGACCGTTTCGATATTTTCACTGCGCTTGTAGCCGGGTTTTCCTTCACTTCCCTCACAATACATCTAACTTCTGATCCAGGAAGTCACTTAGGTCCACCGCTACGTAGACGATTGTCGACGAGTTGCTTGAACTTTTTGTATTTATTTATAATTTTCTTTACCGTATTATAGCACCTGCCAATTATTTGAGCAATTTCTCGTAAGGATTTTCACTCTTCTGTAAATTTTAGCACGAGCTTTCGAGTTTCAAGAGAAATAAACACTACTAAATCATAAAGAAAACGTAGCAAAACAAAAAAGAAAATCTAATGGAATATTTCCTGATTTACAGTGAATGATATCCGTCAATCCGTGTGGTTTACACGTTTCCTGTGATTATTGACACTGTTGTACACTTTTTATTGAATCCTAAAAAATGAAGTATTTTTTCTTTTTAGTTTATTGAATTTTCATTGTTGTTTTTTGTTTTTCATTTAATAAAGAATGAAATACATAATAAATAATTACTATAAGTTTTAACATTGGAAGTATAAAAATCTGTAATTCAATTCCAAATATGAAACATTGAGGTGTACACTTTTTTGACGCTTACTGTAGTTATAGCACAACCGGTCTAAACGACCAGTAAAATCATAAACATTTTCACATTTAATTATGCCTTGTCGATGCGGGGCCGCAATTTAGTGTTCTTGTATTAAAGTATAATTCCCGGAAACCTTTGATGTCTTTAAGCAAATATACTTTAACCTTCAACATAATGTATCTGTTCCTTTCGTAAATTTTTTCCATGTCGTTTTGTGTGTTGTGCTAAGCAGTAATCTGTCTTAACCTCACTTTACTGATAACTTTCTCATTTAGATTTTGAAAAATCAATTAAATTATTTTACCATTTTCAAGCAATTTTAACAAATTATCGAATGATTGTGTAAAGGCCAATTCAATTGTCTCACCTTTATGTTCCTAAGGATAGGAACAATTTATCGAGAATTCTTTTTCTCGATTTCGAGAATTTCAGCCCAATTAAATTGTCGCGATTCTCGAGAATTTTTTTTATTTCTTTTTCGACAATATTGAGAATCAATATAATAATTTAAAGAACATTTTTAGCTCAAAAAATTTGAAAACATTCATCACGACCACATTTTTCGTTTATTCGGCGCATTTCAATTTTTTGCAAAAAATTATTTTAAATGAATCAATTTCCATATTGTAAAGAACGGTTCGAGCCTGGTTCTTTCATTATTTTATTGCTGACAATAACTTTAAAATTTCTTCGTTATGCCATCGTTTAATGTTTTTTCCAGGGCTTACAGAACGAATAGTATAGGCATTACCGCTTTCTTTTGTTCAGAATAGTAGTGTTTTATCTTGGAGGACGCGTTACAGAGAGATATAATGCTTACGTTACTTGCGTTAGTATACATTTTTGGTGACCGCTTGGGAACAACACAAAAGTAATTGTAAAACTAGAAGGAAACGATATGTCAGTATTCTATTATGTGTCATCTAGCAGCAGTCTGTCCCTTTCAGCAGGCCTGGGAACTCGGTTAGGATCAATGAACTAATCACATATTAATTCGAAAATAACTTGATTATGTCACCTAATTAATGAGGCAGCCAAATCCTCTATACAAATAAATAAATGAGGAAGTGTTTTATCTAAATTTCAAATGTACAACTTTGTTACCATTAATAATTAATGCAGTGTGCCGTAATCGACTAAATTAAATTGATAGAATGAAATAAAATTGAGAAATGCATATCTCTAAGAACAATCTTCTTTATAATAAATATGATGCAAGCATCAGTTTTAGAAGATTATTAAACTAAGTGTTCAGTAAGGCCGTTTCGTTTCGATGCGTTGCACTTTTTCCTTCTGTCTAAATTGTATTTACTACATATTTGCATTTGTGATAATGCTCACGTTATAGTCTTAATATATCTTAATATTTGTGATACTTACTTAATCAAAAATTGAACTCAAAAATGTAGAACCTATACTTTTGAGTTCACTTTTTGATTAAGCAGGTCAAAATAAATAAAGATTTTTTATTCATACAACATTTTTCGAAAATGTTCAGAGATATAAGCAAAAAATGTTCTCTAAGTTCTAACATTGTTTCGTTGTAAAGAGAAATACAAATAAATAAAATCGATTTTTCAAAGTCAAAGAAGATTTGATTTTGTTTATTTTTATCTCTCATTCCAATGAGTGTTAGAAATTTGAGAAAATTATTTGCTTATATCTCTGAAGTCGTATTCATACGACGGATAAAAATCTCGGATTTTTCAATCCGAGATTTTTTTTCAATTTGTTTCAACTTTTTTGTATGAAAAGAGGCGTGTCTGTCGTATAATTTAAGTGATGTAATTGGTGAAAACGATGGGATAGAAAAATCCCGGATTTTTATCCGTCGTATGAATACGACTTGAAACTACACACTTTTCGAAAAATTTTGTATGAACAAAAATAGCTGCGTTGCTTTCGTAAATCCTGCTTAGCTTAACTTTTGAATCTAAACGCAACAAGTTTTGGCTTTAATTTTTTTAATGTATTTTAATTTTTCATTTTATTAATGTTTAGTTTAGTTTTTTTATTTTATGAAATATAACAAATTAAGCGTGATTTACATGATGAAAAAATGTTGGCCCAGCAAAATGTTTGCTGTGTGTTTAGAGCTGCACACAATATAAATTTTTCGCATTAGTTGGATTGAGAAAAAAATATAAACTGCCATCTATATAAAAGAGTCCGAATTGCGAATTCATTGTGAACAAACCAATTTTGACAGCGATAATAAATAAAATTTCCTTTTGCGATAGTATTCTTAATTTAAGTAATAGTTTGGTGTTGGTTAGTTAAATCGTTTAAGTGGTAATTGGTTTTAGTATAAAATAGTAATAAAAGTGGTAAATAGGGGTAATAAATAGTGATAAGGTGATTTTGTTGTGTATTACAACAACAAATAAAAACATTTTGGTTTTTGGCGCGTATACGTCAAATTGTTTGGATATCGACAGGGTGTCCCAGCACCGATACACAGTTTTTTTTTTAACTTCAATCCGGCAACTGCCTTCGGGCAGGATGTCGTTTAAAAGTAAAAATCGGTTTAAGCCCCTCATGAATATGAGGGCATACACTGATCCTCTGCAATTGGGGGAAATTAACAATAAAAAAAGGAGACTTTTTTCGAAGAATGTACGATGAACCAGAGATATCTAGTTATTAAAAAAACGAACAGTGAGCAAAGCTTCAGAGGAATTTCGCCTTTCCTTATTCAGAAAGGTCTACAAATGATAACAGAACACATAAAAGAAACGCAGCGACTACGAAGTGGAGATCTTCTTGTTCTGACTACTAAAGAGGAGGGATACACAGCTTTAATGAAAGCAACAAAATTAGCGGAAATGCCCATTCAAGTCGAAGAGCATAAGTATCTGAATAGTAGCAAAGGAGTTATATACAGCTTTGATTTGATGCATGTTAACACCGAGGAGATAGAGAAAGAATTAAAAGAACAGAAAGTCATAAAAGTAGAAAGAATCAAAAGGAAAATAAATGGAGAGCTTAAAGATACCCCGTTACATATAATGACATTTAATACTATAAACTTACCAGATTATATAAAAGCAGGGTTTTTGAGATTAAACGTAAGGCTGTATTTACCTAACCCGATGAGGTGCCACAACTGTCAGCGGTACGGGCACACGAAAAATAAGTGCTTCCGAGTAACTACATGCCCTAAATGCGCGAAAAATATTCCGGATGGACATGACAATGAGAATTGTGAACCCGTAAAATGTGCCAATTGTGGAAATAGTCACACTGCCTATGATAAAAAGTGTCCTATATTCGAGATGGAGAAACAAATTATAAAGATAAAAACCATGGATCGGATAACATACTTCAGAGCAAAGGAAATTTATTATCGCGAAAATGCAAATACCACGGGAGCATCGAAGGCAACGCAACCAAATGAAACATACAGTAAAGTACTACAACAAAATACAGGAAACGCGCAAAACGAGGACAACATTAATAACAATACAAATAAAAATAATATCAGCAGCCACAATAATAAAAACAACAATAATAATAATAATACTGAAAAGAATAAAAGTAATAATAACAGTAATAATAATAATAGTAATAGCAAGAACAATAGTAATATCAACAATAATAACAACAATAATAGCAACAATAACAACAACAACAATAACAACAACAATAACAACAACAACTACAATAATAGTAACAATAATGAGATCAATAACAACAAATCAAAACCTTTAAACAACGAGAAAACAAAAACAGAATTAACCAAAGAAACAATGACAACACAGAAGCCTGGACCTGGTACAACAAAAATCGAGTTCGGAGCATCAGCAGCAAAAAACATTGAAGCATTGAAGTTCAGGAGGTACACCTATCTCAACCCTAATGAGTTAGGAATTTTTCAACCAAATATAGATATGAGTGATGATGAATGTTGAGGGAAGAAGGTTTTTTTACCCTTCTTCTTTTCTTTGAATGGTAGAGCGTATGATAAGATCCAATGAATGTATGACAATTGGTCAGATAAACATTCGCAGCATGTATGCCAATGGCGATATGCTGCGGACTTATCTGGCCAAAAATGATGTGAATGTGATGCTTTTGTGTGAAACTTGGGAGCGTGAGGGTAAGACGTTTTGTGTAAGTGGGTATAATTTACTGTCCAGACCGAGGGCCGATGGCTTCGGTGGTGTGGCGATATTGGCACAGAACAAAATTAGCCTTGTCGTGTGCGACACACCGACTTTCGAGCGCATCGAAGTCATCGCTGCCAAAACTCGGAATCTGGACAGAGAGTTGTTATTTGTGAGTGTATATGCAACTCCAATTGAGTCAGTGAGAGATAGAGAAAAAAACCTGAGAGATTTTCAAATTTTGTTTGATTGGGTGGAAGGAAAAAGTGACGTAATTTTGGGGGGTGATATGAATGCGCATTCGAGAGTATGGGGGTGTGAAAGAAATGATGCTTGGGGCACCTTGTTGACTCGCCTCATTCTTGAGTCCGATCTCGTAATCCTGAATGATGGTGGGTCAACTAGGATGCCGTCTGTGGGATCGACAGCCAGTGCAATAGATTTGACGTTAATGTCTAGCGGGCTGTCGGCCCAAGTCACTTGGAATGTTTCGGATGAGAATTTGGGTAGCGATCATTATTTGATCATGATGTGTTTAGGTGGTGTGAATGTTGACATAGACCGTAAGGTCATTATGAATGGTAAGAAATGGATCGAACGTATGAATGAGATTCTCATAATGAATGAAGCAATTGAGGTTACCCAACTTGAGGATGAAATAGAGAGAATAAATGAAATGTGCACTATACATGTGAGAGGGAATGAATGTACTGTGAAAGGTTGGTGGAATAACGAAATCCAGTATTGGTATGAAAGGAAACGGATAGCACTGAGAGAGTTCAATAGGTGTATATGTCAAGAATGTAGAATAAATTATGGAAGGATGAATGCAAGATTGAAAAAGGCTATCCGTAGAGCGAAGAGGAAAAGTTGGCGGGACTATGTGTCAAAAATGACACATAGGACCACAACTAAGGATTTATGGGATAAATTTAATAGAGTGAGAGGTCATAGAGCGAAAGTCAGAAATGCAGTGCTAGATGACAGAGAGAAAGGAGGTGTCTTTTTACAAATGATGATGGATGTTAGAAACAATTTGAGCGATAGGAATGAAGTTTTGTTACCTGATAATGAAAGAGAATGTATAAATGACATGTGTAAGGAGTTTGAATGGGATGAGTTCCGTGGGGTTTTAGAAACTTCCAAATCTACTACCCCCGGAACTAACAGAGTGAGCTATAAAATGATAGAGAGATTGGATTTCGAAGGCAAGGTGGCTTTGCTTCGAATTCTCAATCAAGTATGGATGAGTATTCAAATACCGGAAAAATGGAAGGAAAGCAGGGTGGTACCTATTCCAAAAAGAGATCGGGACCATAATCTGGCAACAAATTACAGGGGAATATGTATGTTGAATGTATTTGTCAAAATTGTGAATGGTATGATGAAAGGTCGTTTGGATAAATTTGTGATTGAGGGTAATTTGTTGCCGGAAACCACCTTTGGGTTCCGTCGTAACCACTCAGCTAATGAATGTGTAGAAAAGTTTGTATGGGAAGTAAGAAAGGAAAAGAAGTATGTTGTGGCGGTATTTTTGGATATTGAAAGGGCATATGATTACGTGGTTCCGGGGAAGCTTTTTCAGGTCCTTATGGAGCTGGGGATTCCTTGGAAAATTTGCAAATGGGTGTATGAGTTCATGAATGACAGAAAATTAGTGTTGTGTGGTAGAGGGTATAGGTTGGAGGGAGCGGTGGATATAGGCCTACCCCAAGGCAGTAAAATCTCACCGACTCTCTTCAATCTATACACGAGCGCGGTACATAGGTTTAACTCCCCGGACAAAGCCATATTGCAATTTGCAGATGACTTTGTCCTGATGGGCAAGGGGAAGACCATCGAGGAGGCCTTGAATCATGCTCAAGAATGTGTGAATCAGGTAACAGAATGTTTGACCGAATTGAATTTGTGTGTAAACTCGAGAAAATGTTGTAGTATGACTTTTCGAACAAATCGTATGGTAGATGTGCAAGTATATAATGAGAGAATAGAGTGTGTAAATTTGACTAGGTATTTGGGAATCTGGATTGATAAGCGATTGAATTTTAGAGTGCATATGGATAAATTAGCCGATAATTGCAAGAACAGATTGAATGTGATTAAAAGGGTGAGCAAACCGAAATGGGGAGCCCAACCTAGTGTGACGGATATGTTGCGAAAGGCGCTAGTGTCATCCAAAATTGCGTATGGAATGAGTGTTTATGGTGATGGGTCCAAAGTCGGGTTTAAAAAGTTGATGACTGTCGAGAATGCTTGTGCCAGAGTGGTATTGGGGGCGATTAATTCAACCCCAATACACACTCTGTGGTCTGAATTGGGTGACTCACCTCTCAACTATAAGAGGGAGTGGATCACCGTGCGCGAGACTGTGCGGATGTTGACTAAGGACAATAAATTGGTGAATGAAATGAAAGAGAGGTTGCAAAGAGGGACGGATTACCAAAGAACACAAAGGTCAAGGGTGATGTTGGAGAATATGAATGTATTCTCCAAGATTCGGCCCGTAAATCCGAAAGTCCCTCCGAGCAATCTAATTGTGCGTTTGAAGTTTGGTGATACAACAAAAGCGATGATGAATGAGTTATCGGTTAAGAGTGAGTTTTTAAAAATGCGTACAAATTATTTTGCATATGTGGAAGTTTATACAGATGCTAGTGTGAGTGGTGATCGAGTAGGTGTAGGAATTTTTATTCCGTCAATGAGGAAAGAGAAAATGATAAGAGTGAATGACAGTATCTGTATAATGAATGCAGAGTTGATTGGAATTATGGAAGGGATCAAGTTGGCAGTGACACAAGGGAGGAGGGGAGTAGTGTTATTTTCCGACTCCCGGAGTGGGTTAGAATTAATTAGTAAGGGTGGGACTCATGGTAATGTGTATGTGGAAATGTTGTATGAGTACCTTCAATCTTGTGGGTGTGAGGTGATTCTTCAATGGATACCGTCACACCTACAAATTGAAGGTAATGAAAGAGCCGATATGCTTGCGAAACTGGGCTGTTTGGTTGATGATGTAAACGAATATGAATTCATGGATGCAAGAGATGTACTTCGCATGTTTCAGGTGAATCTGTGGAGAAAATGGGAGAGAGAGTTTGTTGAAAAATGTCAGGTGAAAGGCAAGAAGTACTTTGAGTTGGTTAGTTCTCCTTTGAGACAACCTTTCTTTAAGGTGCTCAAAGGAGATACTAGAGTGATACGAACGATGGAGCGCGTAAGATTGAATCATGGTAATTGGAAAGAATGTCTGAAGAAACGCAATTTGATTGAGAATGAATTATGTGAAAGTTGTTTGGTTGTGGAGGACATCGAACATTTGATTCTGAAATGTTCTGCATTCAATCAGAACAGACAAATATTCGATGTTCTCTTGAGAGCAAGAAACTTGACTGAGGTACTACGAATGGGAATGAACGTATATAAGAATGTGTATAATTTTATAAGAATGAATCAAATAGAAGTATGAAAGGGGATCGATGTGTGAAAGGTGAATAAAAGAATAAATAAATTAATATAAAATTTGGAAAATTTTAAAGTATTAAAAATTGTAAAAATTGGACCAAATGGCACCAAATTTTGGAGCTAGTGTCAAATAAAAAAAAAAAAAAAAAAAAAAAAAAAAAAAAAATCTATATAAATAAAACAAAGTCGTGTTAGTTACACCATTTATAACTCAAGAACGGCTGGACCGATTTTTATGATTTTTGTTTTGTTGGATTTGACTCCGTTCCGAATAGCATAATAACTATTAAAACATCGGAAAAATTCACCAAATAAAAATTTATCAAGAAAATTCATTTTCTCATACATTTAGTTCATTTTGTTTTTTTTTATTTTGTTCGTCTCAATACAGTGGTGGTTTAGGAAAAAAGAAAAGTCGGAAAAACTCAAAAGGGATGTCCCAAAAATCTAATAAAAAAACATTTTTTTATATGAATTTTGTAGGTGTAGTTTGTATGTGACGAGTGGTGCAGTGGTTAAAGCTTCGGCGCTTGGATCGCAAGGTACTGGATACGAATCCGACTAGAGGATGCATGCACATTTACCATTTTATTTTTTATCCAATTTTTTTTTATTTCATCTACTTATCTATATATATAAAACAAAGTCGGGTTAGTTACACCATTTATAACTGAAGAACGGCTGGACCGATTTTTATGATCTTTCTTTTGTTGGATTTGACTCCGTTCCGAATAGCATAATAACTATTAAAACATTGGAAAAATTCACCAAAAAAAAAGTTATCAAGAAAATTCATTTTCTCATATATTTAGTACATTTTGTTTTTTTTATTTTGTTCGTCTCAATACAGTGGTGGTTTAGGAAAAAAGAAAAGTCGGAAAAACTCAAAATGGAAGCCCCAAAAATCTAATAAAAAAATTTTTTTTTTTATATGAATTTTGTAGGTGTAGTTTGTATGTGACGAGTGGTGCAGTGGTTAGAGCTTCGGCGCTTGGACTGCAAGGTACTGGATACGAATCCGACTGGAGGCTGCATGCACATTTACCATTTTATTTTTTATCCAATTTTTTTTTTATTTCATCTACTTATATCTATCTATATATAAATAAAACAAAGTCGTGTTAGTTACACCATTTATAACTCAAGAACGGCTGGACCGATTTTTATGATCTTTCTTTTGTTGGATTTGACTCCGTTCCGAATAGCATAATAACTATTAAAACATTGGAAAAATTCACCAAAAAAAAAGTTATCAAGAAAATTCATTTTCTCATATATTTAGTACATTTTGTTTTTTTTATTTTGTTCGTCTCAATACAGTGGTGGTTTAGGAAAAAAGAAAAGTCGGAAAAACTCAAAAGGGAAGCCCCAAAAATCTAATAAAAAAATTTTTTTTTTTATATGAATTTTGTAGGAGTAGTTTGTATGTGACGAGTGGTGCAGTGGTTAGAGCTTCGGCGCTTGGACTGCAAGGTACTGGATACGAATCCGACTGGAGGCTGCATGCACATTTACCATTTTATTTTTTATCCAATTTTTTTTTTATTTCATCTACTTATATCTATCTATATATAAATAAAACAAAGTCGTGTTAGTTACACCATTTATAACTCAAGAACGGCTGGACCGATTTTTATGATCTTTCTTTTGTTGGATTTGACTCCGTTCCGAATAGCATAATAACTATTAAAACATTGGAAAAATTCACCAAAAAAAAAGTTATCAAGAAAATTCATTTTCTCATATATTTAGTACATTTTGTTTTTTTTATTTTGTTCGTCTCAATACAGTGGGGGTTTAGGAAAAAAGAAAAGTCGGAAAAACTCAAAAGGGAAGCCCCAAAAATCTAATAAAAAAATCTTTTTTTTTATATGAATTTTGTAGGTGTAGTTTGTATGTGACGAGTGGTGCAGTGGTTAAAGCTTCGGCGCTTGGACTGCAAGGTACTGGATACGAATCCGACTGGAGGCTGCATGCACATTTACCATTTTATTTTTTATCCAATTTTTTTTTTATTTCATCTACTTATCTATCTATATAAATAAAACAAAGTCGTGTTAGTTACACCATTTATAACTCAAGAACGGCTGGACCGATTTTTATGATTTTTGTTTTGTTGGATTTGACTCCGTTCCGAATAGCATAATAACTATTAAAACATCGGAAAAATTCACCAAATAAAAATTTATCAAGAAAATTCATTTTCTCATACATTTAGTACATTTTGTTTTTTTTTATTTTGTTCGTCTCAATACAGTGGTGGTTTAGGAAAAAAGAAAAGTCGGAAAAACTCAAAAGGGATATCCCAAAAATCTAATAAAAAAACATTTTTTTTATATGAATTTTGTAGGTGTAGTTTGTATGTGACGAGTGGTGCAGTGGTTAAAGTTTCGGCGCTTGGACCGCAAGGTACTGGATACGAATCCGACTGGAGGCTGCATGCACATTTACCATTTTATTTTTTATCCAATTTTTTTTTTATTTCATCTACTTATCTATATATATAAAACAAATTTTATTTTTTCCCTTCTTCCTTTTTTTGAATGGCTGAGCGAATGATAAGATCCAATGGATGTATGACAATTGGTCAGATAAATATCCGCAGCATGTATGCCAATGGCGATATGTTGCGGACTTATCTGGCCAAAAATGATGTGAATGTGATGCTTTTGTGTGAAACTTGGGAGCGTGAGGATAGGACGTTTCGTGTAAGTGGGTATAATTTGCTGTCCAGACCGAGGGCCGATGGCTTCGGTGGTGTAGCGATATTGGCACGGAACAAAATTAGCCTTGTCGTGTGCGACACACCGACTTTCGAGCGCATCGAAGTTATCGCTGCCAAAACTCGGAATCTGGACAGAAATTTGTTATTTGTGAGTGTATACGCAACGCCAATTGAATCAGTGAGTGATAGAGAGAAAAACCTGAGAGATTTTGAAATTTTGTTTAACTGGGTGGAAGGAAAAAGTGACGTAATTTTGGGGGGTGATATGAATGCGCATTCGAGAGTATGGGGGTGTGAAAGAAATGATGCTTGGGGTACCTTGTTGACTCGCCTCATTCTGGATTCAGATCTCGTAATCCTGAATGATGGTGAGCCAACTAGGATGCCGTCTGTGGGGTCGACAGCCAGTGCAATAGATTTGACGTTAATGTCTAGCGGGCTGTCGGCCCAAGTCACTTGGAATGTTACGGATGAGAATTTGGGTAGCGATCATTATTTGATCAGGATGTGTTTAGGTGGTGTAAATGTTGACATAGACCGTAAGGTCATTATGAATGGTAAGAAATGGGTCGAACGTATGAATGAGATTCTCATAATGAATGAAGCAACTGAGGTTAACCAACTTGAGGATGAAATAGAGAGAATAAATGGAATGTGCACTATACATGTAAGAAGGAATGAATGTACGGTGAAAGGTTGGTGGAATAATGAAATCCAGTATTGGTATGAAAAGAAACGGATAGCACTGAGAGAGTTCAATAGGTGTATATGTCATGAATGTAGAATAAATTATGGAAGGATGAATGGAAGATTGAAAAAGGCTATCCGTAGAGCGAAGAGGAAAAGTTGGCGGGACTATGTGTCCAAAATGACACATAGGACCACAACTAAGGATGTATGGGATAATTTTAATAGAGTGAGAGGTTATAGATCGAAAGGCAGAAATGTAGTGTTAGATGACAGAGAGAAAGGAGGTGTCTTTTTACAAATGATGATGGACGTTAGAAACAATTTGAGTGATAGGAATGAAGTTTTGTTACCTGATAATGAAAGAGAATTTATGAATGACATGTGTAAGGAGTTTGAATGGGATGAGTTCCGTGGGGTTTTAGAAACTTCCAAATCTACTACCCCCGGAACTAACAGAGTGAGCTATAAAATGATTGGGAGATTGGAATTCGAAGCCAAAGTGGCTTTGCTTCGAATTCTCAATCGAGCATGGATGAGTATTCAAATACCGGAAAAATGGAAGGAAAGCAGGGTGGTACCCATTCCAAAAAGAGATCGGGACCAAAATCTGGCAACAAATTACAGGGGAATATGTATGTTGAATGTATTTGTCAAAATAGTGAATGGTATGATGAAAGGTCGTTTGGATAAATTGGTGAATGAGGGTAATTTGTTGCCGGAAACAACCTTTGGGTTCCGTTGTAACCACTCAGCTAATGAATGTGCAGAAAAGTTTGTATGGGAAGTGAGAAAGGAAAAGAAGTATGTTGTGGCGGTATTTTTGGATATTGAAAGGGCATATGATTACGTGGTTCCGGGAAAACTGTTTCAGGTCCTTATGGACTTGGGGTTTCCTTGGAAAATTTGCAAATGGGTGTATGATTTCACGAATAACAGAAAATTGGTGTTGTGTGGTAGAGGGTATAGGTTGGAGGGAGCGGTGAACATAGGCCTCCCCCAAGGCAGTAAAATCTCACCGACTCTCTTCAATCTATACACGAGCTCGGTGCATAGGTTTAACTCCCCGGACAAAGTCATTTTGCAATTTGCAGATGACTTTGTTCTGATGGGCAAGGGGAAGACCATCGAGGAGGCGTTGAGTCGGGCTCAAGAATGTGTAAATCAGGTAACAGAATGTTTGACTGAATTGAATTTGTGTGTAAATTCGAGGAAATGTTGTAGTATGACTTTTAGAACAAATCGTATGGTAGATGTCCGAGTGTATAATGAGAGAATTGAGTGTGTAAATTTGACTAGGTATTTGGGAATCTGGATTGATAAGCGATTGAATTTTAGAGTGCATATGGATAAATTAGCCGATAATTGCAAGAACAGATTAAATGTGATTAAAAGGGTGAGCAAACCGAAATGGGGAGCTCAACCTAGTGTGACTGATATGTTGCGAAAGGCGCTAGTATCATCCAAAATTGCGTATGGAATGAGTGTTTATGGTGATGGGTCCAAAGTCGCGTTTAAAAAGTTGATGACTGTGGAGAATGCTTGTGCCAGAGTGGTATTGGGGGCGATTAATTCAACCCCAATACACACTCTGTGGTCTGAATTGGGTGACTCGCCTCTCAATTATAAGAGGGAGTGGATCACCGTGCGAGAGACTGTGCGGATGTTGACTAAGGACAATAAATTGGTGAATGAAATGAAGGAGAGTTTGCAAAGAGGGACGGATTACCAAAGGACACCAAGGTCAAGGGTGATCTTGGAGAATATGAATGTATTCTCCAAGATTCGGCCCGTAAATCCGAAAGTCCCTCCGAGCAATCTAATTGTGCGATTGAAGTTTGGTGATACAACAAAAGCGATGATGAATGAGTTATCGGTTAATAGTGAGTTTTTAAAAATGCGAGCAAATTATGTTGCACATGTGGAAGTTTATACAGATGCTAGTGTGAATGGTGATCGAGTAGGTGTAGGAATTTTTATTCCTTCAACGAGAAAAGAAAAAATACTAAGAGTGAATGCCAGCATCTGTATAATGAATGCAGAGTTGATTGGAATTATGGAAGGGATCAAGTTGGCAATGACACAAGGGAGGAGGAGAGTAGTTTTACTATCCGACTCCCGGAGTGGGTTAGAATTAATTAGTAAGGGTGGGGGAACTCATGGTAATGTGTATGTGGAAATGTTGTATGAGTACCTTCAATCTTGTGGGAGTGAAGTCATTCTTCAATGGATACCATCACACCTACAAATTGAAGGTAATGAAAGAGCCGATATGCTTGCCAAACTGGGTTGTTTGATTGAGGATGTAAATGAATATGAATGTATGGATGCAAGAGATGTACTTCGCATGTTTCAAGTGAATCTTTGGAGAAAATGGGAGAGGGAGTTTGTTGAAAAGTGTCAGATGAAAGGCAAGAAGTACTTTGAGGTGGTTAGTTCTCCTTTGAGCCAACCCTTTTATAAGGTCCTCAAAGGAGATACTAGAATGATAAGAACGATTGAGCGCGTACGATTGAATCATGGTAATTGGAAAGAATGCTTGAAGAAACGGAATTTGATTGAGAATGAATTATGCGAAAGTTGTTTGGTTGTGGAGGACATCGAACATTTGATTCTGAAATGTTCTGCATTCAATCAGAACAGACAAAGGTTCGATGTTCTCTTGAGAGCAAGGAACATGACTGAGTTATTACGAATGGGAATGAAAGTATATAAGAATGTGTATGATTTTATAAGAATGAATCAGATACAAGTATGAAAGGGGATCGATGTGTGAAAGGTGAATAAAAGGAAAAATAAAATAAATTGTACATAAACAATGTAAACTTAAAAAAAAAAAAAAAAAAAAAAAAAAATTTTAATTTTTGGGAAATCGGGCCAAATGGCACCTAATTAATGGAGCTAGTGCCAAATAAATAAAAAAAAAAAAAAAAAAAAAAAAATATATAAAACAAAGTCGGGTTAGTTACACCATTTATAACTGAAGAACGGCTGGACCGATTTTTATGATCTTTCTTTTGTTGGATTTGACTCCGTTCCGAATAGCATAATAACTATTAAAACATTGGAAAAATTCACCAAAAAAAAAAATTATCAAGAAAATTCATTTTCTCATATATTTAGTACATTTTGTTTTTTTTATTTTGTTCGTCTCAATACAGTGGGGGTTTAGGAAAAAAGAAAAGTCGGAAAAACTCAAAAGGGAAGCCCCAAAAATCTAATAAAAAAATCTTTTTTTTTATATGAATTTTGTAGGTGTAGTTTGTATGTGACGAGTGGTGCAGTGGTTAAAGCTTCGGCGCTTGGACTGCAAGGTACTGGATACGAATCCGACTGGAGGCTGCATGCACATTTACCATTTTTTTTTTTATCCAATTTTTTTTTTATTTCATCTACTTATCTATCTATATAAATAAAACAAAGTCGTGTTAGTTACACCATTTATAACTCAAGAACGGCTGGACCGATTTTTATGATTTTTGTTTTGTTGGATTTGACTCCGTTCCGAATAGCATAATAACTATTAAAACATCGGAAAAATTCACCAAATAAAAATTTATCAAGAAAATTCATTTTCTCATACATTTAGTACATTTTGTTTTTTTTATTTTGTTCGTCTCAATACAGTGGTGGTTTAGGAAAAAAGAAAAGTCGGAAAAACTCAAAAGGGATGTCCCAAAAATCTAATAAAAAAACATTTTTTTATATGAATTTTGTAGGTGTAGTTTGTATGTGACGAGTGGTGCAGTGGTTAAAGCTTCGGCGCTTGGATCGCAAGGTACTGGATACGAATCCGACTAGAGGATGCATGCACATTTACCATTTTATTTTTTATCCAATTTTTTTTTATTTCATCTACTTATCTATATATATAAAACAAAGTCGGGTTAGTTACACCATTTATAACTCAAGAACGGCTGGACCGATTTTTATGATTTTTGTTTTGTTGGATTTGACTCCGTTCCGAATAGCATAATAACTATTAAAACATCGGAAAAATTCACCAAATAAAAATTTATCAAGAAAATTCATTTTCTCATACATTTAGTACATTTTGTTTTTTTTTATTTTGTTCGTCTCAATACAGTGGTGGTTTAGGAAAAAAGAAAAGTCGGAAAAACTCAAAAGGGATGTCCCAAAAATCTAATAAAAAAACATTTTTTTATATGAATTTTGTAGGTGTAGTTTGTATGTGACGAGTGGTGCAGTGGTTAAAGCTTCGGCGCTTGGACCGCAAGGTACTGGATACGAATCCGACTGGAGGCTGCATGCACATTTACCATTTTATTTTTTATCCAATTTTTTTTTTATTTCATCTACTTATCTATATATATAAAACAAAGTCGGGTTAGTTACACCATTTATAACTGAAGAACGGCTGGACCGAGTTTTATGATCTTTCTTTTGTTGGATTTGACTCCGTTCCAAATAGCATAATAACTATTAAAACATTGGAAAAATTCACCAAAAAAAAAGTTATCAAGAAAATTCATTTTCTCATATATTTAGTACATTTTGTTTTTTTTATTTTGTTCGTCTCAATACAGTGGTGGTTTAGGAAAAAAGAAAAGTCGGAAAAACTCAAAAGGGAAGCCCCAAAAATCTAATAAAAAATTTTTTTTTTTTATATGAATTTTGTAGGTGTAGTTTGTATGTGACGAGTGGTGCAGTGGTTAAAGCTTCGGCGCTTGGACCGCAAGGTACTGGATAGATACGAATCCGACTGGAGGCTGCATGCACATTTACCATTTTATTTTTTATCCAATTTTTTTTTTATTTCATCTACTTATCTATATAAATAAAACAAAGTCGTGTTAGTTACACCATTTATAACTCAAGAACGGCTGGACCGATTTTCATGATTTTTGTTTTGTTGGATTTGACTCCGTTCCGAATAGCATAATAACTATTAAAACATCGGAAAAATTCACCAAATAAAAATTTATCAAGAAAATTCATTTTCTCATACATTTAGTTCATTTTGTTTTTTTTTATTTTGTTCGTCTCAATACAGTGGTGGTTTAGGAAAAAAGAAAAGTCGGAAAAACTCAAAAGGGATGTCCCAAAAATCTAATAAAAAAACATTTTTTTATATGAATTTTGTAGGTGTAGTTTGTATGTGACGAGTGGTGCAGTGGTTAAAGCTTCGGCGCTTGGACTGCAAGGTACTGGATACGAATCCGACTGGAGGCTGCATGCACATTTACCATTTTATTTTTTATCCAATTTTTTTTTATTTCATCTACTTATCTATATAATTCTTGATGGAAATGTAGGATTATTTTTCTTCGATGCGCCCAGTGGAACTGGGAAAGCATTCCTCATATCATTGATTTTGGCCACTGTTCGTGCGAGATCCAATATTGCTGTAGCAGTTGCTCAGCGTTGAAATTGTCGTTAGACCTTAAATCGGCTGAAAACCCGACTTGCAACATTGCGAAACATTCAGCAATGGCGAAAGTTTTGGTAGCAGTAAAATCATCATCGATTATAAATGTACAATGGCGCATTTGAAGCATTCAATCGAACTATGAAAGATCTACGCAATGGCTCAAGATGTTTTGGAGGCGCAATGATTCAACTGTCTGGCGATTTCCGTCAAAAAATACCAGTGATTCCAAGATTGACCGCTGTCGATGAAATAAACGCTTACCTCAAATCATCGACTCTGCGTGGTGCTATGTGATGAAACTTTAGCTGACGACAAACATGCGAGTTGCATTGTTAAACCAGAGACAACCTAACAGAGATATTTCATTCTATGTAAACGTAAAAATTTAAACTGCGAGTTCATTTTCTGTAAATAGCCGCAAACAACCAAAAATATTTTGTTTTTTTGCGTAAACGTATACGCAGTTTAACGAAAAATAACAGATACAACGATGACATTGTAATTGTCAGAAATATATTTTGTTTTCATTTTTTACCTCGAACGAAAAATTTAATTTGATTGTCTGTGGTTAAACGATCCATCTGCCGAAGATTTCTCAAAGCAATTGCTGACTATCGGTAATGGCCGTGTTCCGGTCGACGAATCGAACAGATTTATTTAGTTTCCTCAGAACTTTTACAATTTTGTCTCAACGAAGGAAGAGCTCATCAACAAAGTGTTCCCGAACAATATTACTAACCACAAAAATCACAATTGGGTGAGTGAACGAGTAATTCTTGCGGCAAAGAACAAAAATGGGGATCACTTAAATTTCACAATTCAAAATCTAATCGTCGGTCCACTTCATTGCTTCAAATCTATCGACTGTGTGACAAACAAAGACGAATCAACCAACTGTCCAACTGAATTTTTAAACTCATTGGATCTGGCTGGCTTGCCCCCGCACAATTTACAACTGAAATTTGGTGTGTTGCCGGGAATCATCATGCTACGAAACCTGAATCAACCAAAACTATATAACGGAACGCGTTTTATTTTGAGAAATCTCAAGGAAAGTTCAAAGGTGAGGAAGTTCTCATTCCGAGAGTTCTGTTGATCTCAACCGATATGCCATTCGAGTTTAAACGAATTCAATTTCCGATTCGTCTTGCATTCGCCATGACGATCAACAGATCACAAGGTCCATCCTTGAGTGTTTGTGGCCTGAATCTAGAAAATGAATGTTTCACGGCCAATTGTACATAGCATGTTCACGTGTCGGCAAACCATCCGATTTCTTCGTTCTCGCACCTGACAATAAAACAAAAAATGTCGTATATCACAAGATGTTTTACTGAAGGGAATCGACCCTATTGCAACCTACTCAGGAAATAGTTTAAAAGAAAGTAGTGCAACAATGCTACGCGAATCATTTCGAATCAATTCAATAAAACGAATTCCTTGCTGCCACGTGAATTACATTCATTTCAATGTAATTAAAATATATTTCATTTTGATTGAATTTAATTAATTTGGAGTATCCATTTTATCCGCCCCGGAGGTCTCGGGTTCAATTCCCGGTAGTGACAAGGAAAAAATTGCACGGCTGGTTTAAAATCAATGAATTAATCACTCATTAGTCATTATCCGAAATGAAAATATGATTATTAAACCTCATTTAAGGCGGCCAAATCTCTTGATGCGATATAGTGCCAGAGAAAGAGAGAGAGAGAGAGAGAGAGAGAGAGAGAGAAATTCATTTTATCTTAATAAAAAAACTCAATTTAATTAAGCTATAATAACTTTATACAACATTTATTGATTTTGAGGCGGTACGAAGTTCGCCGGGTCAGCTAGTAAATAATATATTTTGCCATAAAATATACTCGGGTCGATTATATTTTATGGCAGTATTTTTATTTTATGGCAGCATTTGCTCAAAAAAAGGCAAAAACGCACAGCAACATTTTTGCACGATGGTATTTTTTCATGTCATACACACGAAAATTTTAATATACCAAACTTGAAACTCTTCTTTTTTTGCTGGCCATCATTTTTTCATCATGTAAATCGCGCTTTAAATTTGGTATTTTGCTGTCAAATAGCAAGTGCCAAAATTTCCTTTTTTACAACAAGATGACAACCTTACGAAAAAAATAACCGACTTGCGGTAAACACCATAACCATAAAATGGTTTTATTTCCCCTAAACTTAAAATTTTCTTGGCTTACATTAGAGCCAATTCGGCTTTATATTTACAATGCAATTGTTGTTGTAATCTTTTCGGTTTTGCGAAACCAACGTGCCTAATATTTATTTATTTTTAACTGCTTAATCAAAAAGTGAATTGAAAAGTGTAGGTTCTAATTTAAAGAAAAAATATAACGTTCGTCAATATCTCCAATACTAATTACTTTTAAAGTCATTCAAGATCACCACTAAACGTTGCCCTCGACACTGGATAATTTATATTATAAGTAATTTTCTTTTAAGTTGCATCTTTTCCGAGATAAAAGCCTACAGCGTTTATTGAAAAACTCACCCTACTACTAACTCAATAGAACAATAAGGAAGTCAATAGAACAATAATAGAAACAGTACAAATCCAGATATATTCATAACTCTACAATATTTAATTTTTTTTTTATTATTACACTCAGAACAATTACCATAAGAACTAACCACAAATACGCAAAGTTTATCGTCCAATCTCATCCGAAATTTTTTACGATAAACAAACACCTTACGGAAAATTATAGGTCAATACCAGAACCAGAACAACTCAAAATTAATTGAAGAATTTTGCAATCCCAATACTTTCATATCCAACCAAAACCGTTATCAAACAGAAAACAAACAGTTTAACAAAGAACCTGAAATAACAAAGTTAACGACACACAATCTGCTAGATTTCGACCTAAATTAAAGCAACAACATGTGTAATTAAAGAAAAACACATAAAACCATTACAAATAAAAAAACAATACTCGTATAGCTGCTAAGATATTTGAAAGAAAGCAACAAACGAACCTTAGCGCCCATGTAAATCTCAGCAAAATAAATCGAATCGAACAGCTCCAGAAATGCAACCAACACAATGGAACCAGATAATTCACAATTAGCGATTATTCGTTCAATAAGTAAGTATGTTATACTTATTGAATGGTAAACGTTAGAAGTTTTAGCTGCATTAAATAAAGAACTCTTGCATCCAGAGGAGAGTGATTCCTATTGAACAGGATAAATAAAAATAAGCCTCACAATTCTTTACAGTTGGCCATAAAACAAAATTATATTTATATGATTTACCAAAATTAGCTATTAGTACATTCAATAACAAATTTTTTCAATCAAATGACATTATCAAAAACAAACTAATTGATTTAATTATTTTCTAGACAAACAAACACAATAATTTGATATATTAAATTAAATTTAAAATGAGCTTGTTTAAAGACGATAAACTATAAAGAAACAATTTTAAAAAAAATCATTCAATTTAAATAAAAATAATACATTGAAAACCTTAACCATCAATAGTTACGAAATTTAACATTTTATTAGTAATGCAAATGTACATAATTGGGTAAATAAATTTAAACGTAGCTGCACAACAATCTAACGAGGTAACAACCTAACAACACCAGAAATGGTCGAAAATGTCTATGAAATCATTATAATAACCGTCGGATAATGTTGCGCGAGATTGGTGACATTGTAAACTTCTCATATGAACGTGCATACAACATCATACACGAAGAATTGCATGTGAAAAAACATAACAGTTGATGAAACATGGATCCACCACTACACGCCAGAATCAAAACAACAATCAAAATAATAGGTATAAGCTGGTTCAAGTACTCCAAAAAAAGCAAAAATTGTTGCATCAGCTAGTAAGGTTATGACCACTATCTTTTTGATATACAAGACATAATATTCTTCGACGATCATGAGAAGGGTAAAACTATCATGGCCACATTTGGAGAAGAAAGAAGGGTCAGTGTATCGAGCTAAAAGGGGCTCATGTTGCATCTCAAAGTGCATCTCACTTTAAAAAAATATGCTTACTGTTTTAATCTAAGGACTTATCAATCCACCCTCGTAAATTGATTCTTTCGTATCTTGTATGTCACGCAAAAAGGGTTAAATAAACTGAAACTGTCGTTTATTTTTCTATAAATTTTATTTTTATAATACGAGAAATATTATTTTTATGGTATAAGTATTTTTATGTTTGAAACGTACGAGTATATTACTTAAATGTTGGCATTCCTTTACTGAGCTGGATTCATATCCGTCAATATTCATTCTAACTGTAAAAATCAATTTTTTTCCAAATTATATACTCAATACATATTATTAATAGGGCAAAAAAATTTCAAAAACAAGTAACTTCCTTTGTCAAATAATCAAATAAAATTTAATATTACTTAATTTTTGTTGTGTAGAACAGACATCTCCACCAACCATCGACAATTAGCCTTTTCAAATACTGCGTTTTGCAATTAAACTCCGCAGCACTTGCCTATATTTTAACTCAAGTGCGGCTCGTGTCATGTATGTATAAAATTATTTATTATTTATTATATTTATATTATTTTCAATTTATATTGGCCGCTTGACACGGGTAGAAAAAACAAAAATGTAAATCTAAAAAATCTAGTAGGTATTGAAATAAAATGTAAAATCTTTAGATTTGCTCAGGCGTTTGTTTTTTACCAAAATTGATTTTCATACTAATCGAATAAAAACAAAATAAAATCTAGCCCTAAGGCTCGTTGCACACTTCAGCTAAGCTAAGCTAATTAGGACTTTTGATGGCTGGAAGAAAGTGTGGGCCGACTTGAAATACAATATTTAAAAAAAATTAAAACAAAACAAACAAACTATCGGAGGCTCTGGTGGTGGCCCATCAAAGATACACACATTTTCTCTACTCGAGGAAACAGTTATACGAGTTATAAATTTAAGACAAGCAGTAGATGGCATATCGGGCGCTGTATCACTACGTAATACAGAAATAAACCTGCAGAACGTCCCCGCAGCCCCATCGCCACCGACTGAATCAAATGTAATAGAATCGGACGACAGCATATGGTAACATAGCAACTACCAGAAAATATTAGACCAAATCAAGCTGGAAGTAAATCGAAAAACCAATTGTTGGAACAACAAATATCAACTCAAAAAAAATTTCAGGAATTTACAGCCGCAAAATTATCAGAAATTGTTGCTGATCTGAGAGATTGTTGCTGAATTATAATATAATTATGAAGCGTAGGTTAAGGTTAGAAGAAAAAATGTACGACTTGGAGAAAAACTGTCATTGAAGGAAAATAAAATGGAGTTTGAAAAGAAGAAATTTGCTTTAGAGGAGAAGGGTCGTTTAGAAGGACGGAAAATAAAAGTGGGGCATCTAGAGATAAAGCAAAGAAAATTGAAAATACAAGAGGCAAGCTCCTAATGTAATAAGCTCATGTGATAGCAAAATGAGTTGTGATAATTTATTATAATGTATAAAAAATTTGAAATGAATTACAATAATATTTAATTTTTATAAATAAATGTTTTATTATAAACTAAAAAAAATATTTTAAATATTATAATTTTTTAAATAAATCTTATGTCATAGAACTTAATATATTACTTCTTATTTGTCGGGCTAATGAACTTTCATTATTTAAACATCAATTTCAAATTGTGTATCATCATTGAGTATTATTGAATTTTGTTCAAAAGGAACCCTATAATGAAGGGAAATATTATGCAAAGCTGTGCATACGTCTAATATTTGGGATACCTTTTTCGGTGTATAATGCAATTTTCTAGCCCACAAAAGATATCGAAATCGTAATTTCAGTATACCAATACATCGTTCGATCAAATTTCGCGTTTTTGAATATAGTGATGAGCGGACCTACTCCAACCGGGTTCTTTTAACCTGATACTCAAAATGTCCGGACTATCAATTGGGTACTTTTTAAAGTATCCGGTTCAGTATTTATTTTTCCATGTATAATTTTTACTCTCAATTCAAAAGAATAAAATGTAAATAAAAGCGAGATAATGAGATTGTGTATAATTTTTTACTATCTCAAACGTCCCAAGTATAACAAAATGGAACTCATTTTGACAGTTCCAACTTTCGTTACATTATTGAGATATTTCATGAAAGACATGGAACTCGCATAATATCCAGTTCGTTGAGTTACGGGTTTTTGTTCCACAGTTCATAGTAAAACTTGTAATAAAATGGAACTTGACCGTGGAACTTAGTTCCAACAATTGTTCCATAAAAGTCGAAATAAGTTGGAAGTAGTGATACTTGGGGTGTACATGATTCATATACATATAAACATTAGAATCAAATAGATGAGGCAAAATGAGAGTACACTAGGTGAACTACACATAAAGTAGTATGTATGTATGCAAACTCATGCATAGATAAAACTGGTACGATTGATCAATTTTGTGTTTGGTATTTCGGTATTATTATTAGTAACTCGGTTCGAAAGACCGATATACCGATATCGGACTTTTGAACCGAGTTGATAATTTCATAACTACCTTCAATAGTGGCTCTATACGGTGTTAGCAGCCAAGGCTTCAATGGGTACCTGGAGTCAGCTAATAATTAAAAATTAGTTAAGGTAAAAATGAAGTATCGAATTATTTATTTTGTGTTTACCGAGTAGCCAATAATTGGAATTTTCATTATTTCCATTCAGTTGTTGCAAATATTGGCGGTACGTAGATAAATTCAAAACTAGTTAATCGTATGATGCTCCGCCATACCGTGGGTCGACTGCTATTATCTTTGTATTGTGGTCGCACACCTAAAAAATATATTTTAGCAAATATTAGAAATGTCATTGCCTATGATTTATGTACAAATAAATTACAATCATCGTGTTCAAGCTATGTGCCCCTTTCCGGTTAAAATATAAATGTTCGTGTTCTACCGGTCAAACGATGTTAATGTATGTCCCGTCAACACAACCAATTACGCCAGGGAATCCCATTTTAGCGTAAAAATAATTGGCTGTGTCTTGTTTGTCACGTCTTGAGTGTCGAAATGAAATCTATTTGGGACAAATGATTTCGTCCATTACTGAGATTACTTCATTTAAGGTGAGTGATACCGACGATTGGGATAATCCCACCAAACAATCGAGTCCAACGCTTTGCTGGTGCTACCTTGACCAAAAAATCGAAGCGGTGCGGCTAATATTAAAATATTTGGAGTTGTCGTTGCCCTAGCTCGCATTGCTAAACCACCATTGATTTCGGTTATAATATATTTTACTGCGTCCTTTGACAACCTAAACAACTTTATAAACCTATAATATAATAGTTTAAATATATTAAAAATAGTATAAATATCATTACGATAAGACATTTTAAATTACATTGCGTCAGGTACTTCAAAAATGTTCGATTGATCACGAAGTACCCTATATCGTCAATGTGAAGCATTATTTTCGGTATCACTATCCGCAATTGTACCCATTTTTTGTTATTAGTATAATATTTATATATAATAATGTATATTATTAATTTTACAAAATTTTTAAATTAAAATTTGAATTTAATTTATCACCATAAAAAACACAAACAAAACATTAAACGTCAAAATTTCACAAGGCTTGTATTATTCGTATAGGTATACCGATTAAAAAAAATTCTTTTTTTTATTTGGTAGTGTACATTTTAATCTCCGACGTATTCACAAATACCAATTCACATTCGAATCGATTTCATCATTCGTTTCGAATAACGAAACGAAACATATTCACAATACGTTTCGCACCCTGTTTTGACCGAAGAAGAAAATAAATGTGCAGACTATAATAGTAATCATGCCGATTATAGAATCCGCGGGGGCAAATCAAATGCGGATTAGAAAATACATATAAAGGTGGATTTACATATCTGACGATTTTTCGGCGCGACTGCTTGCCGCAGGAAATTCGACGAACGCGTATTATCGATGATTTACATATTCAACGATTTTTCGGCACAGTTTTTTCACACATCCATACATAAACAATAGAATGACACATAATATAAAAAAAACAGATGAAGTTAAAAAAAAAATATTCTATGTATGCTGTGTCGTTGCGCCGAAAAGATAAAATTTGTTCATATCTTCGCCGTGCCGAAAATTCGGCGAAGAAGTCCTTTCTGATTGGTTGAATGTGCCACGTGATGTTCGGCGCAGAAAAATCGTCGGATATGTAAATCCACCTTAAATCAAATGCAAAACAATTGCTCTCAATCAAAGTAGCTAAGAAACTTTGTGTTGATTTCCAATTGTTTTTTATGATTCCCCGTACAAACGCAATAAAAAAAATTGCGAATCCAAAATAAATTTTTTCTTTGCTAATTGTAGGAAAATTCATAAGAATTCTATGATACTATGATTTAAAATTTTGTTATATGTTTTTTTATATGCAGTTTTCAATCCACAATCGATTCGCCCCCGCGGATTCTATAATCGACGTGAATAATTAGTTATTGATTTTGATAGAAGTACTTCTTTAGATCGGTATCCACTGGTTTGTTTAATTTTTAGATATTATATGACAACAATATTAGTTAACGTAATTGATTGGCATTTTTAAACTTTAATATTTCTAAATTGAGATACACAGTTAAACCTCAACAGACTCAACAGACCCAAATTAGGGTGTTGAAGAAGTTGATGAATCGCATCCTCCTTTTCCACGTTCTCTGTCTCACTACTAACGTTCACGGTAAATATCAAATTAATTTCAACGATTATTTGAAATTAACAATTTTACCGTTTCCTTTATAATTAGTACCTCTGTGTCCGCTGGTTAACCATGGGGTTTGCGAAAGATCAGGTAATTTGCCAGCTCTAAGTCATATACAGGATTTGGCGCTCTCTGATCCTGACCTCTGGAATTGTACTATTGGTTATCATGTATCGCTTGATATTATACTTTAGATCTAACCCTCCACAGCGCATTCTTAAAAAAATACAAAGAATGACTCAGTTTTTAATACTCGTAAAATCAAATCACTATATTATATGAATACACCACTAACCCTTATTACAATTTATAAGTAACTACTTAACGATTTACTATACAAAATACATTTATTACTTCTTATATAGAGGCGATTATATCCTATGTTTAATGCAAACGACAAATATGCATTATTATACAAAAAATGACATTAAAAAAATTTGTAGTGGTTTAACATAAAACAACAAAATTATTATAATTTATGCAAATTAACCAAAACTCTAATTAAATTTTTTTCAAATATAAAAAATAATTATTAATTTATAAAAAGCTGCGTCGGGAAAGGGGTGCGATTAAAACAAATGACTGATTTTTTATGGGGTGGGTATAAACTCAAATCCTACTTCGTTTAACACAATAGAAAGTAGTTTGATAACTTTATTGTTCAATCCATTAGAATCTACATACATATAGCACACATCATGTCACTATACGAGTAGACTATTCCTAATTTTGTTAAATATTTTGCTATAAATGCGGCAAGCCACATTCCATTCAATGTACATAATATTATGAACATGTACTTACAAAAATATTGAACAACAAGCAAATCCACTTTAGACATTGTTACAAATTTTTAAAATATTTTATGTACTTGATGTCCTTTAAATTCTTTAAAAATTGTATACAAAAATACTTATCCGTGTGGGTTGAATTTGGTTTATTGTGTGGTAAAGAAAGATATTTTGAGATTTCCTATTTATAAAAAAAAACTATTGAGAGGGTTATACGTATCAATTAAATACTTTAGAATTGGATAAATTTACTATACGCTTGCAATTAAGGAATATAACATGGTTATTATTTGTAACATCTTTGATTTTATTGTATTACAATACTTGAAGAAGCTTAACAATCATTCGTTTTCAGCCATTTTCAAACTTTTCACAATGCTAGTGGTTCAAAAATACTAAGTTGTGGTTTTATTGTTATTACTACTGAAATGCTTTTACCTGACTAAAATATGACCAACACGAAACCAGTGTACCTTATAATTTAGTGAATTTAATTCAAATTGTTAATAAAATGTACCCATGTGACGAACGGTGGCAAATATATGAAGAAGCAAATATCTAAGTGTCACAAAGATATAATTTTTAGAGATTCCGCACGGAAAGGAACGGAAATTTTTTTTCTAAATTCAAGAAACACGAGAAATAATTTTTGTTTTTTGTGACAGGGGCCTAAAACCTATTTCTCGAAAACTGTTTAACCGATTTTAACAAATGCGGACTAAAATGAAGGTTTGAGGATAATTTGAGGCATATTTAGTAATAGATTCTTTTATTAATCGTTTGTATAAGGAAAAGGATGATCTTTCAGTAAATGTGGTAGACTATCAACACAATTTAAATTTTTTCTTTAGGCTGATCATTCCGCTGATTCCATTCCACTACATTCCATACGTTTGTTAAAATAAAATCTTAAGTGTACTTCTCGTTTTTATGATATGATTTTTTGAAAATCGGTACTCTACTTGGTGGTTTAGTTCCGAGCTAAAACTCATGTACTGCACAACGATGAAGTGTTACTTCTATCATAGTGAAATTGATACCAGCTGTCATGACTGTCACTAAATGCAAAACTTTTTTTCTAAGCGCATTAATAGTAAATACATAAGTTATGTTCTAAGGTTTTCTTTTAAACTATAAACTATTATAATTTGCGCAAGATCAAATCTAGATTGTCATGGTATTGTAGATAACGATTTTTTGGTAGTTTATAATTATGTAGCAATGAGCTGAATGGTTCATTTCAAACTTTGGATCTCATACATGCCAAAATTATCTTTTTAACCATACTAAAATGTAAATGTATGTGTGAAGTTCAGCTGTCTAATGAGATATTTTAATCATAATTGCATGCCATCTCAAATAATGTAAAAAATTTCATAAAGATACTAACATTAAAGTAAAATAGTATTTTGCATTTTAAAAAACCATAAAAAAAGAGTCACCCTTAAGCTGAGATACATACATAAACCATATCTGAATCTTCACGCTAATTATATCTATTTTCATACAAAAATTCACTAAAAAAACTTTTGCTAATTATTTTCCACAAATTCTTCCTGTTTGCATAAATGTTCTTCCATTTATTATTGTTACGCTACATTCAGCTATCCTTAAATAAATGAACGACTTCTTTACCATTGTGCCACAATAAATAAAATCCAAAAATAATAAGAAAATTAATTACGGCATTCATTTTTATTTATTTATTTGATTATTATCAAAAACAAAACCTTAAATCATAAAATAAATTGGGTAGTGTTTGGGGGTAAATACATATAGAAACAAAAATGAATAGAAGTGATTTTACGTCGAAACAAAACTTGCCATGCCCGTCAGCGTGTTAATATAATTTCGCGTTAGACCATTACTTTTAAATGACTATAATTTTTTTCTGGTATTTTTTTATTTCCCTTCGGCGAAGCAAACAAAAAATTCATAAGAATAATTTAAGAATAAATAAAAATAAAAAATTATGTTATTGTGCGCCCATTATTTCCGACAGAATGATCGCCTCCGTTTTTAATTATTTCAAATTTTTTAAGGGTGTTTTTTATATTATATTGTGTTTGTGTTTCAAGTTTTTTTTTGTATAATTGGGCTAGGTCCCGAGTGCCAATCGAAGAAAATATTCTTTATCGTATAACACGAATTTTTTATTTATTCAATATTACAACTGATTCAGAGATCATCTAGTAATTAAATTAGATTCTCGGTTTATGATGATTATCCTATTGGTTACTAATTTTAAAATAATCTCTTATCCTAATTAGAACTGCCTGTCCAACATACGACGGATATCTGCATTTTCTTTTAGAGATAAACGCTATACGTGTTTTTTCGCTTTTTTCTTTATTTCAATGGCGACGTATTTCATCTTTATTTTCCTATGAAGTTTGTCCTTCCTAATGTACCATGTTCATTCACTATCCTTCGCAGCACTTTATTTTGGAAACATTGTATTATTTGTTCCATTTTTATTAATAAACTGACTGGGGAGATAAATAAGAACAAATCGATAACTAAAATAAAAAGTTCTGGCTTCAAAATAAAACCCTAGATAACCGCATCGCTACTAAATTTAATTAATTATAAAAAGCATTTAGCTAAAAAACTAGCAAAGAACCAGACTAATGCGATGTTGATTGATAAACTTAAAAAGATTAATGCTGAACTAAAACGTTTAATTCCTCAAGCAAAGGAAAGCTATTTTACGGCTCAGTTTACTGCTGCTGGGGATTTAAAATCGAAATAGAAGGTAGTTAATAATGTTCTGAACAACACGTTGAGCACTAATAAAATTATTTCAATTGCGGCTGCAAATAATAAAATTGAAAAAGATCAATCTAAAATAGCCAATATTTTTAATGAATAATTCATCAATGTACCTACTGAAATTTTGAATGCTAATCATGAAACCATTTATATAGATTAGTCTGTTAGAGATAACTTAATTTTCTCGAACTGCAATTATCAAATTTTTTTCTTTTTCCCAGTTCGTGAAGAGGAAATTTTTGCGATCGTTCGCAATTTAAAAAATAGTCTCATACATTCTCGCAGTAATCTCGCACAACAACCTTGGAGATAAGCAAAATGTACCTTGCATGCATACGGAGTGGAGGAGGTCATTTAAAACAAAATTTAATAAATGAAGTTGATTCAAAATGTATCAATAACATAAAAGGTACATTCTTAAACCTGGCCCCGACGAAATAGTATCTATTAAGTTGACCATAAACTGAATGATTTCTATGACATGTAGCATACCGTTGGAAAGGGCATAAACTAGAGAAGTTTTTAAAACAAAAGTTATTTTAAAACAATTGCTAGTTTTTTTAATTCATATAGAAGGTAAACATTTTTTATACTTTTATACATTTTTTAGGATTTGGAAGCCCATAACTTATTTTTCTTACACCGATTGTATTAGATAATGATTTATTTAGATAATCACATTGCAGAATACAATAAAAGTTATTTCGTGTCTTTGCGTTTAAAAACAAAAAAGTTATGATCCATTTAAAGGTGAGATTTTCGGTAATTTAAAAAAAAACTTAAAAATATCATATTTCAGTTACCGTGAGAGGTAAGGGGGGGTTAGGGCATCGGTTCCATGGGATGAAAGCTTCCAAATGACCCCCTTAATCTGCCATAAAACGTTGTCGGTCCACCTGCCAAACACCCTGTATTTAAAGTATTAATAGTTTTTTATTTATTTAGCGGTAATCGTATAGTTAGTAATTTGAATAGCGTATCATTTTGCGCACAATTCGCGCAACATTAATAGAATAAATATTCCTCGTCCTAATAAGGAACATTTTAAAAAATTCTTCAACTATACCGCTCCTGTTCAGTACATTTTACTATATTTGATGTTTAACGCTTATGTTTCTTCTTGGTGTATTATTTTCACCTTAGCTTAGCATCGAGGGTCATGCCAAGCTATTTAGCTGTATTTGCATAAGCAATTTCGTTTGAGTTAAGAACCATGGAAATCTAGTTTTCATTTTAGTTTGTAAAGTTGACCTTGCTATGTACTGATCTTCATTTAATAAGATGCGTCATGTTTAGTCGAGTTAGTAATTATGTTAATTGCATTTTGAAGTTTGCTTGTTGCTTGTCACTTTTAGTCCTCGATCCGTAATCCTTTTTGATATTTGGCACATTGCATTTAGGTTCTTTTTAACGTCTTCTTTGCTTTCTAAAGTGAGTAATTGCCACCCTTTTTTCAAAAAAAAACCTCGAAGTCGCGTCCAATTGAGTTGGAGTAATATGACTCCACATAGTCTGCAATTCGTTGCTATAGTGGATGTAGATTTGTTGCAGATCATGTTTAACTTATCGAAGTATTGCTGGAAACCCGCACGCAATGAGCTGTGCGTCGGTATTACTACATACTAAAACGTAATTAATTTCTATCCGAACGATATAAATATTAATCAAAGTGTATCGGATGAATTGTACATAAGATTTGTATTGTATACTTCTTTATTATACGAAGCAAAGATATACATATTTAACTATTGTAATGTTCTTTTGCAGCATTTAATTTGTTTTTTATCTTTATCCTATCTCGTCTTGATTTTGATGATCAAAAAATCCCGATTCCGACTATTTCTCAATATACTTTTTACGCTATTTGCCGTAGGCACTTGGCGAAACACACTTATACTTAATAAACACATTTTTTATTATTAATCACTTGTTTTTTGTTTCGCAGTTATTTTGAATAATTTTCAAAAAGTTTAAAAAATCACTCGATCGATTTCGACTTGTTAGGTCATCATCAGGAGTATCTACTGATTTGTATTAGTAAAAATTTTGTTATATAGCAGAAAAAAGCAAAATATAAATAAAAGAAGGAGGGACAGAAAATAAGCAATAAAAATTAATCTACGGATCGCGCAGGTTGGCGATGAGTCATAGGTTGAGTAACAAAATTCAAGGTATATTATTGCGTACGTGAGAATAGAAAAGGGCGGGATCTGTAATTGGTGAGAACCGGATTTCTCTCTGTTCGTTAAGGATATTTTGGTTAAGAAATATTGATTTTCTAATTTCGTAAGATTCTAAGGTATCTAAACGTCTGCCTTTGGGTTGTATATGTAATATGTCTAAATTGTTCAAGCTAGCTGTATGATTTTCTGAAGTTAAATGGTTATGGAAAGTTGATTGATTGCAACCAGATAAATGTTCTTTAGCTCTAACTCCAAAATTGCGCCCAGTCTGACCAATATAGGAGAAACTACAATCATTGCAATTGATCCTATAGACACCAGATTTGGAAAGGCGATCAACTCTAGGTTTATTGTTAAAAATCATTTTCTTTATTGTGTTATTATTATAAAAAGCAAAACTAATATTGGTATAATTGGACACGATGTTGCTAATCCGTTGGCTCGTTTTTCCTATATACTCTAAGCGACGCCAATTTTCCCGCGTTGGACTATCCGGTGGATAAATACCCGTTAGAGTTTTACGCTTTAGCTTTTTATTCAATAACTTTAATATAGTCCTAGTTGCATATCCGTTATTCGTTGCTATTTGAAGAATTATGTTAAGCTCAGTGTTGTAATTTGAATTTGTCAAAGGGATGTTTATTAGGCTGTCTATGAGTGAGTGGAAAGCTGACATTTTAATATTATGAGGATGGTTTGAAGAACTAGGGATAACAGCGTCTGTATACGTGGGTTTCCGATAAATTTTGAAGTCTAAAGATGAATTAATCCTGGTTATTGTTATATCCAGAAAATTAATACATTTATTTTCTTCTTTTTCTAACGTAAAATCAATGGTGGGATATTGAGAATTTAACCAAGTAAGGAAAGAGTGTAACAGTCTATCAGTTCCATTCCATAGACATAATATGTCATCAACATATCTATACCAAAAGATTATATGACGAAAATAAGGATTGTTATTTGATATGATCATTTGTTCGAAGAAATTCATGAAAATTTCAGCCAACAAAGGTGACAGAGGAGAGCCCATGGGTAGACCATCAGCGAATTTGAAATATGTATTATCAAAACAGAAATAATTTTGTTTAATACAAGTCTCAAAAACTAACTTCAGTTCACGACGTAAGCTCTCATCTACAACATCCCTATCTTAGTAATTACAAACTATTTGGGACAAAGTATTAATCGGAATAGAAGTGAAAAGACTGGCAACGTCAAATGAAACTAGTTTTGAATGTAACGGAATGTCGACGTCTTGAATTTTGTTAATCAATTCTACCGAGTTCTTAACCGAGTAGGCTGAAAAGAAATTAGTATGACAATTGAAAAAATTTATGAAACCCTTACATAGCTTGTAGGCAGGAGCATTGCAATACGCTACTATTGGTCTAATCGTAATGCCTTCCTTATGGATTTTTGGTAAACCATAAAGGATCGGGGCAGATGGATTCATGACAGAGTACTTCCAACCAGTTCCATCAAATAACTTCTGGCATTGGGTGATACACTTACTAACCGAAGTCTTGAAAGACTTAGTTGGATCTCTGCCAAGCTCTATTGCTTTGCTTTCTGTAATAAAATCAGAAATTGTATTGCAGTAATCAACTTTTGTGAGCACGGTAATTGTATTGCCTTTATCCGCTTTACACGCTATCAGGTCATGGTCACGTAGTTTTTTCTTTATCGCACCAATCACTTTGAGGTTAGTATTAGAAGAAGAGTTATCAATACCTTTCTTTATTTGTAACGCACATACTGATTTTATTTGGGTTATCTGGCCAGATAAGGCTGTTTCGGCATCTACAGCAAGATTCTCGAATGATCGAAGGTCGATTTTGTTTGGCGTAGGGGCAAAATTCACTCCGTTGCTAAGCATTTGCACCTCTGTATCACGGAAAACGACTGAGGACAAGTTCTTAAAACGTGGATGAAATTGGAAATCAGGCGAACCACTATTACCTCTACGGTTAAATGGATAGGCCTTATCTCGCAACACATCCAGTTTGGAACCTTATACGAACGATTATTGAGAAGGCTACAATTACGGCTTGAGATATTTACAAACACATACATAAAACGCACGACACATTAAAACCACCCAGTCGTAACTTTTCGTATGGTCACAGGAATCAAACCCAGGATCCACGAACAATAGAGTAGCGCTCTGCTATCGATGGCAACAAAGGCGAGAGGGGCAATTCTAGATGACTTTAACATATAACGAAAATTTACTATCTTATAAATCTTCAACCGTTCTAGATAAAATTTTATTTGTATGAAATTACATAATTTGATCTTTTGGAAAGTTCTGGATGATGGCCAATATTGGCCTTTTTAAGTAGACCTAAGCAATTTCTTAACATTTTTTGTTAAAACTTAGTGTATTTGTTAAAATTTTGAAGCTAGATTGAATTTTTTTAAGTTTTAGACTCGGGCCTACATGCCACTTAATCAAGAATCAACGAATTTTTTTTAACTTTTTTATAAATTCAGTGTGATTAATTACGATCAATTGATTTGGTAGTCTTATAATGTTAGATAAAAAAATCTAGAAGATCAATGAATTATAGAATGATAGCCTATTTAATATTACTGGTTAGCTTCATTACATACAGCATAAGCATTTTGCGCTGGAAACGCTTAGAAGACAACAGAGTCGGGTTAAATTAAGGCAATGAACTCATCATCCTGAAAATAAAACCATTACGTTTTTCCCGGGAAATCAATCAAATTTCCTGAAGGTTCTGCTTTTTTCTAGTGAAACTAATATACTCGTATTTGACTGGAAGCCAAATAGGTACCACTCTTGCCGACATAGCAAATTAGCACCCTCAAAATCCGATTTTCATAGGAATGACTTTCCTACAGATGTTGCTTATTTTTAAGACATTGTATCATGTGGTAGTGTTTTTTATTGTAATTATAAGCTCTAAAATACAGCAATTATAAACAATTTCTTTTTCATCAATCTTATTAATTGAAAATCTACAATTGAAGTGACAATTTTATGTTAATCTTTTCATAAAAAAATATGTGAATTATCTTTGATTTTATGATCCCTACCAAGGGCGATTTTAGCTTTGAATTAAAAGATTAAATAAAAAGGCCTTGTATAGTACCTTACAACTTATGCTTAAGTTTTAGTTAGGCCCAAAATGGCAACGTATTGCCTACTTATTGGCCTCCATTTTAAATATGCAAAATGATCCGAATTGATACTTGCATACCTACACCTCGATTCTGGCATTAAAAGTCATAAGACTATCTTATTGGAGATATTTTGACCAAAGTCTTAACTGGTATTCCTGCAAAGCTGTTTTAAAACTGTGTTATGGAAACACTTAACTATGTTGTGGAAGATTATTGGAGACCAGTCTACTTGTATTTGTGTGGTATCTTTAGGAAATAGAAAATATCCCGTCTTGATTCTCACAATAATGATTCTCTCTGTCAAAGGAAAACTATCGAAAAGTATGTAAAACAGTTGAAAAAAGATCGCGTTGTTGTGCAAATGGGAGATATATCGCAATAAACTGCGCACTTCAAACGTTAACTTAAAAAAAGGCATTACTTGGGAGTATATGTCATCGCAAACAGCTAGGCTACTTTGAGGATCATTAATTTCACTATAGTTTCTTTATAACTTATTTGTAAGAGTATTAAAAACATAATTCCACATGACAAACAAAATCATGTGAGGGTTCTTTCGGTGCCTGATAATAGAGTATTTTAACCGTCGACGTGAAACAAAGTGGGACAGCTTTGTCATCTATCGCGAACCTATATTTTTATTGAATTTAAGGACCTGCGTAGGGCTCAACAGCTTCTAAACCCCAAATATAATAAAGTGGCATATAATGGCCTCTACTAATTATTATTAAACATGGCAGTGTGAAGCTTCTGACAAAAAACCTTATAACAGCCAAAAAGTGTAAAAGGAAATGTTACACTTTATATAGAATGGTACACTTTTTAAACATAATTTGTAATTAAGAACAACAAGATAATAAAAGAAAATAATGGAAAATATTTTTATTTAAATTTATTTTACGCCATTAAAATCAAAAATAACAAAATATATAACGGGTGATTTTTTAAGAGCTTGAGAACTTTTTTTTAAAAAAAAACGCATAAAATTTGCAAAATCTCATCGGTTCTTTATTTGAAACGTTAGATTGGTCCATGACATTTACTTTTTGAAGATAATTTCATTTAAATGTTGACCGCGGCTGCGTCTTAGGTGGTCCATTCGGAAAGTCCAATTTTGGGCAACTTTTTCGAGCATTTCGGCCGGAATAGCCCGAATTTCTTCGGAAATGTTGTCTTCCAAAACTGGAATAGTTGCTGGCTTATTTCTGTAGACTTTAGACTTGACGTAGCCCCACAAAAAATAGTCTAAAGGCGTCAAATCGCATGATCTTGGTGGCCAACTTACCGGGCCATTTCTTGAGATGAATTGTTCTCCGAAGTTTTCCCTCAAAATGGCCATAGAATCGCGAGCTGTGTGGCATGTAGCGCCATCTTGTTGAAACCACATGTCAACTAAGTTCAGTTCTTCCATTTTTGGCAACAAAAAGTTTGTTAGCATCGAACGATAGCGATCGCCATTCACCGTAACGTTGCGTCCAACAGCATCTTTGAAAAAATACGGTCCAATGATTCCACCAGCGTACAAACCACACCAAACAGTGCATTTTTCGGGATGCATGGTCAGTTCTTGAACGGCTTCTGGTTGCTCTTCACTCCAAATGCGGCAATTTTGCTTATTTACGTAGCCATTCAACCAGAAATGAGCCTCATCGCTGAACAAAATTTGTCGATAAAAAAGCGGATTTTCTGCCAACTTTTCTAGGGCCCATTCACTGAAAATTCGACGTTGTGGCAGATCGTTCGGCTTCAGTTCTTGCAGGAGCTGTATTTTATACGGTTTTACACCAAGATCTTTGCGTAAAATCTTCCATGTCGTCGAATAACACAAACCCAATTGCTGCGAACGGCGACGAATCGACATTTCACGGTCTTCAGCAACACTCTCAGAAACAGACGCAATATTCTCTTCTGTACGCACTGTACGCATTCGTGTGGTTGGTTTAATGTCCAATAAAGTAAACTGAGTGCGAAACTTGGTCACAATCGCATTAATTGTTTGCTCACTTGGTCGATTATGTAGACCATAAATCGGACGTAAATCGCGAAACACTTTTCGAACCGAACACTGATTTTTGTAATATAATTCAATTATTTGCAAGCGTTGCTCGTTAGTAAGTCTATTCATTATGAAATGTCAAAGCATACTGAGCATCTTTCTCTTTGACACCTTGTCTGAAATCCCGCGTGATCTGTCAAATACTAATGCATGAAAATCCTAACCACAAAAAAATCACCCTTTAATTATGTTTTGAATCATAAAATTTCGAAACTTCAACCATTCGAAGGCCATTGAAAAGGCATCGTAGAAATGTCTAAGTAAATCGAAGTATGGTTTCGTGTAGTACTCACCCTACTGCATCTTTTGTGGAAGGCAACATTATTATGAGTGCCGTCGAAGCAAAAATTGTCTATGTTGGAATCACAAAAATTCGAAAATTCAACCATTCGAAGGCCATTGACAAGGCATCGTAGAGATGTCTAAGTAAATCAAAGTATGCTACCGTGTATTACTTTGGAAGTAATTTATAAGCATCTAAAAATTAAAAATTCACTGAAAAATCGAATTAAAATAAGTTTAACTTGGCGCACGATAATGGCGAAAATTCCAGTTTTGTTAAATGTTAATAATGAACCGATACAAAATGAAGAACCTAAGAGAAATTATACATCTGATTTCTTTAATAACATTTCGGGATCCTCTGAAATTTTTGTGGTCATCCCCCATCAAACAGATATTGTTAGTGAAATTAGGAGTGTTATTAACCATGCCCCACAACACACAAATTCTGTAGCTAAATCGGAACATTCAAACGAAGAAAGGTGGAGCAAAGCTTTAAAATAGAATTTTCTCCAAGAAATGCCTATAGTGTCCACAGAACAATTAGTGTCTAAGGAATGTATCAGAATGTCCCTATCCGATACACTTATATGTTCAAAAATTCGTGTGTTATTTCTTACGTTACGATACAGTTCGATATTCAAGCACATTGCAACAAAATATTGTTGGTTATGGAAAGTGTAAGTACGCGTCACATGTACAAAGGTATAAAATGGTTATAACTCCCGAAAATGTAATGCGAGTATATGTTACAGGTGAAAGCTGTTGTTCTCATGAAGGGAAAAAGCCTTTTGAACAAATACGGGGTAAAAGACGAACTACTTTTAAAAAAACAGCTTGAGTTTGATAGTGCTCATAATGTTGGGCTTCAAATGATGTCGAATGCTGACGTTGAATTAACAAAAAAGAGGTAATACTATGAAGTTGACAACTAATGAAGTACTTCGAAAAATAAGATCAGAAGTGATAAAGCGTGATGATCTCGTGCTAGATTGCGATGTATATGATGTTTGTCGTAGATGGGATATGGAAAACTCAGAATATTCAGAAAACAAATATATTTATAATATTTTTCTACCATTATCAATCATTTTAATTCGAACTTCACAACTTCAACTTATTTCTAAATATGGCTGCTCAATTATACATCTGGATGCCACGAAAAGCGTAGTTAAGATATCGCAATGTCACCCAGAGCATTACTGCAACAAAATTTTGTATTACGCCTGCATCATAGAGGTAGGAACTACCATAGTCCCTGTTGCAGAATTTATTTGATCCAAACATGATACGGGAACTATTACGAAATTTTTAATAGATTTTCGCAGAGAAATGTTAAAAATTCCCAATTTAATTTTGCCAGATGTTTATGTTGTAGATTGGACCTGGGCTTACGTTCATTCCATTTTACTAGTCTTTAATGATACGAATGTACTTTATTACCTTAAGTATACTTATTTACTGACAAGAAAAATCAAAATAAAACATGGTTGCAGTATTCATTTGCTGTACCCATTTCATAAATATAATCGTAATTCAAGTGAAAAGAAAGTTACCAAGCCACTAAAGAAACCAGAGATTTTACCATAGATATGTTTTGTGCTATCTTAAATTGTGAAACTTTGGAAAACGTAGTGAATCTCTTCGACATTTTTTGTTGTGTTAGTTTGAATGAGTTTAAAACTCCGGAAGTTTCTACCATTTATTTATCAGCATGAAGATAATGAAGGCATGGTAGATGTTGAATTCGATGTAGGTAAAGCTCATTATTCTAAAAGTCCATTTTATAAATTGTTTTTGAAAGAGTATGAGAATAAATTGGACGCAATTAAGACAAACGATAAACGACAATATTCAGAAAAAAAATTCATATTATTTCAAAGAATTTGTACTTTTTCTATTCAGAGATATATTACATATCTACCTTTATGGGGTACTTGCTTTTCAAACCTTATACAAGTTAAGGGACGACTTTCTAACTCTAATGTAGAGTTGTGGTCTCGCAATATAAAACATTTCGACATAGAAAAAAAAAATTACGATTCGGTAGATTTGTTGCGTAACAAAAGCAAAAACCGAGCTTTTGGTAAATGCAATAAATGTTTCGCTAGCGCTACGATAGACTCCCAAACCAAATAAAAGAAAATTCATTAACCATGATTCCGATGAAGAACCGGACGATATTAATAACGAAGAAAAATGGAATAAACATATACGACTATACGGCTACCCATCAAATGGATATGCTTTCAAGTTTTTAAGCTATGAAGTATCAATTTTTAATACTAAATGGAGTGTATTTTGTAATAAATGGAGCCATTCATTCAACATTTCGATGAAGACCACATTTGCTTTTAAATTGTTTTAACATTAATGATATTACGTCTGACATAAATATGAGCATGGAGTGCAACATTTCAAAAATAATTGAATTTTTCTTCAAAAGGTCAATTTCTGTCGATGCCACATGTCCTAATTGTTATAATATTCAAGCCAAAGACATTTTTTACGTCCCAATAAATATTAAGATATTTTCAGTAAGAAGCCTTAAAAACTTACAGGAAGCTGTACAATTTCAAGAGGCCACTTGTAGCAAGTGTAGTCAATGGTTTGAAAAAACAACCTCCTTATAGATTAAGTCCCATAATGGATTCGTTGTAATGGATGTGCAACTTATTGACATTAAAACTTACTACAACGTAAAAATTGACGATATTACGGCAGAACTTAATTTAGGATCAAAAACATTTTTTTGAGAGGAATTATTCACTTCCAACGACCATTCATTATCGATGGTAAATTCAAATACTGACGAAATTATGGCCGCAGATTCAACCATGTAAATTCATCATCCAACCGCGTGAATTCATTATCGATTGCTTCATTGTTCATTGTCTCGACGAGGTCTTGTCAATAGCTTTCGAATGGTTGAATTTTCGAGTTTCTATGATTTGCCGGCGATTCCAACATAGAAAATGTATGTTTCGACGGCACGCATACTAATGTTGACTACTAAAAAAGAAGCAGTAGGGTGAGTACTACACGATAGCATACTTCGATTTACTTAGACATATCAACGGTACCTTGTCATTGACGATCGAAGCACCACTACACTTTCTCCTAAAGCAAAATTTTAAAATTAATAAATACTATGACTCTGCATAAATATATGTTGCTCATGGTTTTGGCTAAATTAGCTTGCTATTGTGATCTTAATTTTTTAACTACTTATTTCGTTTTGCATAACACGGTTTTCTTGAAAGTGTAGATTTACACTTTTTGAGCTGTTGTAAAGTTTTTTGTCATTTTTAGTTTGTCAGAAACTTCACTATAGTATTGAGCATATGTATCGTAGGTGCGAAGAAAATATGGCACTTTTTTATTAACATTTTTAATGCGACGAGTAAGTGGTAAATAGATCTAGATCTTTTCATAAACTTTAATCGAATTCATATTTGTGTTAAAATATTATTAAACGAAATATACGGATACACAACCATTCATAATTGCATCAAAGCTCTAACAATAATATCAACTCCTAATGTTTACAATAAAATTAGCAACAAGGTTTTTGTCCCGTTCTAAATTTAAAATTTAAAAACCATTTTATATCTTGACGAGACAACGCGAAGCTCGTTTTTATTCGTCGTTTATTTCGTCCAAATGTAATATTTTACACAATCATAATTTGCTAGAATGGCATTTATCACAAAATGGAAATAATGAAATCACCCGTTAGAATGACGGGTGATTTCATTAGGTATTTCCATTTTGTGATAAATAATATTTTCTTTGCATTTTATCTTATCTTATGCAAATTAGTATTAAAATTTTATTTTGACATTATAATTTATAAGCAATTTTGTCTTAATAAATTGAATTATTTGCGTTTTTTTTTCATTTTAGTTTTGTTTTATGGAAATGAAAAGTGATCGTAGCCCCTAATAAGATCTAGTAACCCAAATACTTTTAGGTAGTAAAGTTCAACCACAGCAATCAAAGGAAATATTTCGTTTGAACTTAAAAAGTAAAACAAAATTTATTTCTGATAATTCCATAGTGATCGTTATTCGTTGTATCTGTGATTTTTCGTTAAGCTGCGTATACGTCGTATACGCAAAAAACAAAATATTTTTGTTTGTGTTCGACTATTTTCAGAAAATGTATAATGCATTTTTACTTTCGATTTTTGAATAAATACTATTAGTACTGCTTTTGGTCGAGGAGGTAAAAAATATTTTTATAATCAAAAACAAACCGACCATTTCGAATGTATTATGTATACAATGAAAAATGATTACCCATTTTCCTATTTTCCCTAATCGTACATTATATAAATTTTATTATCCAAATGATTGATGATGAATATAAAAGAAAAGTGTAATGATTTAATATATAACGTGAACCTAGCCTGCTTTTACTAAATAAAAACCTTTTTTTGTTTTATTGCAGATCCCTATCAAATGTTTGGGCCCACGAGTAGTCGTTTAGCGAGCTCAGGTAAGACAATAAAAACAAAATACATAAAAATAACCAACAACCACAACAATACATTAAAAAAGTACTTTAACTTTCTTATCTTAAAACATGTCAACATAATTTCAATTTAAATTCAGTCAAGTTATTTTATATTTTATAGAACAAAATTCAATACATAAAAGCTTAAAATGAACTTTTATTGTTACAAAGTTACTATGTGCTCGGAGGGAGGTGTAAGACCATTTTCTATATTCTATTCTTAGAAAAATGTTTTTCTAATTGCATGTCATTCGATAATATTTTTATGATTTTGGTTACTAAAATAGCTTTTTAAATAACAACGTTGTGACATTTAAAAATGTTAGAGAGCTTTTGTCTATATTCCACATACCTTTGTATTAAACTATTAATTTTACATTTCATATTTGTAATTCAAAATAGCATATGATATAAATTATTTAACCTATGTTCTTTAAAATCCGTTCTAGCTAGATTTTAAAACAGTAACATAACTAACCTAGGATTCTACAGTACATGGCCACTGAATTAGCAACTTTTGATTTTCTAAAATTCCTCTATTAATACAAGCAATTTCTGGAAAATTTTATCTTTATTCTATAGCACATATCTATCGTTGTTTACGACGCACAAAATTATTTACCGTTATTTCTCTTGAATTTGTTTTTGAATATTTTTTTTATTTTTTGTACTTCGCAGTACGAGCGATTGATGAACAATATGTAACATTACTATTCAGTGTAAAAAATGAGGAGTAATTATTTTTTTATTAAGTATTGTGTTAGTGGTTCTGTATTGATGCTATAGTTTATAATATTCAATTGTGTTTAGTAAGTGATTTTTGAGAGTTTCGCGTTACTGTCATTATAGCGCGAAAAACAGATATTACAGTGACAAAAAAACAGCGTTTTGCTGATTTATTGGAACATTCATCATTAAAACAATATGAAATTGCCAGAATAGTTGGAACCAGTAAACATGTTGCGTCCAAAATTAAGAAATCACTCCAAAATGTGGCGAGGTCGTGGCTCCACCGCACAGGGAAAATTGCAGAAAACAAAGGAAAACATCCGAAAGGGAAGACAAAATCATCTTAAAATTAACTTTGTAGAATCGTAAACGATCAACGACTTCAATAAATGACGTTTTAAAGAAATACGACATAAACATTTCGAAGAGAACATTGCGACGCCGCTTTAAGCTATTTGGACTAAAACAATGCCATTTGACTATTAAACAAAAATTAACGCACAACATGATACTTAATCGAATTGCATGGGGACGGAAATATAAGCACTTCTCAGTGTCAGATTAGTCTAATCTAAGTAAAAATTCCGGTTTGCTATTTCATTCTTACAAATTTTCTTAAACGAACAAATGTTCATGATTGTTTCTCGGATAAATCGTCGGCCCAAATTACTGCCGGTAGAAATATTTTTGTTAAACGCCGCTCACATGAACGTTTCAACAAAAACTATGTTGCACAAAAGGTTTAACATCCAACATCTGTCATGGTCTGGTGGTGTACCACCGCAAAAGGTCCTGGGCCTCTTCATGTAGTAGATGGCATTATGAATGCTGATAAGTATATCCAGATATTGGATAAAAATTTTTTTTTACCAAAACTCCCTCAATTGTTTTGCCGTAGGCGAAGGTATACTTTTCAGCAGGATGGAGCTCCTTGTCACACCGCCAAATCGGTTAAAAACTATTTGAGTTCCAAAAACATACCGCTATTGGATTGGCCTGGGAACTCTCCGGATATGAACCCAATAGAAAATGTTTGGACGGTTCTAAAGAAGCAGTTATCAGAAAAACATATCACAGACAAACAAACATCGATTAAGGAAATTAAAATCATATTGTTCAACGATCCACTTATTAAAAAAACCATTATAAACTCGTTCCATACTCCTTCCACAAAGAGTTGAAATGTTGCTCAAGAATAAAGGAATGTGGACTAAATATTAAATAGTACCTCTATTAAACTTTTATTTAATTTTTTTATATTCATTAAATCTTAATTTAATAAATGAAATGATATTGATTTGTTAAATTAATTTTAATGATATTGGATTCCCCGAAAAACTAAATTTTATAAAAGTTGCTAGTTCAATGGCCACCTACTGTAAGTGATGATAGAACTTGCCATTTTTTAAAATTGAGCTTTTTTCTGAGTGCTTTAATCCTTCGGCTACCATATTAGCCCCCATAATGAAAAACCTTTATAATTTCATACACTTTACTACACAATGACGCGATTATATTACCCACTTCAGATTCTGGTATACAAATATATTTGTTTTAAATTCGAAATGGGTTTCAAAGTAATAATAAATTTGAAGTATTGATTCTACCATCTGTAATGTAAAACTGGTCTAAATGAGCTTCAGACAGGACAACCCATTAAATATGTAATAATTTATTACGTATACACCAGAGACGAGATCATGAAACCCGACCGGTAAAATCAATTGTTACAAAAAATTTTAATAAACAAATACAAGAAGTTCGAAAAATGATCAAGGTTGTGGCTTAAATATTTTGTGTCAAAACACAAATAAACGTAAGTTTAACGGAAAAATTGTAAATGCAACAACTATTTTATTATCGAGCAATTGTTAACTTAAAGTTAAACGTTTAACCGTAGAAATTGAATTTCAAAAATCTCCCAACTAATTAGTCATTATTACTCTCAAAAGTTGCGATTTGGTGAATCAAAAAGAGAAATAATAAGGACTGTAGTATAAGTTTCAACTTATTATTATGGTATCGAAGTATACACTACGATTGCTCCCTAATATATTTCTTGTAAACTTTTTTAACTTATTTAAGATAATCTCTAACAAACTTTAAATTAACCCAAATAAGTTAATAAGCAAATTCAATAAGTCAGCTAAAACGAGACTTACTCATATTGAAGACTTAACAACACATTTTATTAAACACTTGTTTTAAAGGTATTTCGCCAAGTGCCTACGGCAAATAGTGTAAAAAGTATCATATGTAGACTTCCAAAAAAATCACTCTCCACACAGTGTCATCAAGAAATCAAGTTATATATTCCATTTTATTAAAAAATATCAAATCCTACTCAACTCTATGTACTTACAACGTAATTATATTTCTTGTAAACGTACTTCGTATATTTCTTGTAAACTTTCATCAAGAAAGTCGTCATCAAGAAATCAAGTTATATATTCCATTTTATTAAAAAATATCAAATCCTACTCAACTCTATGTACTTACAACGTAAACTCATTTTAATTTTCAGTTACTTCTTGAACAAGGACTACGTAAACTACTCCAAATAACTAACGCAGTGTTCAGACTTAAACACGTTCCAAATCAATGGGAAGTCGCAAAAGTAATTATGATATCTAAACCAAACAAATCACTTAATGACAAAAATTCGTATAGGCCTATTTCCTTACTCCAAATAATTTCAAAAATATTCGAGAAACTACTCCTAATTTGGCTTCAGAGCAAACCATTTAACAATAGAACAAGGACACTAAATTGCACACGTAATTGAAGATATACTTGAAAATAAAAAAGTGTCTTCTTCGATATAGCACAGGCCTTTGACAGAGTATGGCATAAAGGCTTGGAATAGAAATTACAAAGATACTTACCAAAGCAGTTTTATGAAATTTTAAAATCTTACATATCTTTTCGGTTACATATGTAACATTTTTCGTGTAAAATTAAATCTTGAATACTCAGAAATATAGACAATATCAGCAAGTGTACCACAAAGTAGCGTTTTGGGACCAACTTTACATTTTCTGTGCACATCGGACCTACCAACGATAGAAGAGACTAACATAGCATCGTTTGCGGATGATACGGCCATGTTTCTCTACCGGCAAATCCTAAAACCTGTGTGGACTTACGGTATTCAACTCTGGGGCTGAACAAAGAAAACAAATGCAAATACCATCCAGTTATTTCTAAGCAAAGTCCTACGTTGAATAGTTATTGCACCGTGGTAAATAAGAAATGACAACATCCATAGATATCTGAAGATAATTTCGTCAGTAAATAAATAAGCAAACACGCGAGAAAATACATACATGCAACATATTAGTCTTCACCAAAATGCTGAGATACCTCGTATATGTTGGATGATACAAGCGCAGTAAGACGGCTGTGAAGGAAGAAACCACTTTATCGACTAGATAGATCCAAACCGAATCGACTAAATATTCAATTTTCTTAGAAGTATCACTTCATGCGACGTAAGTCGTAACTATGGATCTTCCTGGTTACTAGATTTTAAAATCAAATTTACTAAATAATTTTGTGCAAAACTCTCAATGAAAATTTTTTGAATCTTAGTTGGCTGCATTAGTTTGATTTTTTTTTATTTATTTGTCCCGTAAAAATTTCAAGTGATAGAAATTGTCGTTTGAAGTGATAGCAGTCAGAAGGAAATATTTATAAAGCAGCATACTAAGATTTAAAAAACAGCTAGAACGACTTTATTGAGCAATTATTTTGTAAGTTTCGATTTAATGATCTAGTAACCAAGAAAATGAAGTGATGCGACTAGGGGAATAGGGATGTAAAAATATAATAAAATTGTAACGGAGACTAACCAAATAGCTACAACCCTCCAAACAAGAATATAAATTTTGAAAGATATTTACTAGATGATTTGTAATTTAGTTGTAATAAATAAATATAAAAAAAAATCAGGTGTTATATTATACAAATAAACATAATTCTAGCTCAATTTTCAAAACAAAGAATTAGTTGTGATGAGTTTTCCTGGGCTTTCTGACAAAAATTGTAAAAATAACAGGAAAGTGTTTCAAGGAAAGTTTCAAGTGTCATAAAGCAATTCCAAACAATCCGTATATGTAATGGGGAACCTCGTAATGGACCATTCCCCAGTTGGTTCTGAGTTCCATTTTTCATTCCTACTAATTATTGTTTCTTGGCTAAGGCTTGGAGATTCTAAAATATGGCTAATTCAAATAAAACTCAGTGTCATGAAAAATGGATTTCAGTCATGAAAAATGAATTACAATATGAGTTTCGGATGTGACTTGACACCACTTTCCGATTGGGATAAAATTCGGTTTTTATGATGAAAATCGTTATGTTTAATCCTTCAGTTCCATGAAACAGCAATTGTTAGTCAGACTAGTTATTGAATTTCATTGTAACAAGTAAAAATATGCGTGTTTTTTTGCGTTGTTAAATTACAAGGGATGGTTGGATACTTTCAAAAACAGAATTGTCCACCTCCTATTTTAAATAAAACAAAATAAAACTATCGTTTCCACCAAATAAAAACTTTCCATCCTTCCTCTTCTAGAAAACAAAAAATATTTCGTATTTATAAAAATTCACAAAACTGTTATTTTGGTGCTGCTAAATGAACGAACCGAGTTTTACAATCAATCGAGTGCAAGAAGCATTCTAGGCACGAATTACGAACAAGATTTTTCTCACTTCCTCCATCTAATGTTCAATTAGCTAGCTTATTCGCTTGTGTAATGATGCAAAATCACAATTTGAGTATAAATATGGAAATTTTTAATAAAACAAATCAAATGTTTTGTAATTTTAATATAAAAATTAAAGGAAATATATTGAATGAAATTGCATCTGTCGCAGAATCAATAGGCAGCACATCAAGCAGCATCAATTTTCTACTATTTGCTGCTACTCATAACCTCAATAACACTGACACAATTCGATTTTACTACTAAAACAAAACAAACAGCTCCTGGTGTGCACGCCCATACACAGCCGATGGTGCAGTGACCAGTGAATCGCTTGGAACTCGCTGCGCTGCTCTTGGTGCGTTTCATCTTTTATACTTTTATCATTACAATTATATTGATGTGCAGTATTCACTACTAACAAGTAAATCAATCATTTTTTCCATTTTTGAAATATATATTTTTATGTAATAGCGTTTTCTAAAGCACAGACAGAAACGCAAAGATCCTGCATTTAGATCAATTTTTTGATACCTAACCCCAGCATAATACATCTAGCGAAAAACCATTTCTGAACTGCAGTTAATTGGTTATAATAGATACAATTTTAAGTCGCGTTGTATGGCTGTTTTGTGGGCGATTTACACAAAGGTACCTCGAATTTCACGTTGAACAGAAAATAAATTATATTCCTATATTTGTATTATGACACTGGCTTGAAAAAAGTGCATTAAAATAAAGTAAACTGTGACTAGGACAGAAACAACTAAAATGAAGAGACAACACAATTTTTCAAATGTCATGTACATTATATTGGTAAACAAACATTTTGTGTAGCAATAAAAACGTTAAAAATTATTTTAAGAGGTTAACAAATCACTTCAAATAGTTTTAGAATAAAATAGTTTTATTGGATTCGCATAAAAATATTCGTTTTGACTGTATTTGATAAAAAAAAGTCGGAGATGTCAAAAAAATATAACAAAATAATTCTAAACTGCTAGAATTGCTCGTTGGGCGGCTTGTTTTGCTAAATTTTTTACAAAATTCTTGATATATTGTATGCACTCACTCTTATTAATACTACCTACATATTATTTTTCCCACATCATTTGAATTTTTCAGACGCTGAAAAATAGCCCGTGTTATAATACCATAATCAATGATCTATGTATTGTAATCTGTGCCTATTGGTAGTTTTTTGGAAAAGACTACTAGGTAAAATTTCAAATATGAAAATAAAACAACTGTTGCTTTCAGCAAGTATCATGTTCAATACAAAGTATATGTAATTCTACTTGCTTCTACTTGCTTATACTTCTACTTGTTAGCTCGGATAAATTATGATACTCGTCTAACGGCTCATGTCATAAACGTTATCCTCGTAAATAATAGGTGGTGCTTAGTTATCTCCAAACTGGAAATTAGCCCTTGCTTTAAGAAAATTTAATAAGAACTTTTCGAGTATTACACGGCTATTAGACTAAAATTAGGTTGTGTGTTTTCAGATGGAATATTGAAAATTTGAAATAATTCTAGTTATAATTGGTGTTGTTTACCTCCACCTCCCCACCCCCCCCCCCACCCCCACTTGCATTCTACTACAAAACCTCAGACAGGTAATAAACCAGACAGTAATACAGTCCCACCACTACAAGAAAAACTCACCCTTTAGAATAATTTTGAAATTTTTGGGATTTGAAAAAAAATGGAGAAATGAAAAATTACTTTCCTATATAACTACAATACACAGCCGTACACACGTAAAAGCGATAGAATTTCTATGAAAATAAAAACAGAAAATTAAAGAAAAGAAATGGCTGAATTATTTTTTTTTTTTTTTGTTTTTGGTCAATCGTAATGTCCGTTTGAAATTAAGATTTCCCGAGAACGATTTGTACTTATGTTTTATATAAAAAGAAAGTGTAGAGTGGTTATATGTATAAGGTTTTGTGTATTGTATTCATGTTCCTTATACATACTGGTACTGTGAAATTTGATGGTTATGGTTGTTATGTATATAATTATAATTAAAAGACTATTTTGGTTGGAATATAGCACGATAATATAGTTAGTGGCTAAGGTGAAATTTTTCAAAATTATCACGTGTCTGATTGACTATCTGGTAAAATATCGTGACTCAAAAACTACTTTGAAGTGGTTTTCAGTGTATACACGTGGCAATCCTATTGTGGTGCGGTGTATTATTTCTTAATTTATGTTTGTTATGCTGTGTCACCATCTCAACCCCTTTAAAAATAAAAATTTAAAACTAAAAAAATATTGGGTTGGAAAATTAAAAGGATTTGTGTTTTTTAAGGATGTGTAGGTACTCCTAAATGAGTATGAATGTTCACCATTTATGACGGTGTTGTGTTGTTTTTTTAAACAATTGTACCGTAAACACTATTGTTTAAAAAATAATTTATTTAAATTAAAACAACAATAAAATATGCAAAATATATGTATATGTTGTATGCGCGCTTACAAAAGTATAGACATTTTAAAATGAAATTCAAAAATTCTATTTTCAAGTAGGAATGGAAAAAATGTTCAAGTGGTAAAATTGCAATTTTATGTTTGTCATTTTTCCAGGTGGACTATAAATATTATGCCAAATTTTTTTGTGAACCGTTCACGGTGATATATTACTTTGAGGGTGACTGAATGAATGTATATAATGTGTTACAGTCGTATAGTATTTCTTCTAGAGTATGTATGACTAATGCGGAAAAATATGTCCCTTCATAAATCTCATTTTCGGCCCTTATTCTTCAAATCCATTTCAAATGCTTCAACGTATGCAGTGTGCCTCGATGTCCCGTTTAATAGTTAACAATATTGTAAAAATTTAATAATATTTATATTTTTCAATATAATCTTCCAACACCTTAACACGGCTTTATCGCGGTGCTCTAACGCTACTGGTTTCAATTAATCTGTAAACACATCAAGCACTTTAAAATACTGACCTACAGCGTAAATGATCTCACTATTATTAGAAAACCTTTAAAACCACTGTTTTGAATTATAAAATAAGGGGTAATTACTTAGAGCTTTGTTGGCCTTAAACAACCACAGCTGGATATAACTATTTGTACTAGTTTTAATCAATTTTAATATCAGTAGGGCTGAACTCTTTATATAAATATTTTTTCACCAATTTTAAAATATTTATTCCATTTTCTTAAAAGTTGTATAGTTCTGAAATATAAGAAGAGGTCTAATCAATTTCAACAGTTCTGCACATAGAGAATAGTAATTCGATTATTTCTGTATGTACTTATAAGCGCATGAAATTAATATTTTAAGAGAAATTTTATTTAAACAACTTGAAGAGACAAATCAATTGGACGTGACAGGAACCACCTAGATATAAATTGTTTTTAAAGTTTAACAAATGGTAATCCATTACTTACCCTCGGAAACATCGTAAATTTCTGTATCGCCCTGATGTTGTTAATGATTATGCCGTTAATACGAAAAAAAATATTTCAGATTTTAGATGTTACATGCGATTGTTGTTTCAGGTAGCACTTTTCAAATATATCACTAATAGAACATATTTGACGCTTAATTGCGCTGAACACTGTTCAAAAGAGTTTCTGGGTCCTAAAAATTTAGCTTTAAATTACACACATTTGGAGCTTCAAAGCTCATTTCTAATGCGACGTGCAATCTATGAAAAATCCAATAATTGTGTTCTTTCCTCTCGTAGTAGTGACAGTGAAAAGGTAAAATAAAATTCGATGCCCACCACTTGAAGGAATTTTCCATCCGCGCTATAGCTCGTAATAAAATCGTGCGTAGTGAGCGTGTTGAGTGAAATTATTTAAAACATAGAGCATCATATCAAAGCAAATACCAAGGAATATCGGCGACAGTTGTAACGCCGCAAGATACAAAAAATAGAAAAAACATCACTAAATCCTGTACTCAAGCAGCAAAGATTGGAAATCGCCAAGCAGCATATGCCTTGGAAATTGACATGTGCATCTGCAAGCGATGAATAATAATTGGAAAAAAATTGTTTTTTCCGATTAAAAAAAATTAACTTACATGGACCAGATGGCTATAATTATAATATATAACAATTTTTGACTAGCCATCATGCCACAAAAGGAGGAGTAATGATATGTCGTGCAGTTTCATATTGGAGCGCTATTAAATTGAACTTTGTTTCCAATAAAATGATTGGAAATTCATATAAGGATATGCTGCAATTAGTTTTTCAAGAAATTCAGGAGCTATTTGGGCCTCTTCAGTGGATTGTCCAAAAGTGGATTGAGAGTGAAAACGTTGAATTATTACCATGGCCACCTTATTCCCCTGATTTAAATATCATAGAAAACATTTGGGGCTGACTGACTAAAAAGTTTATGAAGGGGGCAAGCAATACAAATCTAACGAAGAGCTGGGGCCGTATTCTTGAAATCCGTGAGAATTTTTCCAATCGGAATACAGTTTGCTTTGAAATTCTCTATATTATTGGAAATTTTTGCAGGCTACTTTAATCATTTTTTCAAATTTGTTTTCAAGTTTACTAATATTAGTCTCCGTACTAAGGGAATAATTTCGAATCAATTTACCCAGTCGGAATTTTTTCCTTAGTAGGGGGAGAAATTATGTTTTTTAATTTGAAAAAAGAAAAGTAATTTTAAAAAAATGATTAATAGCCGGCGAAAAATTCGAATAATATAGAGAATTTCAAAGCAATTTGTATTCCGTTTGGGGACCATGATTGCAAGAATTCCAACTGCCTGGGCAGAGATTTCGTTGGACAAGATGCGTCTAATCAACTGAACTGAAAAAATAACATTAAATTGGAACTTATTTTCAAAAAATTGAAAGGCTAGTTAATTTGCTTTCTCAGAATAATTATCGATTATGGATTTATTGAGTAGAGGTTCGCGCATCGAGTTTGTTTAGTTAGGCTATAGTGCAATTAGAGTTTTAGCCATCATCGTTTATAATGACATTCAAATATCAGCATTACTAATAAATAAATAAAAATAATAAATTATAATTGGGTTAAGCCTTTATTGGGTAGAACATCTTTCTCGGAAAGTCAGAAGAGTTGATAGCTTGCAATGTTTTTGAACGTTTCGAACTTCACTCAGATAACTTGCAATGGCCAACACACAGAGAGCAACGGATGCAATAAATGTAATAATCTCGAACGGTAATGCGAATTTCATGACGATTGGTTTAGCGGGACAAGGAACATTCGTTTTTATACGCTGAAGTTCATTCTTCTTTAAACTGAGTATATTCCCGTGTCATCTAACTTTCAATATTTGGTAGGATAACCGTTATTCTTGATTACTTCCTTAAGTCGATTTGGCATAGAACTAATTTTCTTGTATAATTTTTAACAATTTTGGCCCATTCTTCTATGATAGCAGTTATTAATTGGGCATGAATTTTTAATTTATGATTTTATCGTCAAGATGTTGCCAAAAATGCTCTATGGGATTGAGATCAGGGCTTTGTGGTGGTGTCTCAATCACTTTGTTACAATTATAAAGCAGCCAAAGTCGTACGTTTAATGCCTTATGTTTGGGATCGTTGTCCTGATAAAATTGAAATTTCTCTGCAATCCCCAATTTTATAGCTGATTCTTTTAAATGACACTTCAATATATCTAAATATACATATTGATCCATTATCTTATCTATATGTTCTATTGTGCCCGTTCCATTATAACACATTGCTCCGCAAACCATTATGTTTTTACCCCCATGTTTTACTGTTGAACATAAATTTTTAGGTAAAAACGCTTCATTTGCTTTACGGTAAATCCTAATTTGCTTTTCAACACTTCTGAACATACAGAATTGGCTTTCATCGACAAATATCACATTTTTCCAAAAATCTACACTCTCATCTTTATATTTTTTAGCAAATTTCAATCGTTTTACACGATTGATTTCATTTATTAAGAGGTTTCGTCTCGCAATTCGATTTACCATGGCATTTATCTTTAGAAAACGACGGATTGCTACCGGATGAACTCATTTCCCACTAAAATCAACTAATAGCCTCTGCAATTCCACTGCATTTAACTTCGGATTTTTTTTCACTTCTCTTAAAATGAACTTTCTGTCACTAGCTAATAATTTTCGCGGCCCTTTATTTGTGCTTAAACTCTCAATACGATCTTCTTTGTAATATCTATCACATATTTTTTGTACCGTTGATTTGCGTAAATTTAAAATATTTGCAATTTCATTCAAGGATTTTTTTTCTCACGATGGTAAATCACCAAACTGTGAATGTTTATTAACGTCTGCTTACCTATTACAATAACTATTGTATTCAATATGTAATATTATAGAAATTATTTTTTGTATACTGAACTACTATTTACGACCAAAGATTAAATAATTAACACTAAATAGACCCTATCTGTCTATAGTGAAATGACAATCTATGTTTGTATACTAAAATAAATTTCCGTCGACGCGTATAAAAACGAATGTTTCTTTAGGGCTACTTGTTTTTTTTGTTTCTAACGGGTTTCCACGAATTAATAACTAAAAAGATAAAACAAATTACACGGAACGAAATTTCATATAGTTGCTCATCATAATGTATTACAAAAATAATGTTTCTTCTTTTTTAAACAACATAAAACCGTTATTTGTATGAAAATTTGAATCGTATAAAAATTAATGTCCTTATGTGTACATGTATAGAGATACGTTTATGTTGTTACGGGTGGCACGAAGCCAACCCGCAGTTTTCATCTAAGCACGCAGATGCCACTCTCATGGTGGTTTTGCCGATGTGTTCCCGCCTTTGATCAAAAATAAAAATAACGTTGGGCGTCTTCCCGCCTTTAACCGAAAATAAAAACCAATAGAGTTGTCGTACCGTTGCTAATGCGGTACACGTTAATAATTATGGTACCCATAAAAATACGGTACCAATAAAAATGTTGCAGTACCACCTTGCCGTTAATGATTGCCACGCAAACACATAAAATCGTATGCCCCTTCGATGCCTCCAGACCACTGATTTCTATGGTACTTCACCACCGCAATGGAGTTATTACACAGTTTCGTTTCGCACACCAACCAGATCTTTTTTTCTGTCTTTCAAATTTCACCACCCAAAATGGACACTTCATATTTCTAAATTTTTATCTCCATAAATCGCGATAAATTTATGATATATGTATGTCTTAATAAATTATTCTCATACACCTTTCCTCAAACAATTTAGTAGATCGAGAAAATTCACCTTTCATAAGTAATCGTAATAAAAAACTTTGTTTAACGTAAAATCTACAATTTTATTTTTGATTTCGATTAAGTCCAATACAAATTTATTTTGCACCATTTAATTAATCGTAAATTTGATTACAGGTTTTATTAAAAAGGAAAAAAAAATCTATAAACAACTATGTTTTATCATTCAACAAAGATGAATTTTATATTTATTTTTATTTTCCAAACTTTATATATATAATCGAAACTCGTCTTCAATTTTTGAAACAAAAACTAGACGCTAACAAAACCAAAACTAGACTAAGGTCTGTCGCGTAAAGTAAGGAAACCATTTTAAACAACTATACTGAATCACTTACATAAAAAATTATTGAAGTTATATTTTATTTTAATTTCAAATTGATAAAGCTTTACAAAAAATATATTTAATCTAATTCAAAAGAGGATGCCACTGGAATTTACGAATTTTTCTTATGATGTTTGCCATAAGGGCTCGTACTGCGTTTCCTTCCATTTTTCGTTGAGCAGATTGATAAATTGTTTTCAATTCTTCAACTGATTTGATTCAATTCGATCGTTTCTCAACTTCCGTTTCATAATTACTCAAAATCTCTCGATTGGGTGCAACTCTGGAGTATTCGAACGATTCAACTCGTATCGTACGAAATTTACATTGTTCGCGGCTAGCCACTCCAACGTTTTTTTCACGTAATGCGCCGAAGCCAAATCCGGCCAGAATAATGTGGAATTGTTATGCTTTCGTACAAGTGGTAAAAGGCGTTTTTTCAGGCACTCCTGTGTGTAGTTATCAGTATGTATTGTCGATTTTGTGTAAAACGGGTTGCTTTTAAAAACACATTGACATAGATCGCCTGCCAGACCAACAGCTTTTTACCAAATTTCTCTTGTCGAATTGTAGTGGTCGATTCATCTTGTACTTCTCCAGGTTTTAGTGTATAAAATTGTGGACCAGGTAATGTTGAAAAATCCATTTCTAGGTCCATTTCGTCGTCCATAATTAAACAGCTCGGAGATGTGTTAATGAGATGTTTGTAGAGAAATTTTGCTCGAGTTAACGCAAAATTCGTTTGCTTTTTCGACTCTTTAAGAATTTTCTGCTTCTTGTAAGTTTTTAGGCCATGAACTATATCTTTTGTTGTTCTATATTTCTTTGCAATATCCCAAACTGACTTAGAGGGAGTATTTTTTAATTCTTTAAAAACGTTTAATTTTAACTTCTTGTTTCGCGTTCCTCTCGGTCGCCCACTTTTTGGTTTGGATTTTACTGTGCCTTCATTGAGAAATCGATTTATGTTCTTGCAAACATTTGATTTTGTTGTTTTGCAATTTTATGCGATCACAGAATACGAAGTTTGCTTATTTTTCTGCCATTCATGCACATTTTTTACTCGAACATTTTCTTTTTCATATACCATTTTTGGTACTTACTGTACTTTTCAAAAAACAAAAACTAACGATAAACAATTTTTGCGTTTTCGATTTAGATAAAGGTAAAATCGTTTTTATAATTTACGCGACAGCCCTTAATTTTTATGAAAATCTAAACTAGACGCTAACAAAATCAAAACTAGAATCGAAATATTCTCGTATCAAAATCAAAAATCTAGAAGAATATTTTCGTTTTTCCGTGCGAATTATTCGGCTACCCCATCACAACGCACATCAATCTATACGCCAAAACGAAAACTTACCACAAATAGATTCTTCTAAATTTTTACTGGTCACACACATGAACAAGGTGCACATTGGTCTCCCTCTCAAAAATACTCGACGTTTACGCGATACAGCATTGGTGAACAAAACGTAAAACAGAATATAAAGGCCAATTCACAATCACAAAAAAAACCAACACGTTTTATTGACATCGGGTTTCAGTGAAAAATTTAGAAGGTGATTTTTGAAGGACATAAAAACTAAATATAGACTCATACCTAAACCAGCGAAGACTTAAGAGCTTAAATTACACGTTGTTTTTACCATTTCGGTTACTCCAACAATCACCAAAATTTCATAGGCTTCTCGTCACAAATAAACAACTGACCTGTAAAATGTTGGTGGTCGTACCGCTCTTTTAAGTAGCCTAAACGGAGCACAACTTAAGCTATTAAGTTTTCGCTGGTTGAGGCTTGAAGTTGTGTTCGAAGAGAAGTAGAAAAAACTTCGTATTCATCAGTTTTGTTTGGTGTGGAAAAACCATTACCTATAAAAATGGTGCAAAAAATGTATGTGCGCGCATCAGTTGAGAACGGCTGAACCGATTTAGCTCAATCTTTTCTGTTGTGTTCGCAATTACCAGGAGATGGTTCTTACGAAAGAAATTTTTAAAAAAATCCACTGGAAAAGTCGGAAAACCTGAAAAATCGAATAAAAAACCATTTTCATATGAACTTTGTGTGTATATTTTTAATGAGACAGGTGGTGTAGTGGTTAAAGCTTTGGCGATTGGATTGGGAGATACTGAATTCGATTCCCACCGAAGGCTATATCCAAACTGCTACTTTGTCTTTTATCCAACCACACGATCAATTTGAATGATTCTTTTTGTGCATTGTCCACCTCAATACAGTGGGGCTTAGAAAAAAAGAAAATTCGGAAAAACTGAAAAACTGAAAGGAAAATCTTTAAACTCGAAAAAAATCGGAACCAAATGGAAAACCGAAAAATCAAAAAAAAAATGGGAAAATCGAAAATTGCGTTTTGTAGAGGAATTTTGTATGGAAATACACTTAACATCACCGATGAAAATTGTATTTCGACAATGACCATTCATTTAAATAGCCACTTTGGATTATTTTCAATAGATGGCGTTGGTTGCGGACTACTATAAATATAAGTTGTGTAGAATTTTGGCAATCTTATCTTCTATATATATAAAAACAAGTGCATTCAGTTCCCCGTTCTTTTGGCGTTCGCTATGACCATTAACAAATTACAAAGTCAATTTCCAAAAAACAGCTAAACTTTCGATAGTTGCCTAAGTTTGAATCGACCTTTTATTCACTTTTCTATAGATTATGCCGCCTTTATGGTTGCGTTCGTTCGTTCATTCTGACAATTTTTTCCACCAATCATATTGTTCAAAATTGACGATTCTGGATTTTTGTACAAAAGATGATTGGTCGAACAAATGACCGAACGAACGAACGCAACCATAAACCTACCTTTAGTGTTGAATTCGATGAAACAGTGAATGGAATGGCCACTCAATCGTCTAACTCAAACGTCTATTGAGAATTGAGTTGAATTGTTTGATTTTTCTCTCATTAAATTCAATTTTTGTGAAGGTCAAAAGTGTTTGCTCGGACGAAGTAATTTGGGGCGAGACTAGGTTCGCCGGGTCAGCTAGTAGTCATATAAAATAGAAATTATACGATAAGTTATTGTCCGTTTTACATCTCTCATCCTTAATATGAACTTTAAACAAAGTATAATAATTTTTCTATTTCTGATTACTTTAAAGATAAACGTCAAAATTTAATTTAGTAAAAAATTTAAAACCAACTCACACATTTGTGTATGCACTTCTAACTGCATACCAATAGAGAAAAAATCAACATACAAACCAAGCTATACACAATTGTGTAGGTTCATGTGAAGATGCTTTTCTGTTTTAATATTTATTTTTACAATAGATGGAAGCACAATTCATAAAAATGTACTCAGACAAATGAAGAACAATTCATTTAAAAAACCTATTTCGCAGCTACACTTTTGTGTAGGTCAGTATGTCATTTACACAATAAAAAAACTGGGAAGAGACGTACAAGCGATAACACAATTGTGTAGGTTGGACTTTTCTTATGATACAAATGTCAATAGTAAACACATTATTATGGCCTATTGTTGTATCTACACATTTGTGTGTGCTGGACTTAAATTAATGTAAAATATTACTTTTTTGGTAGGGAAGGGTATATACACAGTGAATATAATTATAAATATGTCTTGTATACTTCGCATTGTTGTTGAAATGAGAGATCTAAAATACTTGCTTTGATAGCTAAATGGTTTATTATGATCGATAAGGCAGTGGCCAATTTCTATTTTAAAGCCCCTCTTAATATACTAATTAGATAATTTTGACTTAATATCGAAATTTTCTAAACGAAATCAAAATTTTTTAAATTTAATTTCAGAGTACATTGAACTTCCATACTTTGTAAATTGTTCAAAACTTTGCAATTTTAGAGGCCCATCTGGAAACTTCATTATCGCATGTAAATATATCATAATTTGTATTACAAAAAAAAAATTATTAACCATATTTCAGAATTAGTTCCAATTACGTATGTATAATGTATACTGTAATCATAAATGCCTGACATTTTTTATATTATAACAAGAGTTTTGTTCAATTACATTAACATCCGAAACTGCCACCAATTATTCATTCGTTATAATATTACATAGAAACTTCACAGTCAATTTGCCAAATTTACAAGTTTAACAAAAATTGTTTAAGCTCTCAAAAGACACGACAAAAAACAATTACAAATTAAATTATTTTCCCTAATCAACCACTTAAAAAAATTCACTTTTCCGCCTGCCAACATCAAAGAATTTTTTTTTTATTCGCTTGAAAGAAAATTAAAACTACTTCGCTACCTTTCATCTTTGTTGTAATACAGTTATAAATTTATTGTTTGTTAAATTCATAATTGTGTTGGTGCATATTTATGGTCGGCTACGGATTAATTGATTCAGCCTTTGTCTAGCTTCTGTTAATTCGGAACTATCGTTTGGAGTTGGTGCAATAAAATCACGAGATTTACCATGATTTGGAATCACAAAGGCGGTTGAGTAAATATTAAGATCTTGTGTCAAACCATAAAGACGATACGGATCATTTCCACCGTTTGTGAAATAAACATAATAGGCATACGGTGTTTTGCCATAATATCTGTTATTGGTGTTCAAGTTTTGTGCTGCAATATAATCATCAGTGAACTGATCTGAGAATAAATCACGACAAATTTGTGTGTAGAATGATATTGAAACACGATCTCCGAACGGTGTTGGTTGTACCCGAGTTGTTTCAAACAATGAAAATTGATTGCAAGCAATGTATATCATTTGACGTGGCCCCAACGCGGCATTAGAATCCCACGAAGTTTCACTATATGCGCTTATTAGTGACGTATATTTTGTGTTGATCGAGGCACCGGGATATACTTCTGCATATAATGAATGCACGAAAGCAGCAAACCCTTCTAAAGCGGTGGAATTTTTGTTTTTAATCATTGTATCACATACGTACTCAACGGCCTCCTCACTAAAACCAAACAGTTTATTATTAAAAATGTCGTTAAAAATTATTCATTATCTTACTCGTAAAACTCGATGATATTCGCAAAATAAAGTGACATGACGGCAAAGAACGTGTCTCTATCACGTACATCCTGTCTGTCAATTGGATGCTCTAAATTGAATAAACGATCTAATCTCTTCGTGAGTTTAAACTTAAAGAGGCGCTCCATATGCGTAAATGCTTCTTCAATTCTATTGTAACAATCGCTATCAATTCGGTTTAAAGTTTCTCCGATGTCATTGAAGTAATCTGCAAATAAACAAGCAATATATAGTTTCATTCTATATTATTGATTAACAAGAATAGACCCACTTGGAAATTCTAATCCAGCTTCTAGTGGCGCACTCGAGGCCCATGTGCCTGTAACTAAATTTGGATATACTTGTGCAAGCCATGTTGCTAGTGTAGCTCCTGAATCAATACCACCAACAAATATTCTAAAACTGTTCGCCGATGCCACAAATTGTTTAATAAATGTTATTAGTACTGCGTAATCATGCAACGATTGTTCAATTGTGAACAGCTTTAAACTCTCCAGTGATAAATCCTGGGTTGGTCGACTTAATCCAAAGAAACGATTTTCAATTGCGTACACCATACCACCATGTTCAATGGCTAAATCACGTGCAAATGTATAGTTGAAATGTGCGTGGTTTTCAAGTGGCTGGAAACCTCCAAGAAATATAAATATTGGCCCACCTATTTGATAGTAGTTTTCAACGGAAAAATACCGTTGTAAGTAATTTTGCACATTATTTGGATCGAAATGATCGACTCGTTGTGGAAAGAAGCGTTCAATTATATCCCAATCGGCAACAAGAGGTGTAGCTTGACTATAATATTTCTGTGCATAGTAATCCAAATCAACGATTGGAGATCTACACCAGGCGGGGGCAGCCAGCCCCACCAAAAATATGGTAAACACTATTAACTTCATCACTACAGGTTTTTTGATTGAAAACTAAAGTGTATTTCAATATTTTTGGTAATTTTATACTAGAAAATATGTCGAGAGGTTTGTTATCTTTGCCCATAGTGCTGAATGATAAGCAATATAATTTTAGACAATGAATTTTTTTAAATATTGGCTTAGTCAAGTGGTTATACCGATATTGCGAGATAATTGTGTCGCACAGGTGTCGACAATACAACTGTATGGAAAATAACAATAATTTATCTTTTATATGGTTCCTATATAAAAATGAATTGGTCTGGGAACTTCCTAAACAATACGCTCAAATACCATTATATTCTACCCCTATATACATACATAAATAATTTAACTTTCTTATTGATATAATTAAAAATAAATCCGCTAACATGGACTCGTTCCACTTCTGTTTACGTGAACTACTGATTAACCCACAAACGATTTGTGATCCTAATCAAATTATTATTCCATGAAACTTAAATTGATTTCACCCGCGCTTAATTGCAATGTGTATATACAAACGACCGCCACCAAATCTAAATTACCTGAACCGACGAAATATACATATTTATATATAAGTCACCTGTTTTTTGTTTTGTGTTCGGGGTTACGATGGTGTATTGTTATCAATTTCGAGAGATCAAAAAACAAAAAATTAAAATTAGCGGTTCAAATCTTTATAAATATACGTATACCGAATACAAAAGGGGAGGGTGGATTGCAATTAATTTCGTTTTTATTCCGTAAGCGAAACGGTGGGAATATTTTTACATAAATTAGAATAATATTTTATGAATATAGTTTTGTGTTTTATTTTCTAAGTAGTCGAATCGATCGAAAGGAAATCTACTACATCACTGTACTATGTTTATCGACCGATTGGTACTCCCACTTTCGAACATTAATACTCATTTTTATAAATTTATAATATATAAACTCTCAATTATTCTATCTTTAGACTCTTCTCTTTTTTCTAGCACACCCAGCTATAGAACTACTTGCCTTTATCAACCATAGACGAAATGCCACAGGTCTGTGTTCAATTCATATATCTGCACGTCCGTTATTTTTTAAATATTTAAAATTTGATTTAATTCGTTTCAATTTTTGAACTAAAGTTGGAGTTAAATCTTATATTCATAACTTTCCTATACAAACACTTCAAAAGAATTTAAATTCAAGAAGCCGCAGTTATATTTTGAATTATAAGTTAATTTGCCATCTATCTTTGTTAACTACAAACAAATTTATTTAATTGATTGACTTTTTTAAATTTAAGCTAAACTATTCCCTAACTTAATTCAAAATAAATTAATCTTATTTAATTCAATTGATTTTCCTTCTAATAAATTTTTGTCAATCCTTTTAATTTCTTTTGTCTAAAGCCCCAGACCGAATCTTTAACGATCTTTCGCAGTTTGAGTTTATTAAAAGCAGTCTTCTATAAAAAAAATTTTTTTGGTTCGCCTGACTTTGGCCTTATAGTATGTAGTAATTCAAGAAAGTAACGCAACGTTTTGCTAAGAAAAGGCGATCTCACCAAAGGTTAATTTTACTGAATTATTAAGCCGTCATGTGCATTATATCGGGAATAGTTAAAATCCAAAGACTTTATAAATTGTATACTGTAAAATACTTATCTGAAAAGAAAACAATTGATAATCCTTTAGGTGAATGTATTAGACACCAAAACTAGTACAATTTAAATATTTATCAAATTTAAAAATTGGACCGATATGGTGAAACGCATAAATTTATTCAAACAATATTGAATTATAAACTATCAGCATCAGGAGATAGAAATCTTTTTTGTATTCGTAGCGTAGTTAGAAATATTTAACGTTGTAATGTTTATGTTACGGTTAACGCCGAAATCGGGAAGTGTGCGAAATTTTTATTTACGAGTACATATTCATAGATTTCGGAGCAATAAACCACACCTTAACATGTTTATGACATAACAATGTTTAGTTTTAAGGCTTCAACCAGCAGCTCTTTGACCATACTCGTTCTTTTCCCTGGAAATAATCGACTACTTTATTCGTTTTTTTAAATTTGTTTGCAAGTTTTCTATTACTTTATTTTCCTTTTAAAGGAAAAATTGATGCGGAATTATTCCCTTAGGCTGTTTTCCAAACACCGACTTATTTGTGGACACCGACTTATTTGAATAAGAACGTCTACACAGAAATATCTCCAAAAATGTGTCTTGAATAAATGTAATATGAACATATATGTAGTTATTATTTTAAAATCTAGTGGCAACGAGCAATATGTCAAAAAAATAAAAAAATTATTTTCTTCCATATAATAGAAATTGCGTTTTGTTTTTTGTTATTACGTCACAAATAAGTTGATACAATGAATTCGAACGAGTTGATCGACTTATTGAAGATGGCGTCAAATAATCAATAATTCTGTAATAAATTGGTCATTGGAAAACACCCTTAGTAGGGAAATAAATAATAGAAAACATGCAAACAAATTAGAAAAAATGATTAAAGTACAAATACCAATATTACCACCTGCAGCCAGCAAAAAATTCGAATAATATGAAGAATTTTAAAGCAAATTATATTCCGAATGAGGCAATTTCCACCGATTTAGGGCCCGAGAATAGGAACCCTAGACTTAGATTCTGGCCAAAATACAAATGCCACTATTTTTTTAATCGAACTGATGTAAAATGACAAGGCTGCAAAATAAATCATCCTCCTGCGAATCTTCGACATATACTCCTCAATCTCGATCTGTAAATTCTGGTCCTTTCTTTAAATACAACCTCATACTTCTTGAGACAAATACACCTTTAAATGGCTTAGAAGAAACCTGATAACCTTACACATCTTTAATTCTTTAATTACGTATCTATTCCTGTCTAACACTGTATATACATACTGGTCTTTGAATTTCTTCTTCAGTTTACTATTTTGCTCCACCTGCGAACTTTCTCTAATCATGACTAAATCCCCTTCACTGAAACTAACTTCTTTCCTCACTCCTCCATCATAATATTGCTTGTTATATTTTTGCTGTCTTTCTATAGCAGACTTAGCCTTTTCTCTTATCTTTCCTAAATTCTTATTCTCTTCAACCTGCTGGTGCCCTCTAACTTCTATAGTCTGGTAACCTATTCCCCTTTGTTCGACCAAACAACAATTTTGCTGGTATGTCATTAACCGATTTGTTCAACGTATTGTTCATTAAGTACTCTACACCTACTAATACTCTGTCCCACTCTTGTTTTCTATTATACACCATTTTTGTCAATATCGGCACTATTAACCTATTCTTTCGACCTGTCCATTAGAATTAGGTGAAAATATGGCGATCTTCGCATGTGTTATCCCATGATCTTTTATGAACGCTGCCAACTTTTTTGAAGTATAAGCCTATTCGTGATTATTCTCTTTGGTATACTATAACTCGAGAAATAACTAATAAAATATTTACATACTTCGGTGGTGTTAAGCTCGAGGCACATAGTTTTCGTTTGGTTCCGATTCGTTTCGTTTTCAATAAGTTATTTTAAATTCTCACGCACATAGCTTTCGTTTCGTTTTGAGTTGTTTTTGTGTTATTTGATAAATCGAATTTTTTTATTTTTCACAATATTGTTTAAATTCAATGAATTATTTACAAAATCATATCAATTGATTTAATAATGAGTGAAAATTTACACATTGACAAAAAAACGATAACGATAAATACCAAAATAAATAATTTGAGGTTATTATTTAAGTTTTTATTGAAGTTTGATCAACTGTTTCGGTTCGGTTCCGCCTTAAACTTAACAATGTCAGTATGTTTTCGGCCTTCCATACATTTAATATATTTAACTTAAAGGTTGAAGCAAAACGGAAGCTTTGTGCCTCAAACTTTAGTTGGTTTTGTTGGATATAATTTAGTATACTTTGTAATGGCATCCACCACAACCAACATGAATTTTTTTTTAGTCTCCTCTAATGGACTCCTCTAAGAGCCTCTTTCTTTACTGGCTTTGCATTATACGCTATACACACTATGCATTCTTCTGTATGTCTAATTAACCTTTCTCTCATTTTACTAAAATAAAATTTTCTCCTAATCAATTCGGCCACTTTATCACACCCCAAATGCTCCAGGTTATCGTGACATTTCCAGATAACAGATTCAATTAATTTTTCCGGTACTAACAACTGAAGTCATGAAGTTCATTTTTTCTATACACTATTTTATCTCTAATTTCATATACCATTATAATTCCTATTCCATATAGATATCTTTTCCAAAAACAAATCCTTTTCATTCATTTGTAAATAATAAATCTGTATTCTACTGAGAGCATCAACATGTCTCATCTATGTACTACTTAAAAGTGATATTTTTCCAAGAACAATCCCCATCTATCACTTTTTGCATTCTTCTTACGTTTCGCAACTTTAATGCGTTACAATCAGTAACGATTGTGAAACTAATTCCAAACAGATAAGGCCTAAATCGCTTGATAGCATAAACTACCACTAATGTATCTAACTCGAAACTATGTAATTTCGCATCCGCATCCGTCGTCTTCCGACTAAAATACATAATCGGGTGAAGTGTTTATCCTATTTTTGCATTTGTAAAAGAACGGCTTCATAACCTGACGACGCCGCATCAGTATCTAACTGAATTTCACCTCCTATAAAATATATTCCTAACACTGGGCCTAGTGACCAGTAATCCCGTTAATTTTACAAAAGCTTCATAATGCTTTTTCTGGAAGTCAAAATCTTTATCCTTCATTAAATAGTATAACGGTAAAGCTATTCTACTAAGACCCTTTACAAATTTCGTGAAATAGCTTATGAAACCTACGAAACGCTGTAATGACTTATTATCTGTTAGAACTGGGTATCCGTTTCCACCACTCAGGGTAATTTGTGATTGGTTATATTATAGCCTAAATATTCTATATGTTTTTAAAAATTTGCATTTTTTATCTGCAACTTGATATTATTTTCTGCTTCTGCTATAGTGTACTAAATCCTTAAACGATGTCTAAATGCTCCCCTATACCTTCCGTCGAAACAAGAATATTGTCTATAAAAACCAAAATTCCTCTGTTATCCGTGAAATTTTTCATAACTAGTTGCATATAATTGCCAAAATGTGCGGGTGAATTCGTGTATCCAAAGGGTAACTTATTGACTTCATATAGCCCTTCCTCTGTCACAAACGCTGTGTATTGTTTAGACAATTCTTTAAGATCTACATGATAAAACCCATTCCGCAAATCTAAACTAATAAAATATCTTTTCCCGTTTAAACGTACCAAGACGGTAATTGAGGACTTACCGGCATTGGATAGTTTATCCGCTCTACTATCTTGTTCAAATGTCGATAGTTTATACACATTCCATATGTACAATCTTTTTTCTTAACTAATACTATACGCGGCTAGTAAATGCCAACTCATTTGACCTAATGATACCCGTCTGTAGAAATTCATCAGTAATTTTTTTCAACTCGACTTTTTCATAATAACTAAATCTTTTAGGATTAGCTCTAATGACTTTATATTCCTTTAATTTTATTTCTGCCTCCTCTGCTCTTTCCCATCTCACTAGTACTATATTTATTTGAATAATATTTTTTGGACAGATCCTTTATTCTATTACTATACTTTAAAATTTCTTTTGTATCGCCAACATCAAAGGTCTACCCGATTCCGTATCAACATCACTTTTTCATTCATTGCGGACACTTCATTCATATGATCGACATTGAAAATACTTTCCGTCTTAATTTTAAGTGTCTATTTGATTCTGTTTTAAAAAATCCCTTCCCAAAATATTGTTAAGGTCCATTGTTTTATTTGCTACAACTAATAACTTAACATTGTAAATATAATCACCAATTATAATTACAGTAAATTACTTTCGCTTATACCAGTAATATTAAATTGACGGTTTAATTCAGAATTAAAATTCACATTTTTAGAAAATCGTGTTTCATCAACGTGCTCCCTGAATCAATAAGTACCTTGTCATTTATTAACCTTTAATCAATCACTACCTTCACTTCCACCTGGCTAACGTGATCTACCTCGATCACCATACTATCTTCCTTGACGGATGGTTGTTTTGTTTCGACTACATTTCTGATAATATAGGTTTGTAGGTTTTCCCCAACTTTATTTATATTCACTTTACACTGGTCCTTTGGATGCCCAATTATTTACATCTCTGGCAGCTTGGTTTACGCAATGGTTTCGTGCATTTTACTGCTATATGTCCCTCTTGATATCAATTATGACATTGTTGTCGTCTAAGAGAAGGCCACTATTCCCGGGATTATTTGATTCCGGGAAACGGGAATTTTGAAATCTTATTCCCGCGATCCCGGCAATTCCCGGGATAATATAATATAAATTTTAACGAAATAAAAAAAATTTGTCCTACTAAATTTACTTCATTTATTAACCTTCCGTTAGGCGCGGCTGCTCAAATTGATACACAGTGTTTTTTCCTGTATAATATTTAAACGAAAAAAAGTGCCTTTCTCTGTATTTCAGAAGCTTAATGTTTTCCTGTGATCTACATTATTTTGATGTTAAAAAAATATATATACTAAAGAGAGCGATTTTAAAGGGTGATCCGAAAGCGACGACCGTTTTTTAGTATAAAAATTTGATAATAATGAAAACGCCCGTTCGCTTTCTATAGATCTTGGCTGAATCGTGAACAACACATCTGACAGTTTCTTCATATTTGTTGTTGTGTTGCCGGGAGCATCGTAAATTTGAATTTCTTTTTGTAGAGTACTCTTTTGGAGAACGTGACAAGAGGCAGGTTTAGACATCATCAAAGCTGTTATCATTTCGGCCAGTATTTCCTTCAAATTAGGTGTTTCTGTACTTTGCCGGTTTCCTTGCCAGTCATCTTCAGCTGTTGTTTCCAAACACTCATTTGCTTGTAACCTAATGTATTGTCCGATGTATTGTCTACATTAAATAATCTGTTCAATAATTGTGGGTTGTTTCTATGTTGATAAATTTTATATTCTACTATTCTATTCATTTTTCGCCATTTTTCGTTCGAAAATTTACACATATGTATATAAAATATTAATTAACAATTGATGTTAAAAAACTCAGTGTTTTCAACGAATTTGGGTGAACTTCAACACAAAATAATTAAAATTTATAAAAAATTATTAGTTTTTCGTTTTCGTATTACATCTACCAAGTTTTGCTTGACTTTTTGAGTTTTGATAGTTGTTTAAATGAAACTATTCTTTAAAACAAATCCAGGGAAATACAAAAAAAATCCCGGGAAATGAAATTCGCTAATATTTCAATCACATCACTTATGGAAAACTGCGGGGTATACGTCCTTCTATTTTCATTATTACTGACCATCGCAAACTCAATCTCGTTCCCATTTCCAATTTCTACATTGTTCATATTAAATTTATTAGTTTGGCTTATCATTAATTCGCTTAATAACCTTTGTAATGTCTTCTCTCAATCACAAAAGGCTTTTCAATTCTTTTAAACTTAAATTCTTTACCATCTTATTTTTTTCCCCCACTTCTTAAATGGTAATCCTACTTTTGAACTGTCAGCTTTTTATTTCCGTTTGGTTTATTCTTTAAACAAAACTCTTTTAATAAACTGCCTAACTTTATTCAATATACAATTTAGACCACCTTCTCTTTCAGTCTTTGTTTTTACAATGCGTTACTTGTTTTTATTCTTCTTCTTCCTTTTTCCGGAAGTCCGATATTATATATTTCACTTTGCATACCCTATAAACCTAACTTTGTTCGGTTTATAGGTATAACCCAAATAACCTCTTCTACAAACATTAATATTTCATTTTGAACTTACAATACATAATATTGTAGTTGTAAAATTCGAATTTTGATGAAAATGTGATTTTTATTTATTTTCTATAATTTTTACCTACTTACTACAAATGTAAAGTATGACAATTTTGGCTTAATAAATTTGTGATAATTTTGCATTAATAAAACCTATCACGACGAATTATCATTTCACCGCAATCTAGGCCAAAGCGTCTATATTTCAAAGGGCATAAGCGGAATGAAAACTTCACTCAACAATTTAATAATTGAACTTTGATTTTTTTTATCTACACATTTATCTCAAAATTTTTATCTGTCTCGTCGGTAAATATAGGAACCTAAGTCCAGGAATATTTCATTTCGCAGCAACTGTGTACTAAACTGTTAAATAAAGCTATTTCGAGCACAAGATATATTCATTCCAAAATAGGCATAAAGAGCACAAATCAACCTCTTTACAGAAAAAATGGCACAACAGATTGCTATATGACGATTCTTCTATCAAGTTTTTCAAAATCTTTCGAAATGAAAATAGTTTAAAAAGTGAACTGGTTCCACCGGAGGACCTCAAACAAATTTATACTAATTAAGGAAGCATCTTAATTACTTATAGGTTCTCAAAAGCTAGTCTCACCATTTTTCCAAATTGAAAACAAATTTAGTCGCATGTTCCTATGCAAAATCATCGCTGTCGTTGTTCCTGGGTTACGCTAAAAGTAGTTTTTTTTTTTTTTAATTTAAGAAATACAAGTTGTTTAAAACTAATTCCAAGTATTTACATTGAAAACGTGTTAATTTTAATTCAAACATATTACAGAATCGTATGCATAATGTTCAAAGTAGCAGAACTCGAAAAAAAATTAATAATGCCTATTACAGCGCCATCTATCATGAATCGAAAAAAATGTTTTAAGGAAATCCTACGTACTTTTAGCCGTAGAATCCGAATCTGCAATAAAAAATGGGGGTTCCTATCTTAGTTTTCAAGTTGCCCCCACCCCCTTACAAACAGGGGCGGGGATCCTAATTTTAGCACTAATGTATTTCTCCTCCAGAATGATTTAATTTTGATAATGGTCATTTTTATCGTAGAGGACTTATTTCCCGAGATATTTGAAAGTTTCAGCTTAAAAAACTCACCCGGTATAAAGTATCGTTGGAATTGGCTTTACAACTAAAAAGTATACGTTGTACACCTCACATGTATACCGAATATGTATACCGGATGAATATATTTAGTTACATTGCAAGCCATTACCCCCCGGATGTTACTCTCGGACAATACTCCCCTCCGTAATTACCGCCGGTCAATTATCCTCTACCCTCAACTATTATACCCCCCCCCCCTTGACTGTGTTAAAGCATGACTGTGTTAAATATTGTATTTATGTTAATTACCTGGAATTTACACTGGCCGGGCTGTAATGGTGAGAGGATAATGTCCGAAGAGGATTGACCAGTGATGGCTGGGGAGGGTAATGAATCGAAAGGTAGGTTAATTGGTCGGGGGTAATGGTGAAAGATATTGTCTGGGGGTAATATGGGTAGAGGTAAAGGAGTGGGTGCTAAACTCATAGACCCATTTAGTTTCATGCACTTGACATAGATATTCTATTCTATTCCTATTAGACTTATATTCGAAATTTAAGATGCACAATTTCTGTTTGATTGATGCGTGAAAATATACAGAAATGGAATATTTAACATAACTTTTTTCAAGTTTTTCGGCAAATCACCTTCCCAGGAGCATTTTTTGAGGTAGCAGTCGGTGGGCTTGTTTGGCAATTTTTCCATAGTAGCCAGTGACTTGTGACACGGTGCATTATCTTATCGGGAGCTTTCTTAAACAGAGCTTTCTCATGGACAAACGTGCATGCAAAATAGTGTATACACTGCCTTTAGATATCTTCTTCTATCGTCTCAGGTAGCTGTTCCATGAATTGATTTAAATTGTTCTTTAGAATACCTAGGTATTTCCAGCGATTCTTATTTCCATTTATAAAAACAAGTTTACCTACCCCATACTCGCCGACATCGAACCCCATACCATAACTGAACCACCAAAATAAAGGATTTCCGAACTGTGAAGTATCCGCCCTAGCTCCATGTATGGGGATGCTTCACCAAGAAATATTTTGGTAAATTAATCGTTTCCACACGGAACCTAAACGCACTTTTCATGAATAAAATTTAATCATGAGGTTTGTTACCATCTGTCCTTAAATGGTAGAGTTCCCCTAATTGGATCTTGCAAGAAGACAATGATCCAAAACACCATAGCAAACTCTCTTCAGAATTTAAACTCAAAAAGGGCATCACCACAATGAATTGGCCATCTCAGTCACCTGATTCCAATCCGATGGAAATTAATGGCCACTCATGAAGACTAAACTGAAATTGTACCACATAAATGATTTAAACGCTCTAGCGCGAGTTGTCCGGAAGATATGAAAAAATGTATCACCACAGTATGCAGAAAATTTGGTTGATAGTATGGACAAAAGAAGCCAGCCAACTATTAACAGTAATGGTGACTTTACTATATATTAGTTGGTAGCGCCCAAAACGTTCATAATAAAAACAAAAAAAATTCTTAGTTTTAGTTTTACTTCGCCATTGGGGTACTCAAAATTATTAAAAAACAAACCAGTTTGGATACATAAATAATGTATTTATTGGCTGAGTACCATACAGCCTTAAGAGAGTTGTGAAGTGAAGTTTCTTATCTAAATACCATACCACCCTAAGTAAATTTATAGATAATTGTGAAAGATATTGTTATTTTGATTTAAGAATTAAGTGGATATGTATTTGGAAAATTATTGTTGAGCTATTTCCGGTATTTAGAGCAAAATTTTTTGCAAGGTACGAACAAAAATTCGGCCCCTATACATCTCAGCCGGAATGAAACATCATACTTTAACTTTTTCCATGAATTGGGGATCCCAGGTTTTTCGTTGTTTTACAAATATTTTGAAAAGTATTTCAATTATGAGAAAACCGTTTATGCGCTAAAAGATTCAAAATCGATATTAGTTTAGATAAATTTCCCAAAATTTAAGCAGAAAGATCGATTTTTGGAAAAAAAAACTCTTTTTTAACTAAATGTCCGTGTCCTCTCTACAGTTTAGACGGATTGACTGCTCGAGGAAAAACTTAATATTTAAGCTTTCTCCATAAATCGAGAGATCACAGTAATATTCCTGTCTACCGGAAGTAGCTCCTATCGAAGAAGATTTTTCGTTTTTTGCAAATATGTTGAATAGTATAATATATCATTTACAAAAATACGATTAAAATCGAAACAATGTAAATTAAATTGCAAATCAAATTAGTTTAGGCGTATTGACTATTCGGAAAAAACTTCATACTAACTTCCATAAATTGGGAGAGCTGTGTGAAATATGGTGGCCAACTGCGTACTAAAAGTGGCAGCTTGCGTAGGAGCGGTTTCAATTTTTGGAATGAAGATTAAATTTTTAATAAGGGTTGACCTTGTGGATTTTCTGAAATTTAAAGCGATGCCACATACACATATCTAAGGATGACTTCTAAAAACAGATTTAGCATTTACGAATTAATTACAGCAAATTTTTGACTTAAATTAATGAGATAATATGTAAAATATCTCAAGTTAGTAGCTAAAATAATAAATTTGCAATTATTTAATACTTTTTATTGAAAAATATTCCTCGAGTTTCGGCCGGAAGAGAACGCTGTTCATAAAACCGCTTGCATACCCCATTTACACGGCATTTGGCAATATTTAAAATACTACAAAAAGTTTCTCGAAATCCATTTCTTTGGGGAATAAAATGCTCAATCGATATTTTCCTGGATAAGATTGAATTATGTTTCTACCGGTCGGTTCTTGCCGGTGGCTTCATATTACAACAAGTTAGGATGAATTTATCCTGTTCTATTCTTGCTTTTGAAAATTGCAAGAAAAATTTTCCATTATGCTCGCTTATAAATGCTCGCTTATCTAAATTTTGATCAAGCGTGTTTACATGTTTTACATTTTCGATAATTTTTTCAGATGGTGTCTGTTAAAATATGGAAATTATTAACCCTAAAGCTCTTAACAAGAGCCTGTGAGTCTCTAGGTTTTTTTTTAAACTGTTATTTTTTTAGTTTAAGTTATGTTTTTTAATAAATGAATTAATTATTTAAAATAATTAAACGTTTATTTTCAATAAAATTAAAAATATACAAACAGTTCCATGTCAGAGACTGAGAGGTTCTTGCTAAGAAGATATGTTATAAAATTATGTTAAGAGCTTTAGGGTTAAAGCAAAATAATTGTGAATACAATTCCTTTTCGTGTTCCTTTTTTAGATGAACTTTTATTTATTTGGATTTTTCGTGGTTTGTAACCCTCTCAACGGTAACCGTTGTCTTTTTCAAATTTTTCATATTTTTCTTTTCAAAACACACGTTTTATCACACTTAAATCAAATTAAAGAAACACTTGTTACGAAACAGTTGGCTTTATGACTTGACCATTTATTTGTTTAAATTTTATTTATATTACTAGCCTTTTACCACGGGTGGGGGCTATGGCCCCCATGTAAAGGTTTTAAATTATTATGGAGAATAATTTTAATATATTTATTTAAATGACTAGCCGCTTGCCTCTGGTGGGAGCTACGTCACTAGTCATTTATAATTATTAATGACCCCTTTTCTGTCTCACCCACTTCGTTATATAGATTTTTTTACCAAACAAAAACAATTGATTTAACTAATAACTAACCGTACTAACGGTAAAAATTGGTTACGATTTATCGTTTTCTGCAACTCAAATTTTTAATAGGATATGTTAATGCAAAGGAAATGTTGATTTTTGATTATAATTTTTTATGAGGAATTGTGGATTTTTAAAACAGATTTTATGATGGAATAGTGGTTTTTGCACCTAACTTTGATTTTCAAATCAGGTTTCTAATGGGAATAACCCAATTTTATTATTAAAATACGGTTTGAATGTATGTAAAATGACGCCACCTTTCGTTTGGCATCGTTAACTGTTTTTTTAGTATAAATGGAATTGGCGGTTTTTGTAACTAATGGCGGATGGCGTCTGCTGATTATTCTCATTTCGCGAAAATTTCATAAAACCGATAAAATTTCTATAGTTTGGTCTGGGGCGAAATATTTTAAGTTAGGTTTTCGAGCTGAAACCCATTTCTTGCATTTGGGAAAAATTCGAAATGAGTCGAGTTTCTTAATAACGTTCGGTTGCGCTCGTGCTTTACAAAGTCAAAATTTTTAATACCGATGGAAATGTACATCCCTAAAAACAGAAACACTGGTTAATTGTTACAATAGAGAAGCTTACAAAATAGCTGCGCTAGCTGTTGTTTTAGAAACCCCTAATGCACTCGAGAAATAGCTTGTGATTCTAGAATTCTGTGAACTAGTATTCCAACAATACTGCATCACCATAGGTTTCATCCTTTTCATATTTCTTTGCCTCTGAAACTTCGTGACGATTTATTTTTTAATCGAGCAAATCTTGTAAATGGGCACGAAACATACATAAAACAACGGTACCCCATCTTTTTGGACAAACTGTAATTTTTTGGAGTGTAGTAGTTGCAACAACTTGAACATCAATGTCGTTTGATATGGAAGAATCATAGGGCGCAAGCTAAGCACTTGTAAGAGAAAGGAAAGTGTCAACTCCAATTAAAGCGGTTAGAATGCACATGCGACCAAAAGCTTGGTTTTTGCATGATGGCTGCTCAGCATATTATTTAATAACAGGAAATGTAACCAGGTTAATTGGCCTCTCGAGTTGCATATAAAGAAAAGATAGAGGTTTTGAATGAGCGCCGAGAACTCGTAAACATGGTACAATTTTAACCTACGTATATGCATTCGAAAACCGAACCAATAAGTTCATCGAAGTTGAAGCTCGAAATTTCGAACATATAGGCTAAATAAATAATAACTGGTAAAGGGACATACAAAGGCAAGCGATTCAAAGAGAACACAAAGGGACTACGTCCACGATGTTGTTTCGTGGAGGCGTATCAACTAATTTTTTTGTGAGATCTACTTTTCCAAACAATAATTGTTCGCGATCAGTTTTTTGATTTCCAAAGTATTTGTAAGCTGCACTCAAGCTGATCATTTTATTCTCCATTTTGAATATGCAAAATAAGTCAATTAAATTCCTCGAAATTCAAAAAAATCGACGAATCGATCGCGATCGAGCTTATGGGCACCTCTGCTTTAGGTTCAACATGCCAGAATTTATTTTTAAATTGATGCATATCGACGTCATACAATATCCAAGAAATATCAATTTTTACGATTACAGTGCCATATGTCACAATTACAAATCGAAAGCAATGGTTTGAATAAAACTCATAAGTTTTGTTCCGTCCATAATCTTACGTCGTCCACGTCAATAAGATAAGTAATAATAAAATTGAATGCAACACATTTACAGATGATCTTTGAAAAAGATGCAAAATGTGAATTTATCTGTTTAAATGTTATTATTGAAACAGAGTTGGGCATATGACATTAATTTATTAACGTGTTTACATATTGACATTACAACACCTGTTACGATAAACAAACCTTCACTCTAACAATAATAAGTGAACTTACCGGTATAATCTCTAAATTGAGTACATTTCACATTTCCAGTTCTAGAATTATATAAGTAAATTTTACCAAACAATTATGATTTATATTTAGACACCAGTCCATGCTTATCAAAGTAGAAATAAGCTTCGGCAGTCTCGATAAGATAAAAATATCGTCGTAAAATTTAACATTAATATCAGTAACACTTTATTTAGTGTGGGCAGGAAGTTGTGAAGCGAGATTATGTGTACTGTGTATGAGTGAGTGGACAACAAAATTTTATGGTTACTCCATTCGATCGTGTTTAGTTATATTCGGTGGCCTGATCAGATTGTTGAGATCGCGCACAATGAAGTACATTTTATTACTGTTATTGTTTTGTTTGTGTTTTTCAAAAAGTTTTATTGAGTGTAAATTCCGATTTCGCGATCATCGCAATATTTTACTCGAATTTAGTGAAGTGTATGATAATGAGCATATCGTTGAATTGTATATCGAGCAAAAATTAGATCATTTTGATGTAAACAATACAAAAGTGTGGAACCAACGGATGATAGAATGTAATGAATTTTTTAAACAGGGTGGACCAATTATTATGTATTTTCATGGATTTGATTCGCTGCAGGGCGGTGTGAATTTAGACAAGTTATCTGTTATACGAGAATATGGTCGAATATAGTGGACTATTTTTAGCGATCGAGAATCGGTTTTTCGGTAACAGTATACCCACGAAAGATTTATCACTTGAAAATCTACAATATTTAACTATTGAACAATCATTGGCCGACTACGCTGCAGTTATGAAAATAATTCGAAACTTTTCGTTAAAAGCGGGTATTACTAAAATATTTGCAGTCGGGCAAAATATTGGTGCAACATCCAGCATTCCTTTGACTTAGTATGGGCCTCAAGTGCACCCCTCGTTATATTACCCCAGTTCCAATATTATTTTGATATTGGCCAAATAATGCAAAACGTTGGAGGGGAAAATTGTTACAAAACAGTTGAAAAATTGTTCAGCTCACTTAATGATCTGACAGTTATAAAAATATTGGCAAAACGGTTTGCCAAAATCATTGAAAATTCTGAATATCAAACCATTAAAACCCTCTGCGATCATATAGAATTACCTACCGATATGAACACCCTTATTGATTTTATCACCGATGGTCACCCAATCATTTCAAACTATAGTACAATTGTCAAGCATTATCGCAAAATTGAATGGGACTTTCATACTGAGTTAAGTGAACGACAAAAATTTTTTTTACGCTGCAATCAAATTCCGTTGTTTAAAGTTTCTACACAAGAACCAAATCCATTTGGTGTTCTAATTACATTCGAAAGTTATACAAAAGTATGTCGAGATGTTTTTGCATCATATTTTACAATCGATTACATTACGAGGCAGGCACAAATTCTTAATGAAAGGTACGGAGGTTTAAACCCAAAAGTAAAGCACGTGTATTTTACAAATGGTGAACGAGATCCTTACCGAAGCGTTGGAAGATTAACCGATTTAAATTTCGTAACTCCGGCTGATATTATAAAATGTACATGACTCAATTATTTTAAATTATCTTTACAGAATAATAAATTTAATTAATATTTTTATTATAATACAGCATATGGCAAATCACAAGATATCCAACAGCGGCGGATAATTGATAGTCACGAGATAAATAAAGTAAGGAATCGTGTTAAGGCTCTATTCAAGGCAATGATCGGCTTTTAAATTATGGTCACTCCAAAATATATGGTTGTAAATGATCAAAATGTATGGTTAATAAAGATGACTTCCGATTAAGCACCCCGCCTAGACACCCAAACTCGAGGCTGAATGGAATGAACTAATAACGGCTGGCCTTTTGTAAGTGATGAGCATCAATTAAAATAAAATTCGGGAAATTAATAAAATTATGTGAAATAAATTTAATTAAAATGGAAATACATTTAAATGTTCGACCAGAATGGAGTTCGAAATACATTTCTCATGCATACAAAATTATTAATTTAGTGATCCAATGAACGATGAATGGATTTGTAATCCGTTAGCTATAAATAACAGTCGCTTTTGATATTTGCATTAATCTGCAGTAGATCTTATCAATGACGCAAACTGTTGTGCTTTCGAATAGTAGTAGTGATTGCGAGCAGTTAATATCAATTACTGAAAGAATGCTGAAAGGAACAACAACATGGCCTTGAGGAGAGAACCAATTTCTTATTCCTTATGGAGAAAACATTTGGCACGTGGGTTCCAGTAGTAATGGAATTTTCAAAGTGATAAAGAGAGTCAACGGGAGGAGCTCAAATTTGATGCTTTTACTGGAACAAAATGGTGCCTAATGCAATTTGCATGCATTTATTACATTTCTACAACGGGTTTTATTAATAATGAAATTTGTAAGAAGTAGAAACAACAGAGAAACGTGATTTGCATGGACAGTTACAAGACAAAATATCTGACACACAAGGAAATGACATCTAATCAAAATTAATATCACTGGCATGACGACATGTAATGAAACAAGCACTAGATTCTCAAATAAATATGAATGGAGAAAGACTCTTTAACTACTGTGACACAAAAGAGTAATCATATTTGGCAGCAAGTTCCCACACAAAAATAAATAAATAAATATTTAAAATAAATTGCTATTTTGCTTACAACATATCAAAACAAGGAGAAAATACCTACTCAGCCCACCACATAGTCGTGTCGGCTTTCAAATCGAAAATGGAGAGTTTGGGAAATACTGACAGAAGGAACATTTTCAATTAAATGTTTAAATCCAACCTCCCAACATCGCAAAAACCAGTACTATACTACAAAAATGACAACGAATAGAAGCAATGCAGGCCAAGACTCCTACACAATTCCAATAAGACTACAGAGAGCAATTTATAGTTCGTCAACAGTAAAACGTCCAACTCTGTCACAAAAATTCAGCTAACCAACTACTGAGATCTAGTTAAATAAAAAAATATCGCTGCAGGATCGATGACATTCTCAAGACTGCATAAACGCAGTAGCAAATAGTGTGAGTGTGCAACAAAAAATGTCATATAAAGACTTTATTGTTGTGTCTCCCTGTGTCTACATCATAATTACAGCATAACGTTCCGGTTAGTATCAGGCTAAGGTTAGCAGTGACAACCGGTTTATATCGGTTTAAGAGAGTGCCGTTCGGGTTGAAAAATTACGCAGGTAACATTTCAACAATTCATCGACCGATTTCTAGGTGGTCTTCCTAATGTGATAATTCTAGCGTACTCGGATGGTATAATTGTGATTTCAAATAGTTTTAATCAACATTAAAATGACCTGGATATGGGTTTCCAACGTTTAATGTACAGTTCCTGTGGGGCATGTTATAACTCACGATCGATAAAAACTTACCCGAAAGTGTCTGATTTTGGAGATGAGTCCACCGGTCAACGTATCACAAGTTCGCTCCTTTTTACAAACCTTTTCGTGGTACTGAAATTCATGAACCATTTATCGGATGTCGGACTGTTAACCAATTTGGCAAAAAAAATGTATTCTGGGCCTGGAGTGAAGCTCAAAATTCTTTTTTTGAATATTTAAAGCGTTTATTGACAAATGCTCCGATTTTGTGGCAAACGGACCCTAAGAAATCGTTTATCCTGTTGACCGATGCAAGACGTTATGCTTTGGGTGCTTTACTATTTCAAGGTGATGCAGATAATGAAAAGCCTATCGAATAAGGAAGCCGTTTGTTAATGGGTGTGGAAAGAAACTATAGCACCACTGAATGAGAAGCTTTCGTAGTAGTATGGGCATTGAACAAGTTCCGACACTACACAGAGGGTGCTGAAATATAGTTAGGACTGACAATCAACCGATGAAATAGCTACCGACAACGGAATCACCCATTGACCGCTTAGTCTAGTCTGGTGTGTGATGATTTAAATTAACAGTTATTTATATTGCAGGAAAGTCATTTGTGGGTGGTGGTTGACACACTGTCTCGACCTACAATACGAGCAGATTTTCGAATCCTGTGCCATTGAGTTTGATTTTCCCTAGCGAGGACCAACCGAGTTAAGACATATGTAGGTGGAAGATGAAAAGGTGTCGAAGAGTATCCATAGCTTTGAGAAGTCTGATGACCCGATTCACGCAAATTATGTTTCTCGGGAATATCTTATGGAGCACGAGCATCGGGAATTACCGCTAAAATAACGAAAAAGTTGAAGTAGCACAGCTCTTGTAGTACCCAATTCTCTTTGCAACCATAGTTTAGTGCGCTATTGGGGTCGATTCCGAGATCTAAAATTTTATGTTATGTTATGTTATTTTTGTTTTTTCAATACAAATTCCAATAGGAAGCGGGGAAATAAAATAACATAACAGCAATTTTATGCCGCGAGAATCGGGCCCATTATTCCGATCCGACTGGCCGGGAATGTACCGAGTTCTGTTGTAATTGTGTGGATTATCAGAAGTATAAAGTTTTAAATTTGAAACCAAGCGGGCTTTCGGAGAATTCGATAATGGCCCATCGAACGGAGGTTATGGCTGTCAATCTATTGGTGGTGGTTATCAACAGTGGTGATGCATTGCTGCTCCGGATTTTACAAGAACTGTAATTGACGAGGTGTTTTTACGTTATGGACCCAGGCGTCTCATCTCTTCATTGCAAGAAAATTATACCGTTTTTATCAAAGTTCGTTAGGTAATCGTTAAACAAAATCAAAATTGTATTAATTCAATAAAATCAGGTTCGTTGCTTATATTTATGAATTTCATTATACAAAATTAATAAAAAATCCAATTGGAATATACCATTTAGAAAAAAATATTTTTTTTTTCAAAGAATTGTATCTAAAGTGGAAGACATAAGATATAATCAATTTAATTTTTTGGTTCTTCATAAGTCGTTGAGGATTGGTCACTATAGTTGATTTCGTTTGGTCATCCCTACATAATGATTTATTGCAAAAATTAGTTAAAACTCCTCATTTTCGCACTGTTCAAAGTGTTAGGGTCTGAAAAATTACCGATGTTCTAATAATTGTATAAATCCAACGATCAGCATCGTTTAGCTGACTGTCGTTGATGATTCGTCATTATTTGGTTTCGTTTGGTCATTTCTACATGCTGTATAAGATAGCAGAAAATTCCCTGCAGAAAAAATTATTTTTTCTATTCATCACTAGAGGCATCACGATCACAAAAATGTAATTTTTTCTGCTGATATTTTAGACACTAGCAGAAAATTTTTGAAATTTTTATGCAAATTAAAAATTCTCAGCAGAAAGTTTTATGAAAAATCAGAGAATTTATGAAAAAGAAGAGAAAACGTACTATATGTTTAAATGTTTTGAAGCGATGAGTGTAAGATGAGAGCGATGAGAGAAAAAATGATTTGATGTATAGTGTAAGGACTCTCAAAACATACTAAAATTACCATAATCATCATTATGCAAACGCAGGGCAACATCCAAAAAATCGCCATCGTTGAAAGCATTCCATAAATTTCTGAAGTCATTTTAATGTGAAATGTTTTCAGTTTTTTAACAAAAGTGTTAGAAAAACGGATTCGCATGAACCACGAAATAAAGCAACTCCTCGGAGGTAGCGATATTATCGGCTTCATCAAATCTAACCGAGTGAGATGGCTCGGCCACGTTGCAAGGTCTCCACAACAACGAATGATTTACAAAGTGTTCCATCAACAACCAGCCGGAGTACGTCGTAGAGGAAGACCCCGACTGCGCTGGCGTGACGACGTCGAACAAGACCTACTCGTATTAGGATGTCGAAATTGGAGGACGAGAGCGATGGACCGAGAAAGATGGAGGACCATAGTGCGGGCGGCAAAATCAATACATGGGATGTGAATGCTAGAGAGAGAGAGTGTTAGAAAAACCCCCCTGTAACTACCCTGGGTGTATGTTTTTATGGTAGCTGAGATCATATTCTATATACATGAGCAACATGAGATTCACACCTGGCGTCAGTAGCCTTCCATACATTTTTGAACTCTTATTGTGAAATGTTTTCAGTTTTTTAACAAAAGTGTTAGAAAAAACCCACTGTAACTACCATGGGTGTATGTTTTTATGGTAACTGAGATCATAATCTAAATACATGAGCAACATAAGATTCACACCTGGCGTCAGTAGCCTTCCATACATTTTTAAAATCATTTTAATGTGAAATGTTTTCAGTTTTTTAACAAAAGTGTGAGAAAAACCCCCCTGTAACTACCCTGAGTATATGTTTTTATGGTAGCTGAGATCATACTCTATATTTCATTTATAAGGGGATATGGTCGTATTTAAGTAACAGAGAGCAATATATCGAAATAGGCGGTGTTAAATCAAGACCAATAATAAATAGCACACTCTGATATGCTGACGATATGAAAATATTTAAATCGATTAAGACCATGGAAGATGTGAAATTATTACAGGACGATTTAAGCAGAGTAAGTAGCTGGTGCACACTTCATGAACTGCGATTAAACACAAATAAGTGCAAGATTATAATATTTCACCGGAAGAAGGAGCCTTTACATCACGAGTGCCAAATCAATGGGTCCCCTCTAGCTAGAATAAGTGAAATTCGCGATTTAGGTGTTACATTTGTGGAAAATGTATCATTCAACAAACACATAAACATAATAATCGCGAGGGCAAACTCTATGTTGGGATTTATCAAAAGATTGTTACAGGCTGGCTACTGCCAACCTGCAGATATTCACTAAGCGCATGCAGTGGCCTCCACGGTGATTTTTGCCGGCTACGTTCTCAGGGAGAAGTGCGAAGGGTCGTGGGGTTTGAGGCATGCATGGCTCCTGGCTTACACCGTGATTAAATACAGAAAGTTGGGGGGGAACGCAAATAATAATAAACCGGATGTTCCGCCGAAATTCATCGGCCGGAACTTGAGGAACGAACACAACAAAACTATAAACCGGTAGAGGTGCCTTGGTGCGCGCATCCATTCGAATTCAAACAGGGCAAAGCCCCGGTTACGAAATTGGATGCGGGCACCAAGGAACCGCAAACACTAAACCGACACAGAGGGAGTCTCCGCTCCCATCATACCGACCGAAAACTTAGTAATTCATTTCACTATAGGAAAAAAATAACAACAAAACAAAGAAAACCAGCTTCCCGAAAAAAAACAGAAAAGGAGGGAACGAGAGAGAGAGCGAGAGAGAGAGCGAGAGAGAGAACAGCAATGCGCATCGAGCGTGCACTTGCTGTGCGGCGCTCGATTACAAAATATTTTGAGATTCAATATAAAAAAAATGTAAAAATGAAATCAAAAAAAAAAAATTAAAAAAAATAAAAATAAACAAAACAGTACCTTAACTAAAACAAATTGTTGCGGCCTTGCGCGGCCGTTATTGTTGAGGGGCCTCTCCCCGATAAAATTGGGTTGCGGCCTTGCGCGGCCGTCATGCCACAGAGGACTCCTGTCCCCCGGACCGTTGCGGCTGGGTCGTGCCGAATAAATTGGGCGTTGTTCGCCAAAAAGAAAGGAAACCAAATGAAAACGGGGTGCCGGTTGGCCACCCGTACCGTTGCGGGGCCTCTCCCCGATACCAATAAAATTAAGTCGGGCAACCGGTTGGTCACCCGTATCGATGCGACCTTGTGTGGTCGGTCGTTGCGGGGCCTTTCCCCGATACCAAATATACAAACAATAGCCGGTTGGCTACCGTACCGTTGTGACCTTGTGCGGTCGGGCGTTGTCTCGCCAACCGTAAGCACACAAAAATGTTGACCCAACAATGCGGATTTTTAATAAATTATATTCACTTGGGTCAGCCACTTAGGAGACCCCCTTTCCTTATATATTTTTTTTTTTTTAATATCAAAATATTCTAAAACTTTTTATTTTTTTTTTACTTTACATCTAATGCGCCATTTTAACACTACGATGCACTTCCCAAAACAAAACTTTTTTTTTTAATTTCTGGATTTTATTTTTACAAGACAATATCGTGTTATACAATAAATATTTTATTTTTATTATACAATATAGTTTTTATCTTACTTATACATCGCGGTATATATTCTTAAACGTAAATTTTTGAAACCAAAAAAAATTACATTAAGTTGAATCAACACCCAACTTTTCACTATATAATCCAAAAAAAAAATTTCTCTAATCACATGCCAATCAAGACAACTTTTAATTCACAATTCAAGAATAAATTTTTTTTTTTTTTCAACACCAAAAACGAGTGTAATTTTTATGTCAAACAAAACTGGACTGTATTTCACAAAAATCAAAAACTGAATCCCAAACAAAAAAAAAATTCGAGCGTCGCACAGCTCGTAAAACGTTTTAGAAGAAAATGCATCTCTCTTCTCTGTCTCTCCTTTGTACCAAATTTTCGTTGGTACAAAAGAGAGACATACAAGAAAAAAACATTTTTTTAAAACGTTTTACTTTGCACACACTCGATGCGCATTGCTCTCTCTTTCTCTACCATTTTCGTTCCGTTGCCAACATAACAGAAGAAAACACACAAGAATCCATCCACCAAGACACCACGTTCACACAGCGAAAAACTCGGACGCAAGAAACCGTTGAGAATAGAAACAAATTTACAAAAAAAAATGTCTTGTTAAGACAACACAGTCGTAACAAGATGGACATATGAGTTCACAGACATAAGGTGCTTATTCAACTTATATTTTGCACATGTCCGATCTTATTTGGAATTTGCGGTTCCAGTTTGGTCACCTTACCATTAAATACACATCAATCGTATTGAAAGCGTACAAAGAAAATTTTTGTTGTACGTTGCTAAGAAAGACGGTTGGTGTTATGACCATAATCTGCCATACTACCAAAATATTCTTCGCTTACCTTCTTATATTGAAAGATGTAATACTTATCAAATCACCACCTTGGATAACAGAAGAAATCAACTTGGTGCCTCGATGTTAGGAAATGTTCTTCTTGGCCACTTTGACTCGCCAAACATTTTGGCTGACATCGGTTTGCATGTCCCGACAAGAACTACTCGGCAGAGTATTTTGATTAAATTAGATAAGCGCCGTACGATCTATGGTGGAAATGAACCAGTTAACCGAATGGCCAAACAATTAAACCAAATTAGCATCAAGTTCGACTTTGGGTTTTCCAAAATTACTTTAAAACGGATTTTAAAATTATTTTATAATTAACCTTTTTTGTTAAATCATTTTTGTTTTTACTGTATATTATTAGAATCTTATATGTTTATTATATATTAAACATATTATGTAATATTGTTCATGTATGTATTTGAGTAAAATCATAAGTATTAGATTTTGTAGTAAATAAATAAATAAAAAATAAAAAAATAAAAATAAATATACATGAGCAACATGAGATTCTCACCTGGCGTCAGTAGCCTTCCATACATTTATGAAGTTATTTTAATGTGAAATGTTTTCAGTTTTTTAAAAAATATTTGACATTAAAATGACTTTAAATATGTATGGAAGGCTACTGACGCCAGTGGCACCATTCTGGTAATTCCCTGGGAATAGGGAATTGGGGAAAGATTTTATATGCAATTTCTATTTAAAATGTGTTTTTCCGGCCTACTGAGGAGAAAAGTTTGATGTAATATTTATAAATTGGGAATAATTTTTGAATATTTTTTCCACATATAAATTGGTAGGGAAAATTATTCCCAATTTAGCTTTGTTTTCAAAAAAATTAACACTAGCATTTTACCTCAGTATGCCAGAAAAAAACATTTTAAATATAGAAATTGCATATAAAATCTTTCCCCAATTCCCTATTCCCAGGGAATTACCAGAATAGTGCCACAGGTGTGAATCTTATGTTGCTCATGTATATAGAGTATGATCTCAGCTACCATAAAAATATACACTCTGGGTACACACAGGGGGTTTTTCTAACACTTTTGTTAAAAAACTGAAAATATTTCACATTAAAATGACTTCAGAAATTTATGGAATGCTTTCAACGATGGCGATTTTTTGGATGTTGCCCTGCGTTTGCATAATGATGATTATGGTAATTTTAGTATGTTTTGAGAGTCCTTACACTATACATCAAATCGTTTTTTAAAGTAAATTAACTCTCATCGCTTCCAAACATTTAAACATATAGTACATTTTCTCTTCTTTTTCATAAATTCTCTGATTTTTCAAAAAACTTTCTGCTGAGAATTTTTAGTTTGCATAAAAATTTCAAAAATTTTCTGCTGGTGTCAAAAAATATCAGCAGAAAAAATTACATTTTTGTGATCGTGATGCCTCTAGTGATGAATAGAAAAACTCATTTTTTCTGCTGGAAATTTTCTGCTATCTTATACGGCATCATTTCTACTTAACTATTTATTGCGAAAATTCGTTAAAGACTCATTATTTGCTCACGATTCGGATTGTTTGGGCTGGAAAGTTTGCAAATCCTAGTGTATTGATCGTTTGTAAAAAGAAACTCCTAAATAAGCGGCGAACCTGATTTTATTGAATTAATACAATTTTGATTTCGTTTTTTCGCAATAAAAACTGACCCATTGGTGACCAAACGCCAAAATGTGGTGGCCAATCCTGATCTAAAGATTACCTAACGAAATTTAATAAAAACGGTATGATTTTCTTGCAATGAGGTGCTACCCAGGAAATTATTTTTTGAATTTTTCATTATTTATTTACCGTTTAATCGTAAGTGACCAAACGATAAAAACTAGTGACCAATCCTGACCAAACGAATACAATCATCACTTTTTTCAAAACCATTAGATGGGGTGCTAAAAAGGCGGAGCCTTAAATTTGAGATGTATATTTTATTAGCGTTTTCCACAAAAATATTCATAATATACTTGTCTAATAATAACCATCAAAGCTATACTGAAATATAGTATAATATTCATTAGAATGTTTTTCATACAAATATAAGTTTAATCTTAGTATGGCAGACCCCAATTTTATCACTAGAGTATGTAGGTCAACTCATCAGTTCATAAGGTTAAAACTGTAATGAGCGACGACATGAGGTTTAGAAGAACTTGTGCACTCACTGTACGCCATTGCATCGACGCCTGTCTCGATTCTGGGTTATAATGCTGAACCCAAATTTCATCTCCAGTAACAAATTTAGATTACTAATATTTTTGGATCAGGTGCGCACAGGTGATGCCAAGGTGATAATTAATAATTCTGACGATAGCAGTATCGAATAACACCATCTCTTTATAGCGATCATTATCTTTCAAAAGATCTCCCTCCTCCCTTTGAATATTTTGAGCTAGTTTTCCTTGGTACATAAGGGATTTAATAGCTGCCGCAATTCTGATTTCGCAATAAAATTCATTCAAAATTAAAAAAAAAATTACTGACAATAAAATAAATAAATATAAATTATATTTAACTAAGAGTAGGGGGGGTTGAAGGTGCAGACTAGGCTGAATAAAACATCAAACGATTTAAATCTAAAATCTAATTAAATTTTCTTCGAATTGATTAACAAAAGGCCAAAAATCACCTATAAAACCGGACACATGCTCTACATCTATAGGTGTATCGTGTATTGTAGTTATATAATAACCATAAACATAATTTTCACCAAAATTAAAATTTATTGTTATATTTTTTTTTGTTTAATTTGTTACAAATTAATTAAATATTTTTCATAATAATTTCCATAAGAAAACAACAAAAAGGAAAAAACACAAATTTTCATTTCTTTTGAATTCTCATTAAAATAATACGCCGTATATAAAGCCCAGAGAAGTACCGGCGCAAGCTATACAACACACAACTATGAAAAATACAAGGAAAATTAAATAAATTCGGAAAATGTATAATTTTCATGTTAAAAGAAAATAAATTTTCCACTTAATTTATTTTCATGTAAAATGTTATATGTGATGTGATAAGAAGTTAGCTATATCGAATGGTATACGAGATTCAAATTTAGGTTAAATTTGTTATCACGAGAAAATTTAATAACAAACTATGTGCCATTAAAACAAACCCCGAAAATTAAGAAAATTAATTATTATTGTTCTTAATTGTTTTTTATTAATTTTTTTTTATTTTTTCCTTACAGGTTCAGGACAAATACAACTGTGGCAATTTCTATTGGAATTACTAAGCGACTCAACAAATGCCGGCTGTATTACGTGGGAGGGAACGAATGGTGAATTTAAATTGACTGATCCGGATGAGGTGGCGCGACGATGGGGCGAAAGAAAATCTAAACCAAACATGAATTATGATAAATTAAGTCGAGCGTTACGGTAAGTTGATAAAATTTTTGGAAAATTATCTAAGGGATTGGCCATTTAGCGGTTTCCTTTTAAAAATACAACCTATTTCACGAACTCGTTTGTGGATTATCCCCTTAACATCTATCTTTCACGGCACTTCACAAAAAAATGTAACGGTGTCAAAAAGCAGCAGCGCGGAGGCTAATTAACATCTCCATAATCGCTAATTATACACGATTACCGATTTTAGGGCGCAAACGATTAATTGTTTGATGGTTGGAGTAGCATGTCGCGCCATCTTTATGAAATCAAAGGATGTGCAGTGCAGGACCATGTCCTCAACGAACCAACGATGCTGCCACTCGACACAAACTACGTCAAACTGTGACTCGCTGCAGAATGCATTGGCTTCTCTACGATTACGTGATGGTTTTCTGAACCGCAAATTCAACAGTTTTGCTTATTTACATATTTGCTTAAATAAGGCCTTTCAAAATTCGCATTGTTTCGGCAACACAGCATTCACTTTGGAACTAAGTTTTCAATATTTCCCATTGCTGGTCAAGTCTTAATGTAGTCATTTCGAACCGCGGAGATTATTATGTTTTTGTCAATATTTCGTGCTGTCTAAATAACATATAATTTAAAAAGAAACGCCAGATGGAGCCCTCTATATGCTAGGACGAAGTCTTCGAAATTTTAATAATTTGGTATTTCCTGGTTTTTAGGAGTATACGCTATTACTGTGTGTTTTACTATTTTACTATGTTTAATAATTAGCTTGGTTTCGGGTTTGTCCCTCGGCTGTATTTTGCAATCAAATTTTCACTAAAATCTTGCCTTGCTAGAGCACACGAACTTATAGACCAGTGGCACTATTCTGGCTTTCCCTGAGAATAGAGAATTGGAAAAAATATTTTACGAGCATTTTTGTTCAAATTATATTTTTCTGGCCTACTTGAGGAATAAGTTTAGTGCAAAAAATTTCAAAACAAAGTTAATTGGAAAACTTTTGTTCCACAAAATTTGTATAAGGAAAATATTTTCCCATTTAACTTTGTTTCGAAAATATTTACACTAAACTTATTCCCTCCTTAGACCAGAATGATGCAATTTACACAACAATGTTATTCCCAGGGAAAGCCAGAATAGTGCCACAGCTTATTGTTTGATGACAATTCAATATTCAATCATTTATCCATTATGTTTGTAATATCAGGTTCATCGCTTTTTCAATTTATGGTATGTGTAGGGATTGTATTTCTCATTTTTACTAATGCTATAGACACTTTAATAGTTTCATAACTATGGTTTCGGTTGTATAGTTGGTTGGCAGGAACAAATTTTTTTCTGTTTTAACCAAAGACTTTAAAAATATTATATAGACTGGTAATAACTAAATGTCAAGTGAGTAAATTTCAATGAAAAAAAGATAGACGAAAAATAATCAGTACTGAATTAAAAAATTGTATTAGCGATTGTGGAGGAAGTTAGTTACTTGTAGAATTAGAATTTTGTCTATATTAATTATCAGCATTCAGGAATTTTATGATATTTTTTAATCCATATCTGGTTTATGAATATTACACAAAATAATTAATCGAATTTATACAATAAAATTATTTCGAAAAGGTTATTCCACTATTCCATATAATTCATAAACCCGAACTATACAATTATAGTATTATCGGTAAACCAAAAGCCATTTATTTGCTAAGATATTCGAAAACTTAAAATATTAATTACCTACGAACCAAGTCGGAAAATGATACAGGCACCCCATATATAAGGATATATTAAAGGCCAGCTCCATACGTTTAACAGACTTTCACCAGTGCAACAAGTCACTTTGATGTAAACTAACTGCTTAAAGAAACTAAACCGTTTAAGTGTATTATATTTCTGACTCCAAAACCTGACTTTAGACAAAATTAATAGTATTACTAACTCCAAACTTCAAAAATAATTAAATCTCCGGCTTTGACGCCACTCGTCAAACAGACGGTAATGTTATACAAATATATTCAAGTCGCTTATGTCTGATTTTTAGCGCTTGCTCTTGCGAGCAAGCTTATACAAAGACTTAGGCCGTCTGTCTGTTGGCACTATCACACCAAAAACTATACATACCAGGGAGCTCAAAATTTGCACACAGATAGATACTACTCTAAAAAGATCACATTTGGTTAAATTTGGGAACTCTAGGTCAAGTAGTTTTCGAGATATTCAACTTTTTCTAAAAATAGAAGTCACACAGATGCGGCTGTCTACTTTTTCTTTAAATTTTCAATTATTATTCTAGGCTACTATTCAATTATTATAATAATTCTTTTCTATAATAAAAGAGTGTTATTTCAAAACTAGTTTCTGTAATTTTTTTTTTTTTTTTGATTTGCTTAAAATTATATTAATTTTTTGTCTATTGGGCTAATTTGTTGTATTAGCACCTTAGTTGTTTCAGAGATTTTACACCTCTGTCCGTCCGTCTGTTGCATTTTTCATATTTTATCGAGCGCTTGTCGGACAATTTCAATTGTCCGCTTCTACTAGTTGAATGAAGTTTAACAGTATACAAAATACCAACGCGGAAAGTATCAAATTGTAGGCGTAAGTCACTCCTAAAACACAGGAGAATGTTTTATATTTTTTCATTTTTTCGGTCAAAATATTATTTTTATTTGCATTTATCCAATGCTTACGACTTTTCTAGTCATAGAAAACAAAGAGACCATTTACTCACAATATATGTACCACAAAAAGTAGAAAAATGCTGTCCCCCCATTTTTATCACTAGGGTACTTGTGTACACAAAGATATACAAACCCTTACAAAAATGAGAACTTCCTTTAGTCTCTTCTTGGCAGCTTGGTTTCGTACTGATTAAAAGTTGGTCTACTCATCAGGTTGCGGCGACCAAACTGCAAAAATTCAACTCTTGCGTTGTACCTATAGCCTATATAGTACAAAACAAGAACTTATCGATTTGACGAATTATATCACAAAATCAGTCATTTCTGGAAATTCTCACTATGTATGTTTATTTTAGGAGTGACATTTAAGCCTACAATTTGATACTTTTTCGATCCTGAAGTGAAAGTTCAGCATATTTTACAGTTTTCTGAATTTGAATTCAATGTTCAATCGAACTACTTACACCATCCCAATTTTACGAAACTAACCTCGGAGTTCGACTATGTCAGTGTCTCGTAATTAACTTCGATTTTTGTCATTTGACTGTCCTAAAACCAATGTTTAGATTAGTTGTTATTTTATTTGTATCTGCTTTCAATAAATTCTTCTTTAGTATTGAACATTAAAGTCAATTTTTTGTAGATCACTTTGAGTTCATCAAATAATATGTTGATTATGTCAGTACTCTGTAATCCAATACCAAACATTGACATTTAATGAATGCCCAATCCAAATTTCTGTAACTAGCTTCTTTGAATGTCCAATTATTGAATTAAAAACTGACATTCTAAAAAAGTTATTTAATCTTCTTATTGTTAACTTCCAAGTCAGAATTTCATAAAATGACTTCCGTTTTAATTATATTTTTAGCATTAAAGACTAAAACCCAAACGGTACATTTGCGTTCCTTATAGATATACAATGAAACGGCACAGAAGTTATTTAAATAACTTCAAAAACAACCACAGTCATACGACTAACATTTTGAACATTTTCGGCTTACTGGTTTACCAGGACATACAACTATAATTATACATATTTTATTAAAAAATTTAAGATACTAAAAAAAATAAAATACGCCATTTTGTTTCCACATACATAACTGAAAACGTTTTTGGTACGGGACTGGCGGAATCTATTGTGCATAATTCATATCATTCGCAACAAATAATTTTTTTTTTCATTTTATTTTAATAACACACAAATTACAACACACAAATTTAATCACAAATTATTAAAAAATTTCAAATAATTTTATTTTGATTTTATTTTGAAAGACAAACAACCAGAAACAAAAGCTTTTAGTTGTGGATGACAAAGAAATCAAAGACAGAGCTATAAACAGAGTTTTATATACGCACCGCGTCCTAACTGATCACACATGAAATAGACGATTTTATATTGAGAAACAGCACATTACCGGTCTATGTATATAGTATTATGTCTATGGTTCTGACAATATAAAAGTCATTTCTGACAATTTAAAAGTCAATTAAAGGGCAATCTTGACATTTTTGTCAATGCCTACTCCATTACTATTTAAAACCAATAAAGACAAAAAAATTGTAGTGTCTTAAGTTCTCATCTCGCAAACCGTATAGTTTCGTAATCCTAGTTACGAAACCAGATATGTGTCTATGGTATAATAGTAGGCTACACTCAATATACAAACTTTGTAAAACATGGTCCTTAAAATCTATTTTAGTTAATCTTACGAATACGAATATGTACTTCAATTTCGGATTTACAGCATTCGAACTCAACTAAACATAAATCATTCCAACATTATATGTAATCGAAAATTAATTCTACAAAATAGTTGTACTAATAAATAAAAATAATCATAAATGTCATCCCTAGTAAAATATTCCATATGCGTTTTCATCCCTCGGAAAATAACATCTACAATATTATCCCTCTTTTATATCCTGCTATATAAAGAAGATAATGAGTTTAAGATAACACAAAAGATTTGTTTTGTGTATAAAAGGGAAAATCAATGTTGACGATGATTAACCAAAAAAAATCCATTCAACAAATTAGCAACGATTGACAATAATCAAATTACGCATCTAAAGAAATACGCTTTTTATTGCCATATTACGGCGACAATATTTTAATATTCCCCATAAAATATATAAAATCCTCATTTCTGGAACAAAAGGATTGTTTTCTATATTCTGTTTAGATAAGAATTAAATGTCCTGCAAACGGATGGACATTTTAATTCAAATCCGGAAATGTTATTTGTTCCGTTTACATACTTTAAGTTTTTAATTAAATTCATAAACAAAAAAAAAATCAACAGAATTATGTCACGTTAATTTTATAATTTTAGATAGTCGCATTGCAGTGTCTCTGAGTGGACTGAGTATCCATTCACTATTCAATTAACTTATACCACGTACGTAAGATATATTTAAATTCGTTCAATACCTATAAGTTTGTTTTCGATCCTTGAATTTTGCAACACTCGAGAAATTTACTTTCTGTCTCTTTCTCTGCCTCTCTATCTATCTCTCTCTTTGGAAGTAACACGAAAATTAACTCATCGGAACCTTTCTATACCAATATTGGTCTACAACACATCTCTATCCTAGTTGATTGGTTGCGTGTACGTACATATGTAAAATAGGATGTTGTACTTTACATATATTAGGTTCCTGTTTGTGCCGTATCCTTTAAAATATTTGTGATGAAATTTGACAAATAATTTAACAACAACGTCATTACAATCATCTACTAAACCACCGCACCAACAAGGACTAACATAAAAGGATATTTTAATATCCGTATTTTATATTATTCAATCAATAATAATCGATATATTGTTTCCGGGTGTATTTAGGACACAGCGTATTTTACCTCTATACAACCGCAAATATATACAAATACAAATACGTATTTTCATTTTTGGAATTTTGCGGCATATGCTTTATTTTAGAAATTAATTAAAATTAAATTACAAAACCCAAAGCGGTTCCCGTACAACATCACACCATCAAATAAAAAATTATGTCCTCCTTTTCTACATGAGGTTACAATTTATTTGCGACGAGATGATCATGCTGTGCTATTATAAGTTTTGCTTTATTCGACACATAAATAAATAAATAAATCAACCAAATTGAAATTGTTTTTAATAAACAAAAAATTAAATTATTGAAAATTGGAAAATATTTTTTTTTTTATAATATTTATTATTATTATTATTATTTTTTAATGAAAAATCAAATGAGAAAATTGTATAATGAAAATGAAACATATGACTAAAAAATAACAGACACAGACGATAAATATAGAATTTTCCATTTTCATTATTTTTGTTTTCCATTCCATAACGTTGCCATTTCCGGAGGATTTATGTAATAAAAAAATAATTTAACAAAATATAATGTATAAGTACATAGTGGTAGTTATGATACTGAAATATGTATTGGAAAAGTTTTAATATTGAGCATTTGCTTTAACATTGCACCAAGTGTGACATAATTATGTAGCGGTATGTTTAACATTGAGAAACAAACGTAGCAGGCTTTTGGAAATAGTCTCCACTGTAATGTTACTGTGTTATCGTATTTTTGACGTGAATACTTTTTAAAATTTAGTCTGACACTCGGTACTCAATTAAAAACTCGATGTTAATGATTTCGGGAAATACCTTCTCACATTATAAAAAGAAAATCAATTTATACCACATGATAGTTAAAGAATCAAATAACAGTTTCCTCAACTTGTGATTTTCCGCAAATACTTTTCATCTCTTTGCACTTGTGTAAATGCGTTATCTGGCTTCCAATAATTTCTCAAATGAACGCATTACGTTACAACATAACACAATTTGTGTATTGTTTTGGAAAAAAATGTTTTTCTTAGAATCATTCGATTTATATACGCACCAGATCCGACGTATAAGACGAATCTAGAAAGGTGCCACTGGCGTCACTGACATAACGCTTTTGGTCAAAAAACTTGGTTGAAATTGGCGAATTGCTGAAATTGCAGCATAAATTATGATGCGAATGGGCGCACGTGGGAGAAGTGGGATCCATTTTTACACAATTTTTACAACCTTCGTCTTTATTCGTTCTTTATAGGTCGCCAACGCATCGCGATTTATGTTCTATCATAATCTAAAATTATTCAGCCTACACCTTCTCATACAAAATTATAAACATTTATTTTTTGCACGTGCGAGACAGGAAAACATATGTAAACATGCAAAATTTTGCAAGAGATTTTATTTTATGTATTGAGCAAAACCCGATATAAAAATGAAAATGCTACTATAAAATATATTCGATCCGAGTATTTTTATTGTAAGAAAATCAACATTAACGGAAGAAAAATTATTTTATGTTTATAAATGTCAAAAATTCATAATCGAAAAAGAGACATAGATAAAAATGTAAATGTTGAAATAATTAATAAATTAATAATAATCCTACAAAACAATTATAGCATCGCTATATGTGTTTATTTCCTTCTAGCCGGCGCATGTACCTTTTCAATATGGACTTGATCGGTACAAAATTTTTGAGCAAAACTTTCATTAGCTGCGTTTGATTTTTGATTTATTTATTTATTTTAGAAAAATCTACAAGTTTGACTTGAGAACATATAAAAAATTAAAAATAGAGAAAATGATTCAAGAGATTGAATGCTATTTAGGCCAATAACAAGACAAAACAAAAATTACATCAAAATTCCATCATGCAAAAGTAACTTCTTTGGATCTAAAATACTAATGGACATATGTGGAGTTTCAATATGGATATGGCTCCTTTTTATTTGGAGTGTATTCAAGCTATTAACAAGACATCACAGAGGTTGCAGCAGAATGCCAATATGGACTTCCTCAGTATGATTTTTACGCACCTTTCCATTTTTATTTTTGAATGTATCTGGTTATGGCCAATAACAAGACATGACGAGATTGCACCAAAATACAACCTTATAGATGTAACTCCTAAAGGTCTGACCTGTCAAACGGCGGATGTATCGTTTCATTACGGACTTTGGGCCACTTTTAGCACAGCTTTCACTATAAAGCATCTCTATGGAAAATTAGAAACAAACGTCCGAAGCGCTGATAATGCGGGAAAGACTACGTATTATCGCGTGTCAGACGATCAGTTATAAAGCATATGTTAATATTCTTGTGACCAAACACTTTTCGCGATCGTGTAGACAAAGCACTGATGAGACGTGTGTTTAATTTCGAAAGCAAGAATTCAACCTTATTCCCATGATTGAAGATTTCTATTCTTGGGGACTGCACCATCATTATTCATTAAAAAGTGTCCAATACATCGAATTAATGCATTCCGCAAACAAAACAATCATCCAGCCCAAAATTTAAAAACAAATTCGACCCAGTGGAACCAATGCAAAAATGCTTCAATTTTGATTAGTTGGATACACATATCCAAAATGCACAGCGCACGTAATCTGAACTGGTGAACTGTTCTATGCTCACTAAAGCCTATTGAGGAGCCATTTTAGCAATTTTCTTACGATATTTAAAAAAAATTAAAGGATCCCACTTCACTGTGTACTTAATCAGGAAATTTAGGGTTCGAAGCTTGTGACCCATACGAATTATTTCTAAGTGATGAATTTTGAAACAATCTCGGGATGTCTAATTGTAATTAGCCATAATAGATTGATTCGGAAATCAAACTGAGTTGAAGAAATTTTGATTTCAAAAACTCGTACTGAACAAGTATAAATTGTAATGGCATATACTCGATTTAATATCGATTCAATTTCTGAGATATCTTTTGTTATTGGCGTAAATGAGATCCACTCAAAAATCTGTCGATGAGAGTTTTACTAAAACAAAATCGGAATGTGTAAGCAATTCCAAGTTGAATGAAATGGCACCTAAACCGTTTGATATAAATAAGATCCGAAGTAGATATTTCTTTAAGGTATCATTTTGGTACAATTTCTGTAACATTTTGTTTTTGGGTATAATACACATATCCAAGATTCACTTAAAAATCAAAAATATCTTATGAGAGTTTCACTCATAAAATTGTACTGAACAAGTTCATATTGAAACGGTACATACTGTAATAAGCTCAGCTTATTATAAATAAAAGAAATAACACAATACTGTTAATCGTTACACACAATAGTTTTTTATTTTTCGTTTTCTCTGTCTGTATCAAGTATAATGCTCCACTGAACTAACTACCAAAGAGAAATATAATATTCAATGACATATTAAAAGGTATATAATGGGCCAACTATAGGTGAAATAAAAAAAATAACAGAAATAACGTAAGAAACGAAGACAAAAAATTATTATTCCAATTTGACTTTTCGGCTATAGATTACTTAAAATATTAAGTTCATTCATAGTTTTCATGTAATATTGTTTTGGTGTATTTCCTAAAACCTTGAGTGAAACTACAATAGTTTTGAGTATAAACGTATTACATATCAACGAATATATGTGTTTAAAATTATAAAATATATTTATATGCGGTTTAAATTACCGGAATTCGCCAAATTATTTTTTAGGTTATGTTTAGAAAAATACAATTCTACAGTGTAGTGCAAATTATTTGTTATTTTATATTCATATTTATGTATTGTATGTGTACATGAATATTTTATAAATAGAAAAGATAATATACACGAACAATTATAAATTCTCATATATAAAATAATAAACATGCATATTACATTCAACGCACTAAAATTTGTTTGAGTTTTGTTGTTGTATTTGTTAAGTTTTTTATTCTTGGACGAAAATTTTTGCTCGGCTATTTTTTTGATGATAACAAAATAAAACGCAATTTCTCTTATAGTTTTTATTTTTCTTATTCTGAGTATGGTCGAATACATATGAATCCTGTCTCTCGCTCTCTTACGTTATTTTTTTTATTTTTTTTATTCTATCTATAGTTCCCACTTAAGTACGGACTAATTCACATCCGCATGGATTCGTTCACACTCATTACACGCTTTTTTTTTTTTTTAATTAATTAATTACTACTGTTTCAATTCCATAATCCCTACCATAACGCTGTGGGGCCTTAATGACGCGACCACTTCTAGTGGTGACTGGCTCTACAGGTGTTACATTCGTCGTATTGGTAGATGCAGCTACAGGGTTTACACTTCTTCCGGATAGAACTGGTTCATCAATATCACAACTGTTTGTATTAGATGAGATGTCCACCATTACTGAGTTGTCCGTGTTAACATTATTTTCGTTCTGATTACTGTGAGATGGAACTACAATTTGACTTTCTCTTAACGATTCCGGGGAGTTGTTCTGCTTGCTAATGTTTTGTTCAAACAACAGATCACTAGCATTAAAATCCTCATTTTTAGTCTTAGACTGTGTGCTTGAGAGTGATTTTTTCGATTAAATTGCCGAGTAAACTATATTAATGAATGATTATGCTATTACCCACCAGATTTTATCATTTAAACTCCTGCTGAGGTTGCTTGACTATTTAGTTGTCATTTTCATTTTTTGTTTTTATTATTTTTTATCGAATACATACGAGTAAAAATGTATAAAAGAAAATACTCTCAGTCTTAAACTTCGATTGTAATTTATAATCACATTCATGAATAATGCGATTCCCATATAAAACTTGTTTTATTTTTTCTGTTTCCTTGATTTTAAATAATAACAAACCGGTATTGTTGAAAACAATATGACGTATGAAAAGTCATAATTTAGTTTAGTTTACAATTTAGTTTACAATCGGAGGCACAGCATATTTAAAAGATACTAGTGCCACCTTTAAATGAATGATATGAATCACTCATTGATTTAGTTTAGTCGGCAATTTAATCAAATAAATCGCTCTCAGGCACACAGTCTTAGCAATAAAACGCCTATTACGTCTAAAATAACCATCAAAACTATCCTTGATAATGTATGACCGATCGTTAAATGGTGCAACAATTTGGCCATAGTGCCATTCCTTTCCGTTTTTTTTTAAATAACTAAATCACCCTCGTTTAGTACCGACAATGACCTAGCGTTCCGATCATAGTAATATTTTTGCTTGTCTTTTTTTATTTTTTATTTATTTTGAATTTCCGATTCACTTAACTTGTTTCTGATCAACAGCGAGTCTAACACATGCAACTTGGTCTTTACAAGTCTGCCAAAGAATAATTCTGATGGAATAATATTCATGCCCATCAATGGTGTCGTGTTATATTCCAATAAGCGATACTGAAATTGATCGACATCATTAGCCTCATAACATCTCTTAAGAATATTCTTTGCAATGGCTACGCCCTTTTCCGCTAGACCGTTGCTTTTTGGATATCTTGGACTTGAAAATTTAACCTGAACGTTACATTCAACCGCAAAACGCTCAAATTCAGCAGATCCAAATGGGCTGTTGTCACACCTAATGATTGTCGGATATCCCAGTTTGTCACCCAGTTGACAAATCACCTCCACAATGTGCATTGATGATTTATTCTGAATCCTGATCGCCATAAGATAACCCAAGTACGCGTCAATAATTGCAATATAATTACGACTCGCGTACTCGAAAATGTCCATTGCCACTATATGATATGGATATTTCAGACTTTCCTCCTGAACCAGTGGTTCTTTTTGAATATTTCTTTTGAATTTCTCACACACGCTACATGAAGTCACCAATTCTTTGATTTGTGTATTCATTCCTGGCCAATAATATAACATTCTTGTGCGTGCAAGCGTTTTTTCTATTCCGAGATGAGGCAAATGTAACCACATTGCTATTTAACATTGCATCTCTGATGGAATGACTAATCTATGATTCAAGAACAGCAATCCGTTATCAACGTGCAATTCCGATTTTAGCTTATAAAAATGTTTACCCATGTCATCAAGTTGATGAAAGCCTGGCCAACCAGTTTGAACATAGCCACTAATTCTTGTATATTCTTTAAAATTTATAATTTTCCTCCGTGAAACAAAGCGATTTTGTTACCGAGTGAATTATTCCAGAAAGTCCTTATATTTCTGAAATTTTCGATAGCTGCGCTCTTGACAAGCAATCAGCCACAAGCATTTCCTTTCCAGGTTTGTAAATTACTTGCATAATACGCATAGTTACATCATCAATACCACGCTTGACCCACTTTTACTGAGGGTTCGAGAAGCAAACGCCACAGGATGGCCGCTTTGTACGAGTACATAGCCCAATCCATCCTTTGATGCATCAGTTTGTACGATTACAGGCATCATTGGATCATACATGGTCAGTACTGGTTCCGATATTACGATGTTAAGTAAATTCCTGAACTCCATGTCATGTTTTTCTGTCCAGATAAAATCTACATCATTTCGAGTCAAATTACGCAAGACTGTCGATTGCTTTGCAAATTCCGAAAAAATCTTGCCGAGTACTTGAGAAGACCCAAAAATCTTAGAACGTCCGATTTATTTTCTGGTTTTTTCATTTTCACATTACATCCTTGTATTTCGAATCTGCTTTAATTTTTCCTTCTGATATAAGATTTCCCATGAGCTTTACTTCTCGTTGTCGATATTGAATTTTATCCGAGTTAAATTTAATGTTATTTATCCGAGCTCTATCCATCACCAGACTCATGATTCGGTCATGTTCCTCTTCACTTTCCGCACACACAGCTACATGATCAAAATATACAACGACTCCTTGCAAATCACCAAAAATTTTAATCATCTCCCGCTGAAACATTTCTGGTGCACAATTCAGGCCAAAAGGCACACGATTAAATTTAAATCTCCCAAAAGGAGTCATAAATGTTGTTAATTCCGAGCTTTGTTTTTCCAAGTCCATGTGTCAGAAACCACTGCTCAAATCATGAACCGAGAAAATCCGTTTCCTTGCTAAACCTAAAGTTAAGTCATCTACCGTTGGAATTAAAAAATGTTCACGTTTGATACATTCATTGAGTGGCTTTGGATCTAGGCAAATTTGAAGTTTTCCGTTAGGCTTTTCTACTATCTGCAAATTATTGACCCAATCAGTTGAGTTGGGTAATCAACAGGTGAAATGATCTCATCCTGTACCATCTTATCAAGTTCCAATTTTAGTTTGGCCATCAATGAGTTTGGTATCCGTTTCTTATAATGAAGGACTGGCTTCGAATTTTCCTTTAATTTAATTGAAAATGTTCCAGGGAATTTACCTAGTCCCTGAAAAACATCCCTATATCTATCCATGAATGTTTCCTTTGATGTCATGCACACAATACCACTCACATTCAAACGTTTTACTAATCCAAAACTTTCACAAGTTTCCAACCCCAGCACCTGTTCACAACTGTCATTGATAACGAAAAATTCAGCTGAACGCTCCCTTTTCAGATTCAAATCCGAGCATTTAAGTTGATTAGTTCCAAAAATTTCAACTTTATTATTATTATAATCAAAAACATTAAAATCGTCATTTATTTTTAAATTTTTAATTAAATTCAATGGAATGCAATTTATATCCGCTCCAGTATCCAGTTTAAATGTTACTACTTCATTGCCTATCATGAATTCTTTTCCACCGCTTGTGTTTCGATTCTATTGAGTTTAGCCTAGTAATATTTTTAGAACTGAATAGACCACTCAAATATTTATATTTATTACAAATATTACCTCGCATATCACTCCAAACGAGTTCAGCGACATTTTTCCTTCCGCAGTTGTTATTATTAATATTTTTTCCGACACTTGTTTTGATTCCGATGATGTTTTTGTTCAGCACACTCTCTGGAAATAACCTTTTTTCTCGCATGAACGGCAGATAATATCTTTTGCTTTGCATTCTTCCATATGACCAAATTTCCATTGGCACCCACAGTTGAAGCACCAGTTGTTTTTGACCAGACTTCAGGTCATTTAATCTAAAGCCAGCAGAACCCAAATCGGAAATCGGACCAAAACTCAAATTAGAATGCAAAACAAGATCTATTGATAAGCAAATAATTTGAGGCTCACTATGGGCTAATCAAATGCCCCATTAAAAAATTTTGGGCTCCACCCGTTTTTGACCAGACTTCAGGTCATTTAATCTTAAATCTATCATTAAAGTCTGGTCAAAAACGGGAGGAGTTCAAAATTTTTAATGAGGCATTTAAATAGCCCATAGTGAGCCTAAAATTATTTGCTTATCAATAGATCTTGTTTTGCATTCTAATTTGAGTTTTGGTCCGATTTTCGATTTGGGTTCTGCTGGCTTTACATTAAATGAACTGAAGCCTGGTCAAAATCGAGTGGAACCCAAAATTTTTTAATGGGGCATTTGATTAGCAAAGAGTAAGCCTAAAATTATTTGCTTATCAATAGATCTTGTTTTGCATTCTAATTTCGGTTTTGGTCCGATTTTCGATTTGGGTTTTGCTAGCTTTGAAATGATAAAGCCTTTTGCATTTTGGAGATCGAGCAGAATAAAAAAATTGAAATAGGGCATTTAATTGGCCTAAAATTAACCGTTAATTTTCCAATTGTGTTTAAATCAGTTTTTGATATGGGTTCTGCTAACTTTTTCTTAAGCTAGCAGAACCCGCGTTTTAGTTGGAAGGGGTGGAGCCCAAAATTGTTTAATGCGGCATTTAATTAGCCTATAATTAGCCTATAATTATCCGTACTATCTTGTAATGTTCTGCTATATGGGTTCTGCTAGCTTAAGGGACGTAATAAGCTCAGCTTATTATAAATAAAAGAAATAACACAATACTGTTAATCGTTACAAACAATAGTTTTATACTCTTCGTCTTCTCTGTATCAAGCAAGTATAATGCTCCACTGAACTAACTATCAAAGAGAAGCATAATATTCAATGACATATTACAAGGTATAAAAGTAAGGACTAATTCACATCCGCATGTAAAGACTCGTTCACACTCATTACACATACGCCGTTTGATAGCTCAGAAGTAGTTGCCTCCATATGATGGCATTTTGGTCAATCTTTTGGTGTCAATGAGGTTTTACTACAAAATACATATTACTGAACAGTACTAGTGCCTAATATATTGGCATTTTGGTGCTATCTGTGTTTTTTTGCTATTTGCTAAAATGAGATTCTCTCAAAAATCAATAGGTGTTTATGAGATTTTACTCTAAAAATTGTATGGAGCAATTCCATATTGAAATGGAACACACGCGAGTTTTTTTCATAAAAATCTTGCTGAGCAAATTCATATTGAAACGGAACACGGAGAGTATTTGATAGGTTAGACCCATAGTAATTACCATATGTGACATTTAGATGCAATCTATGTGATGTCTTGTATTGGCCATAACGAGATTCACTCAAAAATCATAAGGTGTTGATGAGTTTCTACTCAAAAAGTTGTACTGAGCAAGTTCTTTTTGAAACGCTACAAACGCCATTTGATAAGTCAAACTCTTGGAGTTATTTCTATCTTGACATGTTCTTGTCTAGGCCTTAATGAGATTTACTCAAATATCAGAAGGAGCCAACGAAAGATTTTCTCAATAATCGTACCGAGCAAGCATATTAAAACCTCGCATCGTTGTTTGATAGGTCGTTGTTTGATGGTAGAATTATGGTCCAATCTTATTATTTATTTTTATTGGTCATGCAATGACAACCTCTCACCTAAAACTTATCATTAAAATTGTTACTCAAAAACAAATTATAAATTCGTGAAAACATCACATAATTGTGGTGTTAAATACAAAATTAAAACGAAAAATAAAAGTTTAAGTCAAATTAGTTTAAAAAAATTGTTTTATTCTCACTATCCAGTGCTATTGGATCATGAGCAGGACTCCTTCCTACGTTATTTAAATGACAAGGTTAACATGTAGCTTAACTTTATTTCCCCTTACCCACACTACATAATTTCATCATCATGAAGTATATCATCAGTACGATTCTACGCATGATTAAATTCAATATAAATCAGACCGATCACAATCTGGATTCCGATTTACTTTCGACTATAATTCCTTTCGAACCACTGTGCAATTTGTTCGAAATTTTTCCTTTTCAGATTGCTGAAATTCTTCTGAAAGTTTGATAAATTGTTATCTTTAATATTTGCCGTAGGCACTTGGTGAAACACACTTACACTTAATAAACACTACTGTAACAACTGTAGATACTCCTGATGATGTCCTACCAAGTCGAAATCGATCGAATGATTTTTTAAACTTTTTGAACAAAAATTTTTTAATTAAAATATTGAAAAATCTAATTTTTGCGAAATAAAAAAACAAGTGTTTAACAAAATGTGTTTATTAAGTATTAGGGGATATCTTTAAGCATGATTTTCATTTGAACAGGGCACTTTTCCATTCTGGTTTGTTATTATTTACGATTGGTGATCGTGATTTTAAGTTGCAACGTTTAAAATATCAATCCGCGTAATAAAGAAGTTTAAGCAACCAGTAGTACGTCTTTTTCGAATGGGAATGACTATTAGAAACCACACAATCCAAGTGACTCCCCGACTGCAGTCAAAAAGCAGTATTTTAAATGTGCTATGCTTCAAGTCGACTAGTCATACATAGTAGTAACTAAAGGTACAATTGTAAAATCTGTTTCATGAATATCTAAAACTAATGATAAATAATTTGGGTTCGCATGCAATGATCCCTTCGACATAAAGCATCAAAGATCAAACGCATGTGATTGAAATTTACCCAAATCCACTATAAACAAGCAAGCTAATGTTTTCACAGTAAATTGCTGTTTTTTTTTCATCCAACATTCTCGTAAAATGAAAATATAGTTAATCGAAAATTGGCTTTATTTCAATTGTAATCCAATTTTCTCATAAAAACTAGATTTTATCCCAAAAAAAAATTTTGATTGTCTTTTTTATTGTTTTTCCTTCACATCAGCATCATTGTCATTATCCTCATCGAACATTTGATTTTTGTCCAAATGTTTATTTTGTTTGATTTCATTGAAAATCAACTCTACATAATACAACTTTCCCTAAATATTTTTCTGATATAATTTCACTGTTTTCCCAGTTTTTGGAAATTTATTCTATTTCATTTTCACGCAATTTTATATCGGTGGGTGTATAGTGGAAAGATGGAATGGAAGCATTGCAAATAATACCAACTCTTGTCAATATTTGCAAATTGCAAGCGGTGTTTTTCAAAATTTTAAATTTTAATTTAAATTGGATTTTAACAAAGTCCATCACCTTTTATAGATCTTTAAAATTGAGAAATGCTACCAAACTGAAAACACATATATCATAAAATCATGTGAACAAATATTATTGCAAACGAACATATTTTGGTACTTTCCCCCTATCCTATTATCGATTCTCTGTAATCTTGTACACACTAGTTACAATCCACATCTTAATTGATGTCCTAAATTTTATTTTATTTCTATTTGTTGTATAAAAGGGACAATAATAGGATGAAAATTAAATTGAAATAAAAATTTATTGCTTCATTAGGTGATGCTAATTTGCGTTATAATATCGAAATTAAGCATGCATAATGTGAATAGCCCGAAGCCATCAATCACTGTAAGTATTGTGTATTAATTTATATACGTCACGAAAATACATTATCACATCGCGTCTTCAAATGATAAGGCAAATATTAGTCGCTCTCTCTATGATATGTATGTAAATTTTCGTTTTCAAACAAACCCCTTTATCGTAAATATATATACATACATGCCTCCCGTTTCATCCCTTAATATTTTAATACAAACAGCTTATTTATATCCATATAAACACTTAAGTGTGGCAAAATCAGAAATCTTAAGCGTTATCAACATAACAAAATGTACAATATTATCACTTTTGGTAATAATAGAAGCAATAATGATACTTAAAGTGAGAAGATGACAATTTTATATAAGTGTATGTACATAGCAAATCGAAATTACTAGGGGTTGATATTCATGAATACGTTGTCAAGGAGGTGCGCGGTGAGAATAACACCGATATCATTTTATTGTTTCCAGTAAGAATCTCCCCTCATTTAATTAAATCATAGCTCGTAGGTGCTCATCAAATCTTTACACCGATAAGAAATGTGGAACACTGTTATTCTTCAAATCCATCAAATACTAACGTAAATTCTAAATTTAATTTGTATAGAGACCATTGGCATGCTTTCATAAAATGTGAAATACAACAAAGCACCTATTAATTTCATACAAATGCACACGAATAGCATTGAACATAAAAAAAATGTTTTTCTTATCATGATTTTCCGACTAAACGAGTGCGTTTGATAGGATGTAACATGATGCGATTTGTTCATCTCGTGCTGCTCGATTTACCAATATGTAAAAAAGGTTACAACATACTAAAATATTGGAATTTGTGAGAAGCAGCGACATAATTTGGCTAAACCGACTAGAAGCTAGGTAGCTTGACACCGGAGTTAATTTAGATTCCTCCAATTTCTCAATTTATCCATACTTAACAAGCAGCACATACATATAAGAATCTGATGAAATTATGTAAAGCGATAATTTTGAGCTTGGTTTTCTAAGTTTCAGATCACAGTTTACCCTTTTAGGTATCAGGAGGAAGGCCTTAATAAATTCATTTAATCATTGACATAACAATTTTGGTTATAAATGAACAACAACAAAAAAAAATAGTTCCATTAGGCATAAAAACCTCAGATTTTTTTGTTTTCAAAAAACAAAGCCACTACATGCCCTCCGTATTGAGATCAACCTCATTTGTTACAGAGGATAATGCAAGAAGTGAATACTTACAGACTACATACAAAAAAATACGAACGAATACAAAAATATTATTACAAAAATAATGGATAGAATCCCAAATGGATCTAATGGAATAGAATTCCAAAGAGAAATAGCCCTAACAGAAAAAGATGTATTTAAAGATCGGCACAACCGACCAAATGGCACAGTGGTTAAAGCTTTGGCGTTTGGATGGGGAGGTACCGGGTTCGAGTCCCGATAGGAGCAGGATGCAAAGAGAATTTTCATTCAGTCTTCAACAGATTACGATCTGTAGTGAAATTAAACAGTATATCCCCTGTCGGAGTGCAAAACTCATGGACCGACCCGTCTTCCATGCCAGTATAGCCTGGCATGGAGCTATGCAATGTGCAGATGGTGATAAAATCGGACCTGTAGCCTTATGTTCTCGATCTGGCAAGCAATGCGTAAAGTAGGACGTGAAAAGCGAACCGCGAAGGTTGGGAGTGTTTCGGCCCCAGAGCAGATTATATAGATCAAAACATAAAACAAAAGATCTGCTCAGGTTTACAGGGGGAAGTAAACGTAAATTTGGAGATTGGAACCTACTGAACAATAATTTATCAAATAGATAGGGAGGTTGCTTAGTTCTGAGAAGCTTAAAAATAAAAAGAGAAATAACGAAGTTCAAACAAGTCAACTAAACTACAGCCAAGAATCAAATTTATAAAAGGAGAAATGTTATCATATTTCCTAATACTAAAAATGAAACGAGTACAAGTATTAAAACATCTTTGGAGAACATTCATACTATCCTGAAGCATTCCAAACAAAACAACGTGACCAAATAGAAAATGTGGAAGAAGGTGCGAGAGGAACATACGCTTTTTAAAATTACTATCAGTGAATTCACTCTACAACTTTATACAAACAACTAAGCATTCCAAAAACCGTTTTGCTAACCTTAATCAAATTGTCACTCAAGAGTTTTATTAAAAATTAACCCACAATTTCTAACTGTATTAGGGAATGGAATTAAAGAATCACCGAAAAGAAATTCCGGAATAGTGGAAGTATCTATAGATTTCTTATAGATTATAATGGACTGGGATTTACTAACATTAAGAGCGAGTCTGTTATATAATGATCAATTATAAATTCTTACCAAATCATCATTAATAAGAGAATAGTTCGAGTGAATGGAATAATTATCTAAGCGACTACTCCAATATCTTTGGACATCATCAGCAAATGTATGAAAAGAAGAACGGCGGATGGAACATGCAATGTAATTAATGTACATTGAGAATAGTAATGGACCAAGAACCGACCCCTGAAGAACGCCAGAAGAGACAGGTAAGCAGTAAAAAAATGAATTGTCCAAAAGAAAGCTTATTAAACAAAATTTATTGATTAATTGAATCGAACGCTTTAGAAAAATCAAGCAAAGTAAGGCAACTCATTACCGGACAAGTGGTGCAGTGGTTAATGCTTCGGCACTTGGACCGGGAGGTACTGGGTTCGAATCCCATCAGAGGCTAGATGCAAATCGAATTTTCATCATCGATTACAATCGGTGATGTTAATAAACACAACTAAGACCCTCTGATGGAGTGCAGAATTCAGCGCCGACCCACCTTCCATGTCGATGTACTACAGGTTGACATGGAGCTTGCAATGTGCAGGTGGTATACTGTAGTTGTGTGAGTAGGTGAATAGGTGAATGGGTTAATGATGTGGCGTGAATGCGTGGTATCACAATGGGCCAAAAAATGGCCTAAGTGTCAACCACTGAAACCTGAAACCTAAGGCAACTCATTTCTCTTTTATTCATACTACACTACGACGAATATCATCAAAAACATTCAGTAAAGCAGTGGTAGTACCGTGGAACCTTCTAAAACCCGATTGAAAAAGGCTAAGCAAATTAACGCTATCGATATGAGATTGAATTTGGTTTTTTAGTACCAATTCAAACGCCTTGGACAGAGAACTTAAAATGCTAGTAGAACAGAAATGGGAAAGCTCAGAAGGATTGCTAATTTTAGGAATAGGAATAATTGTACACATCTTCCACTGAGCGGGATATAAAGAGGTCGTTAAAATAAAATTGAAAACATGTAACAAATATCTTGATACATCAATAAAATACGCTTAACTAGTTTTAACCTAACCATATATAGACCAGTGGATTGCGATTTAACTTCCCAAATTGCAGAATGCAAAGCGACAGTAGATTTGTAAACGAAAACGAATTTGGGGGTTCTTCAGACACTAAATCAATATTGGAAATATCATGGGTGGGACTAGAGGTTATTAGGTAATGGTTAAAATCATTAACTTTGAAATCTACAAAAGCAGCCTTTTTGCAACTACCAAGGCCCAAGTTGCGTACGTTACGCCAAAATATCTTAGAGGGAAGCGAAGAATCTAACTTGTCCTTGAAAAAATTTTGCTTAGCGATACGCATTAAACCTACCACTCTACCACACAGAATTATGGCTAATTTTCCAAAGACGATATTTGAAAAAAACGAACAGAAATAGCACTCAAAATCTCTTGCGCCATCCAAGGGCGGGATCTACATCTAAAATAAACAGTAGTTAAAAGAACGCAATTATTAAATACATAATTATTGGAGGAAAAAATATAATCAATTCGATCGATAGAAGTACTAAGAGAAAAAATATTTTCCCACCAAAGATCATGTGAGAGCCAATACCAAGAGACAATTGATCGAAAACACAAATGGAATTATCAGCAGAAGCGACCACATGATCAATGAGCGAAAAAGAACCACCACTTGCGGTTGCGTAAGAGTAAGTGAGCCTGGGCGCTTCATTATTATAAACCGAAAGGTTAATGCTATTTAAGATATTTAAATAATTACGAGAAAATAAAGTCTTTTGAGAAATATCGAAATTAAAATCACCCGAAATGAAAACCTCATCATATCGACTGGAAAATCAAGCATACGACCTCTTGTTCGCTTTAGGTGAACATACATGCATGTACTCCACCACAATTAACTGGTGGATTAGCCCTATCTCGCTTGGACAAATTATAGACACAAATGGCCAACTCGGATTTGGGAATATTGGACGATAAAAATGTTTCCGAGAAACAGAAAACATCAATTATGACCCCATTAAAAGTTTGTTGAAGTTCGTCAATATTTAAAATAAGACTCTGAATATTTAAACTAACTACATTAAACAAGTTAGACCTAGTCTGAAGCATAGATTTTAATAAAACCGAGGGTAAAGAAATACTCTCGGTTGGCATCCCGAATCGTGGCGCACTTCAACAATAATACTTACTAACATGAAAAAAAAAATTTAAATAAAGAATTTGTATTTTCTTCAAACGTTGGTTAACGTCAAATGTTAAAATTACTTTCTTTAAACCAGAAGAAACTTCCTTCGCAGAGATTAGTTTTACACATAAAGCTCACACAACTCCAAATGTCAAAATCTAAAAAGAAACAAATAAAGAGAAGCCGTACATACAGGTTACAGAAAACTATGTAAGAGTAGCGATTCTTATCATTTGACCAAATCCTTCAAACCAAAATCCGGTGGTAAAAATCAAAATTAATACAAAAAATTATTTATTTTGGGCTTAGGAAATAAGAAAACAAACACGAGCGTCATCTAGGCTTACTTCGTAATCAATAAATGCAAACTATGAGAAATATTTGTAAATATTTTATTTATCTAAAATCCAGAACAGAAATAGCTTACATTGCTGATTTACTAAAGCTGTGTTTCTTATTTAAATCTGTAGATCGAGCAGATTTTGAAATCTGAAATTAGATCGATATGGTCGATCTGAAATAAGTAGCAGGTTTCAGATCTGGTAGATCAAAAAATAAATCAACTGTCATCGAACTGTCAAAAAAATGCACGATTAAAACAAATAAATTGTAATTATTTATTATTTGGATTCAAATTACGAACAGGAAGGGAATATTATGAACAAACGAATACGGACACGAAGACAATATTAACGTGCTAAATTACTCTGAGGAAATTGTAACACGAATTGTAAACCACCAACTTCTTGCAAATACTCTATAAAAAATGGCTGTATAAAATACTTATTTCATTATTTAATAAAATCAAAACAAAAAAATAATGAAAAAATTGTTTCTGTTTTCATTTTCAAAAGGATTGAATTTGAATTACGTGAGCTAGCCAAACTAAACTAATCTGAGATATCGGAATATTTTTACAAATCAAAAAATGAGAAATAGCAATTAAGTTGATCAGATCGATCTGACCTGAAATAAGAAACCACTTTTTAGTACTCAGATCGATCATAACACAGCATAAGCATTTAAGCTAATAATTTATCTCCCACATGTAAATACCACATATCACTCATTTGCTGCAACAGTGATATAACTCAAAATTCACTCATAAGTTATTCGAATAACACGTTTCCCAATAATTCATATTTTTATTATTTTGTATCAAAATATACTCTCTTATATAGTTGTTTCTAGCAGATTAGATAAAATTCCATATAAAAAATCACTCAATTCGTGAAAGAAATTAAAATTTTAAGATATTGGAAACTATCCTAAGAAAATTTAATATTAAAGAAAACAGAAAAATTAAAATCCGATTGAGGGTGTAGGAACAGAAAAAAAATTATTTTACTAATCAGAATGTATTTTTTATTTATTTCTGAAAAACACCGTTTTTTTCAAACAATTTTGAGTGATATTTTCAAATCGCTCTACTGAAAAATTAAAAATTTTGGATTGTGTCACTCTTGTAACAAATGAGCAATATATAGGGTTAGGCAAAAGTTCGTGGCCTTTTTTGGTTGACATTGAAACAAAGAATTTTCTTATTTCAAATGAACTTTATTAGGTACTTACTTTTTGAACGATTACCTTTTACCATTTTTCTGCTAGAGCCATGATCCCATCACTGTAGAACTTCTGTGGTTTAGAAGTGAAAGATCGAGCCAACTCATTTTCGCAGGCCTCTTTTAAATTTAATGTAAAACCGTTAAGATGGTTCTGCATGGACCGGAACAAATAGTAGTCCGATGGTGCAAGGTCAGGACTATATGGAGGGTGCATCAAAACTTACCAGCCAAGCTCTCTCAGTTTCTGCCGGTTCATCAATGATGTGTGTAGTATAGCGTTAACATGATGGAACACAATGCCCTTCTGCTGATCAGTTCTGGACATTTTAACGGCATTACTTGTTTTAAACGCATTAGTTGCTGACAGTAAAGATTAGAACCAATCGTTTGGCATGGTGGCAGCACCACATAATGCACGATTCCTTTCCAATCCTGCCAAACACACAGCATTACCTTTCTTCGCATCAATCCTGGCTTTGATACCGTTTGGGAAGCTTCACCTCGTTTCGTCCATTATCTTTTCACACAACGTTGTCGTATCGTATCCACTTTTCATTACCAGTAATCATTTGCTTTAAAAATGGCTCGATTTCGTCCCGTTTCAGCAGCGTCTCGCAGATAGAAATCCAGTCCATTAAATTTTTAACTGTTAATTCATGCGTTACCCAAACGTCAAGCGTTTTTTTTTTGTATCCAGCCATTTTCAAATGGTTTAAATCTGTTTTGTGATCAATATTTAGTTCTTTACCAATTGCATGGCTGCTTATATGCCGGTCTTCTTCAATTTTCTGCATGATTTCATCGACTTTTCCAGTGGTTGGTCGACCAGAACGAAGTGCATCTTTGACATCCATATTTCCAGAACGAGAGCGCGTGAACTATTTCTTTGCTGCTGATTTTGATAAAGCACCTTCCTATAAACGGCACAAATTTTTTCGCAAATATATCGAATTTTTTCATTATTTATCTCCATGTTTAAAATGTTGTAACTTTTTATTCACTTCACCGATTTTAATGTTTTGTATGTCAAAGAAGTGCAAGTTAAAATGTTACCTTTCAAACACACATAAGAATTGGTCGATACGATCAATGATTACTGAAATATATGTATGTAAATCCATCTACCGGGAAAAACGCCACGAAATTTTGTCCCTACCTATTATATACATTGCTACTCTAAAGCGAGTTACATTTTTATTAAAATGAGAATGTGATTAGAATAAATTTGTAATTATTATGTGGACAGAGATAAATAATAGTTTTGCACATCCATATTTTGTTATAGAATATTTAGATAGCATTGAAGATTAAATTCAAAATCTTAATACAGTCTGATGATAAAAGAAGACGAAGCAAATAGTAATTTGGAACCGAATAGTTTTAAAGTGAACAAAGTCGCGTACACTCTCATTAATTGCAGCAACGAAAAATTTTTACAGTGACTTCGATTATAAATTTAAAAAAAATATTTGGAAATGTATTGCTGAGAAAGTGCGAATTCGGGAGTAAAAATAGCTGGGCAACAGTGCGACCCTCTCCTCTCTCTCTCTCTGGCCTTCACATCCCATGAAGGGATTTCGCCGCCTGCACTAAGGCCCTCCATCCATCTCGATCCACCGCTCTCGTCCTCCAGTTTCGACATCCTAATGTTCGTAGATCTTGTTCGATGTCGTCGCGCCAGCGTAGTCGGGGTCTTCCTCTACGACGTACTCCGGCTGGTTGTTGGTGGAACACTTTATTTATCATCCGTTGTTGGGGAGACCTTGTAACGTGGCCGAGCCATCTCACTCGATTGGATTTGATGAATCCGATAATATCGCTGCCTCCGAGGAGTGGCTTTATTTCGTGATTCATACGAATCCGATATTCGTTGTTCGCAACTTTAATTGGACCAAAGATTGAACGGGCAACCCTCCTTTCGAAGGTAGATAATAATCTACAATCGTTAGTGGTCATGGTCCAGCTCTCGCTTCCGAAAGCCAGCACAGGTCTTATAAGTGCTTTATAAAGTGCGAGCTTGCACGACTGCGATATATGTTTCGATCGCAATAATTTTGATTTGGCGTAGAAAACTCGTTGTCCGGCAGCGATTCGGGCTTTTATTTCTGCCTGCATATCATTCGACGATGTTATAATTGACCCGAGGTATTTAAAGTTTTCGACGCTATCAAAATTGTGGTCGCCAATTCCGAGATTTGCCGTAGAGATGTTCCTAGGTGTTACTAAGTCTTGCGCGCGTTTAAAATTTGTCTGGATTTTCTGTCTGGATTATGTCCTGTCTGGATTATGTCTAGTCTGGATTTTGTCTAGTCTGGATTTTGTCTAGTCTGAATTTTGTCTTATCTGGATTATGTCTTTCGTGATTTGGTCAATCGAGATTCTGTCTTTCGGGATATCTCCGAGGTATACCCAAAATTTATTTATATCGTGTAAAATGTACAGATACCATTTTTCATAAGGACTGGTTATGAAATGGCCAGTTTAGTCCAGTACGAAAAGATTATAGAATTTGTCCAAAACTTACTTTAAAGTCCCTGATCAATACTAGTATCCATATTTCATTGTAATTCGTAAAGAAATTGCGCAAAGACGGAATATTGTTAAATTTCAAGATTTCATATACCGAGTTCGTTTACTTCGGGGATCAATCAATTAGTCATTTTAAGGATCACTTTTAATATTTTATTCCGGTAGATGTTTTATTTAGTAATTACATAATAAAATTATCTTTAGTGATAATGCTGGAGCTTACTGTACTTGTGTGAGTAGGTGAATAGGTAAATGGGTTAATGATGTGGCGTGAATGCGTGGTATCTCAAATCTCAATGGACCAAAAATAGCCTAAGTGTCAACCACTGAAACCTATGCAGCATCGAAAACACGCTGATTCATGAGGTCAATCATTTTATTACAATAAATAAAATTGCTAAGTAACAGCGCATCCCCAATAGGATTCCTTTTACTTTTTCCTTACAGAAAAGTATGAAAAAAAAAATTGAGAAAGAAAATTTTTTTTTTCTCAAATTTTTTTCTTACTTTTCAGTAAGGAAAAATTAAAATGAATTCTATTGGGGATGCGCGTTACAGCGCATCCCTAGGTTTCAGTGGTTGACACTTAGGCCATTTTTTGGCCCATTGTGATACCACGCATTCACGCCACATCATTAACCCATTCACCTATTCACCTACTCACACAACTACAGTATTACCACCTGCACATTGCAAGCTCCATGTCAACCTGTACATTGACATGGACGGTGGGTCGGCGCTGAATTCTGCACTCCATCAGAGGGTCTTAGTTGTGTTTATTAACATCACCGATCGTAATCGCATCCCTAATTCAAAATAAATTTCCTTATACTTTTTCCTTATGAAGAACATACATACATACCAAATAGAAACTTATGGAGAGAATAAAATTCGAACTGAACCATGTTTCATTATTATTTATTTGTTTACAAAACTTTGACTTATTAATTTTTAACCTCCAAATGTTTCCGAAAATTAATTATTAAAATCCCAAATACATTAAAACTCAAATACATATATTCAAATTTAATTGCTTTGATGTCGTTTAGTTTGCATCATAAAGGTACAGCCACAGACGAAAATGCCAACGGTACCTCTATTTGAGTGAAATTCATTTTCACAAGTAATGTTTCATCAAATTGAAGTTGATAAATCTCCTGATTTTCACAACGCTCAAGAAACCAAACACTGAGCTCTATTTTATTTGTAATATGTTTATCTGTATTATTCAATCACCCCTATACACCGTGCACACTCTAAACACTTCAATTTATTTTACTATTTATAGGAATTGTAAAAATATTTGCGGTTTTCTTAAATTTGCAGTTTAAATTGTATTAAAATCGTATTATTTCTGTATACACACCAACAATTGACATTAAATTCAAAACGCGGTTAACTTCATTGTATTTCTCATTAAGGAAAAAGTTAAAAGTTTTATAACATTTTTCATGGATCATTTTTCATGAAATCACCAACCTAGCAAAAAAAACATTTTTTTTTTTTACAAAATTTTTTCATACTTTTCTGTAAGGAAAAGTTTAAGGAATTCTATGCTAATGTTAATCATCGTGTAGAAATAATTGAAGCAATTGATTTGACAGTTTCAATGCCAGATGACAGTTGACCTTATTTGATCTAACTAATCTGAAATATGTTACTTAGTTTACATCGATTACATCAATCTGATTTCAGATTTCAAAATGTGCGCGATCTATCGATTTAAATAAGTAACACAGCTATAATGAATTAAAACAAATTTCATTACTCGAAAAAAAAACAAAATGTGTTTTATATGTCATGCATAATTGCACAATTGTTTTTAAGCAACACATTCACTCTTCTGTGCATTAAATAATATAAAATAAGTTATTCCTCGGAAGGTTGTAAAAATAAATTTTATTTTAAGTTCATTTGTCTCTTGAAACGCTTTGAGTAATATGTACTTGTTGGAAAGGGCCTCTTTAAATTATTCCACAAAACCAGTAAAATTGTTTTTTTTTTTTTTTGTGGAAGATTTGATATTTTGTAAATTAATAAATATATTTCTGGTTTAATTTTAGCTACTATTACGATAAAAATATTATGACCAAAGTTCACGGAAAACGGTATGCTTACAAATTTGACTTTCAAGGATTAGCAGCAGCCACACAACCCGCCGCCACTGATCCAGCATACAAATATCAAAGTGATTTATTTATGACACCATACCATCATGGCGCTAAACTAAGTTCATTTATGAGCCCACATCATGGCATGTCCTCATCATCTGGTAAATTTAACAGTAATTTTATGCAATATAGAATCGCGACCTAACAAATATTTGTATTTTTAATTTTAGCGTCGATATTTCCGTCAGCGGCATCCTGGGGAAATTGGGGTAGTCCGGCAACAAATTTATATCCACCACATTCAATGAGCCATGTGTCGCCATCGCACGTTGCTCCACATTTAGGTTCATACCCACACTATGCATGACCAACACCGTCTGGTAGTGGTTTCTAATCATCACCGGAATATTATAATTAATTAATAACAAAAATTAATTAATTTGTGTAAATAATTAATAAAAATTAAATTTGTATTATATTTTTATTTATTTATTTATATTAGTTTATTATATATGTAATTTATTTTTTAATTTAAAAACTAAAAAAATAATTAGCCATAATCTCAAATTTTAAAATTAAAGCAAAACCAAAATTAAAAAAAAAAGAAAATCAACAAAAATTAAAATCTGTGTATTCCTTAGCAATATTAATTTAGATGATTCTCAATGAAAACATATAAAATTAATAAATGTAATTAATAATTAATTGTGTATTTAAATTAAATGAATAAATTCTCTAATGTAAATATTAATTTAAAACACTAATTATTTGGATGTACCAAAAACAAGATATTTAATCAATAATTTGTAAAATAATACATGTAAAATAAACAAATAATCTTCGTGTATAATTTAAACGATTAATTAACATTAAAATAAATGAAATTAATTAATTTCATTTCTTATATAAAAATTCTAGTCTTAAAAATATACAGCAACAACAAATGAAGTTAAAAATTAAACAATCTAGTCTATTAAATTTAAAACAAAAACATATATGTTTATAATATATTAAAATTATAAATTAATAAATGTATAATTATTTAATTGAATTAAAATTGATATTGTATTAATTATAAACAGAAAAATACTGTCTCGATAATATAGATGTCACTATATAAAACATATACCTATAAACAAAACCAAAAAAAAAAAATTTATTATTTTTATTTCTAGTCATTTTAAAAATAATTATTACTGTTTTTTTGAATTATTATCAAATTTGTTTTTAATTTAATATTTATATAATATACATATATATGTATATATCTAATAATTATGTGAAATGTATTTATATTTTGTTATTTTTATTTAAAAAGGACAAAATTTATTCTTTTATTTGATGTCAATTTATAATTTTTCAAAATTTAAATTTAATTAATTAAAAATGAAATTAAAACAAAATAATAAAGATTTTGAAAAATTTTAATAAATTCTTTTTTTGTACTAAGGATTATAGGGGGAAAATGGGAGGGCGTAATTTGTGTGGCTAACCCACGACTTTCTTTTACGCCATACCTAGATCTCGAATACACCTCACTTAATTTCTGAAGTGAAAAATTGAACCTACCGTATTTATGCCAGCAAGAGCAACCTTTGTTAAAAATGTTATCTTGAACTTGAAACTTAATTTACAATCTGTTAATTTTAATCGATTTTTCGTAAATGCTTTATACGTTTCAAAATATTTGCAAAAAACGACAAAAACTTCTATGGAAACTGCCACTTCCGGTGGATCGATGGTTGGTCAAAAATCACTGGGATCTCCCAATTTATGGAAAAAGCTTAAGGATGAAGTTTCATCTCGATCGGAAACCACCTGGGCTGGAGAGGACACAGGCACTAGTTCTACACGCGCACAAACACACGATATAACGAAGGATGACACCCCGATTCTGAAGCACAGTCACTGACTGGAAAATGGTCTAAGGTAAGACTTTTTGTCTTTGTTTTCAGTTTACTCTTAATTATGAGGCGTTTCGTATTCTGCGCGTAGTCTGTAAGTACCAATAAGAGCACCAAATTTGCATGTCTTACGCAAGACGTTTTTTTAAGACCAATGCTAACTACGACTATGCGCAGAATACGAAACGTGTCGTATTTAAGGCAAAACTCAAAACAAAGTCAAAAGTCTTACGTAAGGCATACAAATTTGGTGGTTTTAAGGCGATGATTCATGTAGAAATTTTCTCTGACAGACATAAATAATAATCGCTCTGATTGGTTAATATTTTTTTGTCTTATACGATCAAAATGAAATTCACACGTAAGCGATACACGTATAAAATTTTGTCGTATGGATATATTTTGACATTTTAAGGTCGATTTATATTATCGGCGCGGCTCAGCACAGTCATGCATCGTCTCATGCATCAACGATTTATATTATCAGCTCGGTTCAGCTCATATATTGGGTTCGTATATATTCCGGTGTGCGTTCGTATCTATCATTCTACGAAGGAATATTTGAGTTGTATTTATTTATTTTATTTGTATGTACATATTTTGGTTTTCTTTCGTATCTATTCGTATTCAATTATTCTTTTTGGATTATACGATATGCGCTGTACTGTACCGCACCGAGATGCACTAATAATATAAATACTCTCATTGTAAATGCATGTAACAATATTTTTTTGGTATGAGCTGTGCTGTGCCGCGCCGATAATATAAATCGACTTTTATAAAGCAAGCAATCTAAAAAGTGTGTTTACTTTTGATCGGTTAGAATTTTTTTTTATTATGTATTCTTTTGTTCTCACTGCCGTCAAATCTTATACAAAATTGAGCAATGTTCAATTTTAAATTTTTGTCGTACGATAAAAAAATATGGCGGACATTCAACCAATCAGAGTGATTATTATTTATGTCTGTCAGATAAAATTTATACATGAATCACCGCCTGTATTCGTCACAGACTACGAGTTCAAAATTATTTAGTTGGTTATTTAGTATCAGTTGTCAGCCGACCCACGATATGCGGGAAATACTTACAATTATCAACACATCATTTTCCGTGTTTCATGACATCCATTGATCAGGATAAGTTCAAATTTTGTATGGAAAACCTGATTCAAATTTTGTTTTAGATCCCAAATTTTGATTTGAAATCTAGTGAGCGCCTTTTCGTTGTTTCATGAAGCATGAACTGAACTGGATGAGAGCAAGCACAAAGAAACTCAGGTATTATTTATACATTTAACTAACATCAGCGTTGAAATATTGATAGTTTAATCTTATATCTGTGTTTAATTATTAAATGATCCAGCTAAACTTACTAACTAAATTAAAATGGGGTTCGCCTAATTAAATAAAACGAGATTTACACATCGAAAGGCAACCAGCTGCAGAACTCTAAACAATATAAAAAGGATCTTCTCGACCGGTGATGAAAGCGAACACAATTATGTCTCAGTCAGATTACTCTACATAAATCGGCCCTTTAGCAGTACGTCCTCGATTTGGCTGCTGTTTAAGGTAGGGTGTGAAAAGGGAAGTGCAAAAGAGTCGTAGTGCTTCGGACCAGAACAGATTACATAGATTAAAAGCAAACTAACAAAGATGGTCCGGACCGCAAAGTTGCAATATTCCCAAGAGTTGAAAATTTTACCGATTTATTAAGGCCCTACTCCATGGGAACAATCTGCTGTCAGTAAAAATAAAAGCGAGAAAAATATAGATTTTACTGCTTGAGTACAAAACAAAAGATTTTGTCAGTAAAAATTTTACTGAGAGTATAGTTGTGATGGTGTTAGTGTACTGCCATAATGTTGCTATTAAAAATGTAAACGATTCCGAATTGATAAGATTCGTTACAAATAGATAAGATTATAAAGATAAGAAATTTTTCTAACACTCATACAAAATAAGTCGTTCACCATTTTTATAGTCAAATGTCGATTTGATTTTTTTTTTCGTATTAACATTTGTTAACGTTAGTAGTTTTTTGTGGTACATATATGAAAAAAAACTTTTATGAAATTTTTAGGTTATGCCAAAATGTAAAAACAGAAAATTTTACTATAAAATAAAATAAAAATATTTCAATCTTTGTCACTCTTATGGAATTTTAAATTTTTTTTTTGTTTTGCGTTTTATCAGTAAATAAAATTACTGTCAGTAAATTTTTTTCATAAAGTTAAGGCTTTATTCAGCAGAAAGGAACGAAACAAAGGATATACATATAAAGTTTAAATAAAACTATATAGACAACTGAATTCAGAACACCGATAACGTCTGAAACCACACTCACATAAAATGAGCCTCAGCAATTGTTATGGATGTGAAACATGATAGACGGATTTGTTATAAGAACCATTCAAGCCATTAGCACAAGCTGGATCAATGAACTCAGTACAAAATCATATTTGAGACAAAAATCAAATCACATCAAAGAATAATGGCCAAATCAATACCAGCACATCCAGAAGCCTCATAGAAATACCGAAATAAATAATGAATATTTTTAAAACTCACTATCTAAAAAACCACAAAAGATCAAGTGGCTGGTCTTTTAAACACGTTTAAAATCACCGAGGACTGCTCGCAGCATTACCCTGCCGGAGAAGCCTACAATTCTTATTTAAGCGTATATGTCAAATCGTGAAATTCTTTAATTTATGGCGCTAACTAATAGATAATATGTTTTGTTTGTTGAAATTCTTATTCAAATTATTACAGATAATTGTTAACAAGACGGATTACCATTTAATATGTACAGCACATATATTTTACAATCGAATTTTTGGTCGAATTGTTTTGGTGGGTAGCCCACTCAAGCTGGACTTACCTGCCAAAAGTTCCAAAAGCTGGAATTCTTTAATTCAAGGTTTGCAGTTAGAACGTGTTCTTCGATCTAATACATACAGGTAAGCGAGTGTAAACCCTGCGTTTCAACGCTACTAAATAGTAATTGACTACAGCTAAGTTAACGAAGAGTTTTCGTGATACTACTCTATTCAAACCCGTTTTCAGAAGTACTGGGGTCGGACCATGAGTACTGCAAGATAATTTTAGACGGTAGTAAAATTTGTAAGGAAATGCAACATCAATTAACAGGTTTTTTTCATTGTTTCATTACAGAATATAAATAGCAAGCCATAAAAATTCAAATTCATTCGACAACTTCAACCAGTCACCAGTCAACCCAGCCTCAACCAGTCACGACTTAAGATCTTAAGTTACATGCCGGTTGCACAACTTCGGCTAGTGCTACAATCATCATAGGCTTCTCGTCACAAATAAACAACAGAACTCTAAAATGTTGGTGGTCCTACCGCTCTCCTAAGTGGTCCAAACGGAGCACAACTTAAGCCCTCAAGTTTTGACTGGTTGAGGTTTTAGTAGTAATCGAACGAATTTCTATAGTTATTTCTGTATACAGGACCTAAACTAGTATTTGGTTACTCGAGTAAAGCGATTGTTGTTGGGGGGCCAACATATATGCAAGAGCAATAAAATCCTTTACACCCAAGTTTCACACAATATTTTTTCAGGCTAACAGTATCTGAAAATTTGAAATTATTTTCTCACTTCGTCTTGCCGGGTGGACTTTGAGGTGAGCCAACGATTACTTTACACATTCGTACGCCCCTCAAAATTATCGAGACCATCACCTAGGCAAACAAACTCACAGAAGAACACCAGACAGACAGAGTTCTGGAAACTCCTCTTACTAGTTATAAGTGAACCTACAAAAATATCTGTATTAACCACAACCAAAGATCGTACAATGTGCCGGTAAACATAACGCGAAAGACTGTACAGTTAACTGCAACAACCATGCAAAAGGTATAAACTAAAAAAATCGACACCCGACCAACTATATTATATAGAGAATGTGAAGTAGCAGTAAAACTACAAAAAATAAAAAATAAAACGTACCGATCGACTTAAAACTGTAACGTTACAAGATAGGGAATTCCAACCACAAGTGTATGCCAATACAACCACATTCGATAGAAGCGGAGTGTAGATATCATGTAACTCTCAAATAACACAGCCGTCAACTATAATGCTACTAAAGATAATCCACTCAATAATGGAAATTCCGAAGTATAAAAGCAAAGCCAATCTAAATAAATCAAGCCTGCCTATTGAATCGCACATTCAAATACGGGAAATAAAACATAAACAAAACACTAACTTAGCATTACGATTGATAAATAAAACATGAATTAAAAATATTATAAAATTGATTTTTTTTTTACATAAATCGATGTCACATAATTATAATAGATTTCATCACATTAGAACCACGCAATCAGTAGGTAAATTAAATTTTATAAGAAAAGAAGAAAGACAACAATGTGTTTTGAAAAAAAGAAATCAATAGGAACGATAATTTGAACTATGAAATCCAAAACAATGAAGAGTGCAATTATCGTAATTCAATGGTCAAGATAAAGTAAACCGTATAATATCCGAAATAAAATCCGAAGCCCAAAAAACCAAATTAAATAGTAATAGTTACTTAAGGTTCAAACAGAATATATCCGTTACGCCCCGCCCGTTTTTCATCCGCGTTCTAAAACATAATGTATTCGCTCTGTTTGTGCAAAAATATTAACGTTGTAACAAATGTCGATTTAACTCTTCGGAGGTGATTTAGCCCGCGGTTAGTTTGTTGTACTTCCCTTCTATAGTGGTAAATTGTGTTTATATAAATGTATTGGTTCTAAACTTGATGATTAACGAAAGGGGTAAACATGTAAACGATAAACGAAAACAAACCGAATAGGCAAGAACAACCACCGGGAAAACGAGTTATAAGAAAAAATTAATAAATAAAAACGGGATTGACCCAAAGCTTTAAATACGTCGAACGAAAAATTGTGGGGGTCAGTTGTTAATGAGTCGATCAAAATACATGTTGTCATTGTGGAAATAAATAACACCGAAGAAAATTTACAAAGTTATTATGATGTATATTAAATATAAGAATATTAAAACTAAATAAATAAATTAAAACCAAATTTTCATAAGTTAAAAAAACAATACAAGCTAATTAAATAATTCTTGATAGTGAAAATAAATATAATAATAAAGACTGTTTTATATGTAAACATATACTGTGATTTTATAGTAAATAAATAAACTACGCAATAATAATTATAATTCTCGATATTATGAAATAAAAAAAACAAAAAAAATCATTAAAATCATCATAATCAAAATTTTTTCAGTAAAAAAAAGTTGGTGTTTCTCTAAGCGTTCGTTCCACCTGTTGAATCATGGAAATTGCATTGCATGCGAGCTAAGAGCGCATGTAAACCATCCTAGTGTTTAAAAACTGGCAAACCAAGTGTTTTTGCAACATATCCAAAACTAATATACTACGGGCATCGAACAGTTTAATTATTGGTAAAACGTCTAAGCAGATTCATATATTACCATCCAAAAGTTCGATGGTTGCCTAACTAAGCAAAATAAGTAAAGATTATATGTACCAGAGGAAAACCATTTTTACACACCGGGTAGGTGTATTCACCATCTTCGGCGATATTTTATTGTACTTTGTGCCTAACGATCATCAATGTGAGGTTAATTATATGAAGGTCAGTCAAAGTTCAACATCACACGATGTTGAACTACCTAACAACGTAATCGGTGACGTAATTTTTAATTTCTTATGTATTTATATTATATTTATAGTGCATGCATTAGTTTTCATTCATATATGTGTTTAGGGCCTATAATTTTTTTTTTATTCACTAAATTTATAAACTAAAATTTTTAATTGCTGAATTGGTTTAGTAGTCGTAATTTAGTTAGTTAGTCAAAGCTTGTTTTAGTTACGTACATTTTTTTGTGGGGTAATTGAAATCCACTTCGCCTTTCTGTAAATACGGTCGGTTACGTATAGCCCCATATGGTTTGGTCGGAGTATATTACTACGGCAAAGATAATGTTTTGTTTTGTTAAGTGAGTGGCATAATGTGTTAAGTCACAGCTTAAATTTTGTGGGGTAGATGGCTCAGTAGGGATACGTAATTCAGGCCTTCCATAAACATTTGGCATTTTTTTCTCTTTAGATTGTGGCACACCTATCGTAATAAATTACGTAATGATGGCTGCTTGCATTTGGTTAATGGGACCCGCCCATCCGGCTAGACGCTACCCTAATTATCGGTGTGCAACCAGTTGCAAGTTCAGTTAATCAAGCCATCGGTTACAACGTTTAAAATTTTTAAATTAAATTTATAGTGACATGGAATATGAAGAGGCAGTACAAGCACTTGATTATTTAATTGACTTGTATGTGTTATACAATATTTATAAAAAATCTACAAAGAAACCAAAAAGAAGATGGTGGGTGCGACCATTAAATTTGAACCGGAGTATAAAAGGTTACTATAACACAGCATTTACAAAAATGAAAAATATAGATTCAGAAGAATTGTTTATCAATACTCGGATGAATCGAAGTATGTATAATCTATTATTTAACTTCGTTGAGGAAAAATTAACTAAACATTCGATTCGGCGCCCAATTGATCCAGAATGCCGCCTTGCTTTGATGCTATCGTAAGAATATTGAATTAAAGTTTAGCTTGATTTCCTAACTTATGTACATAATTTATTATAATTTAGTTTCTTGTCCCAAGGTGTTACGCCAAAATTTCTCGCCTGAGAGTTAATTCGCGTTCCGTGTAATAATGAAAATGAAAAGTGTTTTTCATTAGCAATCGAGTAGGTTTGCATTCCCCATAAGAAATTTAGATTTCACACAGTAAAATTTAAAATTACGTGCGAATAATTCAAACTACTAGATTGCCAATGAAAAATACTTTTCATATTCATTATTTCACGGAACGCGACTTGATCCCCTGGTCTTTCAAAATGGACAAATCTACTGAGCGACAAATTATAATTGAAACTTGCATTATTTTATGGCAAATTTTGTCGTCATTGTATGTAACAGCTCCAAGCAGTTCCGATTACCTACAAATTGGTGAAGTTTGCCAAAAAATGGAATATGCCTAATTGTGTTGGCTCTATAGATGGCAAACACATTGCAATCCAATGTCCGCCTCGAACAGGGTCAGATTTTTATAATTATAAGAAAACGTTCAGCATTGTTCTGTTAGCCGTTTGTGATGCAAACTATACGTTTACACGTATTGCGGTTGGAGGTCGTAGCAGTCAAAGTGACGGGGGTAATCATTAGAATATATAAACATTTGCAAGATATTCATGCGGATTTATTTTTACTTTTTGTAAATTTATTTAACTTTCGATTGTCCAGAGCGCGGCGCGTAATAGAAAACGCTTTTGGCATATTAGTAAACCGATGGAGAGTTCTTCGAAATCCTATTAATATGATTCCAAGAAACGTAGAACACGTCGTTTTAGCAACGATTGCTTTACATAATTTTGTTAAGCGTAACGACACTTTAAATAAATATTTACCTCAGATTTGAATTTTTTGACTTACAGATAAACTTTCTTAGAGATGAACAAACCAAAGTAAAAGTATACCTCAGAATTTTACCGACTGGGAGGATGAAGGATTTGCCTTATACGAAGGAGAGAGGCGCCGAAACACTACGCCACTTCCATCAATTTCAGAACGAACCACCAATTTGGCGAGGGTTGCTATCAATTTAAGGAATCATCTCAAAGATTATTTTTGTAATGAAAGTACTGTTACGTTTCAATAAATAGGAATATTTAAAATGAAACGATGAATATCTATATAAATAAAACAAAGTAGGGTTAGTTACACCATTTATAACTGAAGAACGGCTGGACCGATTTTTATGATCTTTCTTTTGTTGGACTTGACTCCGTTCCGAATAGCATAATAACTATTAAAACATTGGAAAAATTCACCAACAAAAAAGTTATCAAGAAAATTCATTTTCTCATATATTTAGTACATTTTGTTTTTTTTTATTTTGTTCGTCTCAATACAGTGGTGGTTTAGGAAAAAAGAAAAGTCGGAAAAACTCAAAAGGGATGTCCCAAAAATCTAATAAAAAAACATTTTTTTATATGAATTTTGTAGGCGTAGTTTGTATGTGACGAGTGGTGCAGTGGTTAAAGCTTCGGCGCTTGGACCGCAAGGTACTGGATACGAATCCGACTGGAGGCTGCATGCACATTTACCATTTTATTTTTTATCCAATTTTTTTTTTATTTCATCTACTTATCTATCTATCTATCTATATATATAAAACAAAGTCGGGTTAGTTACACCATTTATAACTGAAGAACGGCTGGACCGATTTTTATGATCTTTCTTTTGTTGGACTTGACTCCGTTCCGAATAGCATAATAACTATTAAAACATTGGAAAAATTCACCAAAAAAAAATTTATCAAGAAAATTCATTTTCTCATATATTTAGTACATTTTGTTTTTTTTATTTTGTTCGTCTCAATACAGTGGTGGTTTAGGAAAAAAGAAAAGTCGGAAAAACTCAAAAGGGATGTCCCAAAAATCTAATAAAAAAACATTTTTTTATATGAATTTTGTAGGTGTAGTTTGTATGTGACGAGTGGTGCAGTGGTTAAAGCTTCGGCGCTTGGACCGCAAGGTACTGGATACGAATCCGACTGGAGGCTGCATGCACATTTACCATTTTATTTTTTATCCAATTTTTTTTTATTTCATCTACTTATCTTCTATCTATATAAATAAAACAAAGTCGTGTTAGTTACACCATTTATAACTCAAGAACGGCTGGACCGATTTTTATGATTTTTGTTTTGTTGGATTTGACTTCGTTCCGAATAGCATAATAACTATTAAAACATTGGAAAAAATCCACAACAACAAAAATTTATCAAGAAAATTCATTTTCTCATACATTTTGTATTGAATGGCTTTTATGATGATATCTAGAGAATGGATTCACTTATTTCGATGATTTTTTTTGATTTTGTTCACCTCAATACAGTGGTGGTTTAGGAAAAAAAAATCGGAAAAACTCAAAAGAAAAATCCCAACAATTTAATAAAAAAACATTTTTTATATGAATTTACTAGGTGTAGTTTCTATGTGACAAATGGTGCAGTGGTTAAAGCTTCGACGCTTATGGACCGTGAAGTACTGGATTCGAATCTGACTGGAGGCTGCATGCAAATTTGTGTTTTATTTTTTATCCAATTTTTTTTTTATCTACTTAGCTATAAAATTCATGATGGATATTTTTATTTTTCTTCGATGCGCCCGGTGGAACTGAGAAAGCATTCCTCATATCTTTGACTTTGGCCACTGTTTGTGCGAGATTCGATATTGTTGTGGCAGTTGCTCAGCGTTGAAATTGTCGTTAAATCTCCAATCGCCTGAAAATCCGACTTGCAACCTTGCGAAACACTCAGCAATGTCAAAAGTTTTGGTAGCAAGTAAAATCATCATCTATTATGAAAGTTCAATGGCGCACAAATGCGCATTAGAAGCACTCAATCGAACTATGAAAGATCTCTTCAATAACTCATGATGTTTGGAGGCGCAATGATTCTACTGTCCGGTGATTTCCGTCAAAAATACCAGTGATTCCAAGATCGACAGCTGTCGATGAAATAAACGCTTGCCTCAAATCATCGACTCTGCGTGGCGCTAAGTGATGAAACTTCAGCTATTAAACAAACATGCGAGTTGCATTGTTAAACCAGAGACAACCTAAAAGAGATATTTCATTCTACGAAAACGTAAAAATTTAAACTGCGAGTTCATTTTCTGTAAATAGCCGCAAACAACCAAAAATATTTTGTCTTTTTGCGTATACGTATATGCAGTTTTACGAAAAATCACAGATACAACGATGACATTGGAATTATCAGAAATATATTTTGTTTTCATTTTTTAGCTCGAAGGAAAAATTTAATTTGATTGTCTGTGGTTAAACGATCCATCTGCCGAAGATTTCTCCAAGCAATTGTTGACTATCGGTAATGGGAGTGTTCCGGTCGACAAATCGAACGGATTGATTTCGTTTCCTCTGAACTTTTGCAATTTTGTCTCAACGAACGACGAGCTCATCAACAAAGTGTTCCCGAACAATATTACTAACCACAAAAATCACAATTGGGTGAGTGAACGAGTAGTTCTTGCGGCAAAGAACAAAGATGTGGATCATTTAAATTTCACAATTAAATCTAATCGTCGGTGCACTTCATTCCTTCAAATCTATCGACTGTGTGACAAACAAAGACGAATCAACCAACTGTCCAACTGAATTTTTAAACTCATTGGATCTGGCTGGCGTGCCACGGCTCAATTTACAACTGAAAGTTGGTGCGGTAATCATCATGCTACGAAACCTGAATCAACCAAAACTATGTAACGGAACGCGATTGGTTTTGAGAAAACTCAAGGAAAGTTCAAAGGTGAGGAAATTCTCATTCCGAGAATTCTGATCATCCCAACCGATATGTCATTCGAAATTTAAACGAATTTAATTTCCGATTCGTCTTGCATTCGCCATGAAGATCAACAAATAACAAGGCCAATTCTTGAATGTTTGTGGCCTGAATCTAGAAAATGAATGTTTCTCTCACGGCCAATTGTACGTAGCATGTTCACGTGTCAGCAAATCACCCGCTTTATTCGTTCTCACACCTGACAACAAAACAAAAAATGTCGTATATCACAAGATGCTTTACTGAAGGGAATCGACCCTATTGCAACACACTCAGGAAATAGTTTAAAAGAAAGTAGTGCAACAATGCTACGCAAATCATTTCGAATCAATTCAATAAAACGAAAGCCTTGCTGCATGTGAGTTACATTCATTTCAATGTAATTAAAATATATTTCATTTTGATTGACTTTAATTAAATTGGAGTATTCATTTTATCCGTCCCGGAGGTCTCGGGTTCGATTCTCGGTAGTGACAAGGAAAAAATTGCACGGCTGGTTTAGCATCAATGAATTAATCACTCATTATCCGAAATGAAAATATGACTATGAAACATCATTTGAGGCGGCCAAATCCCTTGCTAGGATATAGTGCCAGAGAGAGAGAGAGAAATTCATTTTATCTTAATAAAAAACTCAATTTAATTAAGCTATAATAACTATAAACAACATTTATTGATTTTGAGGCGGTACGAAGTTCGCCGGGTCAGCTAGTACTCTATAAAAAAATGGCTGTATAAAATACTTATTTCATTATTTAATAAAATCAAAACAAAAAAATAATAAAAAAATTGTTTCTAGCCAAACTAAAACTAATCTGAGATATCGGAATATTTTTACAAATCAAAAAAATGAGAAATAGCAATTAAGTTGATCAGATCGATCTGACCTGAAATAAGAAACCACTTTTTAGTACTCAGATCGATCATAACACAGCATAAGCATTTAAGCTAATAATTTATCTCCCACATGTAAATACCACATATCACTCATTTGCTGCAACAGTGATATAACTCAAAATTCACTCATAAGTTATTCGAATAACACGTTTCCCAATAATTCATATTTTTATTATTTTGTATCAAAATATACTCTCTTATGTAGTTGTTTCTAGCAAATTAGATAAAATTCCATATAAAAAATCACTCAATTCGTGAAAGAAATTAACATTTTAAGATATTGGAAACTATCCTAAGAAAATTTAATATTAAAGAAAACAGAAAAATTAAAATCCGATTGAGGGTGTAGGAACAGAAAAAAAATTATTTTACTAATCAGAATGTATTTTTTATTTATTTCTGAAAAACACCGTTTTTTTCAAACAATTTTGAGTGATATTTTCAAATCGCTCTACTGAAAAATTAAAAATTTTGGATTGTGTCACTCTTGTAACAAATGAGCAATATATAGGGTTAGGCAAAAGTTCGTGGCCTTTTTTGGTTGACATTGAAACAAAGAATTTTCTTATTTCAAATGAACTTTATTAGGTACTTACTTTTTGAACGATGACCTTTTACCATTTTTCTGCTAGAGCCATGATCCCATCACTGTAGAACTTCTGTGGTTTAGAAGTGAAAGATCGAGCCAACTCATTTTCGCAGGCCTCTTTTAAATTTAATGTAAAACCGTTAAGATGGTTCTGCATGGACCGGAACAAATAGTAGTCCGATGGTGCAAGGTCAGGACTATATGGTGGGTGCATCAAAACTTACCAGCCAAGCTCTCTCAGTTTCTGCCGGTTCATCAATGATGTGTGTAGTATAGCGTTAACATGATGGAACACAATGCCCTTCTGCTGATCAGTTCTGGACATTTTAACGGCATTACTTGTTTTAAACGCATTAGTTGCTGACAGTAAAGATTAGAACCAATCGTTTGGCATGGTGGCAGCACCACATAATGCACGATTCCTTTCCAATCCTGCCAAACACACAGCATTACCTTTCTTCGCATCAATCCTGGCTTTGATACCGTTTGGGAAGCTTCACCTCGTTTCGTCCATTATCTTTTCACACAACGTTGTCGTATCGTATCCACTTTTCATTACCAGTAATCATTTGCTTTAAAAATGGCTCGATTTCGTCCCGTTTCAGCAGCGTCTCGCAGATAGAAATCCAGTCCATTAAATTTTTAACTGTTAATTCATGCGTTACCCAAACGTCAAGCGTTTTTTTTTTGTATCCAGCCATTTTCAAATGGTTTAAATCTGTTTTGTGATCAATATTTAGTTCTTTACCAATTGCATGGCTGCTTATATGCCGGTCTTCTTCAATTTTCTGCATGATTTCATCGACTTTTCCAGTGGTTGGTCGACCAGAACGAAGTGCATCTTTGACATCCATATTTCCAGAACGAGAGCGCGTGAACTATTTCTTTGCTGCTGATTTTGATAAAGCACCTTCCTATAAACGGCACAAATTTTTTCGCAAATATATCGAATTTTTTCATTATTTATCTCCATGTTTAAAATGTTGTAACTTTTTATTCACTTCACCGATTTTAATGTTTTGTATGTCAAAGAAGTGCAAGTTAAAATGTTACCTTTCAAACACACATAAGAATTGGTCGATACGATCAATGATTACTGAAATATATGTATGTAAATCCATCTACCGGGAAAAAGGCCACGAAATTTTGTCCCTACCTATTATATACATTGCTACTCTAAAGCGAGTTACATTTTTATTAAAATGAGAATGTGATTAGAATAAATTTGTAATTATTATGTGGACAGAGATAAATAATAGTTTTGCACATCCATATTTTGTTATAGAATATTTAGATAGCATTGAAGATTAAATTCAAAATCTTAATACAGTCTGATGATAAAAGAAGACGAAGCAAATAGTAATTTGGAACCGAATAGTTTTAAAGTGAACAAAGTCGCGTACACTCTCATTAATTGCAGCAACGAAAAATTTTTACAGTGACTTCGATTATAAATTTAAAAAAAATATTTGGAAATGTATTGCTGAGAAAGTGCGAATTCGGGAGTAAAAATAGCTGGGCAACAGTGCGACCCTCTCCTCTCTCTCTCTCTGGCCTTCACATCCCATGAAGGGATTTCGCCGCCTGCACTAAGGCCCTCCATCCATCTCGATCCACCGCTCTCGTCCTCCAGTTTCGACATCCTAATGTTCGTAGATCTTGTTCGATGTCGTCGCGCCAGCGTAGTCGGGGTCTTCCTCTACGACGTACTCCGGCTGGTTGTTGGTGGAACACTTTATTTATCATCCGTTGTTGGGGAGACCTTGTAACGTGGCCGAGCCATCTCACTCGATTGGATTTGATGAATCCGATAATATCGCTGCCTCCGAGGAGTTGCTTTATTTCGTGATTCATACGAATCCGATATTCGTTGTTCGCAACTTTAATTGGACCAAAGATTGAACGGGCAACCCTCCTTTCGAAGGTAGATAATAATCTACAATCGTTAGTGGTCATGGTCCAGCTCTCGCTTCCGAAAGCCAGCACAGGTCTTATAAGTGCTTTATAAAGTGCGAGCTTGCACGACTGCGATATATGTTTCGATCGCAATAATTTTGATTTGGCGTAGAAAACTCGTTGTCCGGCAGCGATTCGGGCTTTTATTTCTGCCTGCATATCATTCGACGATGTTATAATTGACCCGAGGTATTTAAAGTTTTCGACGCTATCAAAGTTGTGGTCGCCAATTCCGAGATTTGCCGTAGAGATGTTCCTAGGTGTTACTAAGTCTTGCGCGCGTTTAAAATTTGTCTGGATTTTCTGTCTGGATTATGTCCTGTCTGGATTATGTCTAGTCTGGATTTTGTCTAGTCTGGATTTTGTCTAGTCTGAATTTTGTCTTATCTGGATTATGTCTTTCGTGATTTGGTCAATCGAGATTCTGTCTTTCGGGATATCTCCGAGGTATACCCAAAATTTATTTATATCGTGTAAAATGTACAGATACCATTTTTCATAAGGACTGGTTATGAAATGGCCAGTTTAGTCCAGTACGAAAAGATTATAGAATTTGTCCAAAACTTACTTTAAAGTCCCTGATCAATACTAGTATCCATATTTCATTGTAATTCGTAAAGAAATTGCGCAAAGACGGAATATTGTTAAATTTCAAGATTTCATATACCGAGTTCGTTTACTTCGGGGATCAATCAATTAGTCATTTTAAGGATCACTTTTAATATTTTATTCCGGTAGATGTTTTATTTAGTAATTACATAATAAAATTATCTTTAGTGATAATGCTGGAGCTTACTGTACTTGTGTGAGTAGGTGAATAGGTAAATGGGTTAATGATGTGGCGTGAATGCGTGGTATCTCAAATCTCAATGGACCAAAAATAGCCTAAGTGTCAACCACTGAAACCTATGCAGCATCGAAAACACGCTGATTCATGAGGTCAATCATTTTATTACAATAAATAAAATTGCTAAGTAACAGCGCATCCCCAATAGGATTCCTTTTACTTTTTCCTTACAGAAAAGTATGAAAAAAAAAATTGAGAAAGAAAATTTTTTTTTTCTCAAATTTTTTTCTTACTTTTCAGTAAGGAAAAATTAAAATGAATTCTATTGGGGATGCGCGTTACAGCGCATCCCTAGGTTTCAGTGGTTGACACTTAGGCCATTTTTTGGCCCATTGTGATACCACGCATTCACGCCACATCATTAACCCATTCACCTATTCACCTACTCACACAACTACAGTATTACCACCTGCACATTGCAAGCTCCATGTCAACTTGTACATTGACATGGACGGTGGGTCGGCGCTGAATTCTGCACTCCATCAGAGGGTCTTAGTTTGGTTTATTAACATCACCGATCGTAATCGCATCCCTAATTCAAAATAAATTTCCTTATACTTTTTCCTTATGAAGAACATACATACATACCAAATAGAAACTTATGGAGAGAATAAAATTCGAACTGAACCATGTTTCATTATTATTTATTTGTTTACAAAACTTTGACTTATTAATTTTTAACCTCCAAATGTTTCCGAAAATTAATTATTAAAATCCCAAATACATTAAAACTCAAATACATATATTCAAATTTAATTGCTTTGATGTCGTTTAGTTTGCATCATAAAGGTACAGCCACAGACGAAAATGCCAACGGTACCTCTATTTGAGTGAAATTCATTCTCACAAGTAATGTTTCATCAAATTGAAGTTGATAAATCTCCTGATTTTCACAACGCTCAAGAAACCAAACACTGAGCTCTATTTTATTTGTAATATGTTTATCTGTATTATTCAATCACCCCTATACACCGTGCACACTCTAAACACTTCAATTTATTTTACTATTTATAGGAATTGTAAAAATATTTGCGGTTTTCTTAAATTTGCAGTTTAAATTGTATTAAAATCGTATTATTTCTGTATACACACCAACAATTGACATTAAATTCAAAACGCGGTTAACTTCATTGTATTTCTCATTAAGGAAAAAGTTAAAAGTTTTATAACATTTTTCATGGATCATTTTTCATGAAATCACCAACCTAGCAAAAAAAACATTTTTTTTTTTTACAAAATTTTTTCATACTTTTCTGTAAGGAAAAGTTTAAGGAATTCTATGCTAATGTTAATCATCGTGTAGAAATAATTGAAGCAATTGATTTGACAGTTTCAATGCCAGATGACAGTTGACCTTATTTGATCTAACTAATCTGAAATATGTTACTTAGTTTACATCGATTACATCAATCTGATTTCAGATTTCAAAATGTGCGCGATCTACCGATTTAAATAAGTAACACAGCTATAATGAATTAAAACAAATTTCATTACTCGAAAAAAAAACAAAATGTGTTTTATATGTCATGCATAATTGCATAATTGTTTTTAAGCAACACATTCACTCTTCTGTGCATTAAATAATATAAAATAAGTTATTCCTCGGAAGGTTGTAAAAATAAATTTTATTTTAAGTTCATTTGTCTCTTGAAACGCTTTGAGTAATATGTACTTGTTGGAAAGGGCCTCTTTAAATTATTCCACAAAACCAGTTAAATTGTTTTTTTTTTTTTTTTGTGGAAGATTTGATATTTTGTAAATTAATAAATATATTTCTGGTTTAATTTTAGCTACTATTACGATAAAAATATTATGACCAAAGTTCACGGAAAACGGTATGCTTACAAATTTGACTTTCAAGGATTAGCAGCAGCCACACAACCCGCCGCCACTGATCCAGCATACAAATATCAAAGTGATTTATTTATGACACCATACCATCATGGCGCTAAACTAAGTTCATTTATGAGCCCACATCATGGCATGTCCTCATCATCTGGTAAATTTAACAGTAATTTTATGCAATATAGAATCGCGACCTAACAAATATTTGTATTTTTAATTTTAGCGTCGATATTTCCGTCAGCGGCATCCTGGGGAAATTGGGGTAGTCCGGCAACAAATTTATATCCACCACATTCAATGAGCCATGTGTCGCCATCGCACGTTGCTCCACATTTAGGTTCATACCCACACTATGCATGACCAACACCGTCTGGTAGTGGTTTCTAATCATCACCGGAATATTATAATTAATTAATAACAAAAATTAATTAATTTGTGTAAATAATTAATAAAAATTAAATTTGTATTATATTTTTATTTATTTATTTATATTAGTTTATTATATATGTAATTTATTTTTTAATTTAAAAACTAAAAAAATAATTAGCCATAATCTCAAATTTTAAAATTAAAGCAAAACCAAAATTAAAAAAAAAAGAAAATCAACAAAAATTAAAATCTGTGTATTCCTTAGCAATATTAATTTAGATGATTCTCAATGAAAACATATAAAATTAATAAATGTAATTAATAATTAATTGTGTATTTAAATTAAATGAATAAATTCTCTAATGTAAATATTAATTTAAAACACTAATTATTTGGATGTACCAAAAACAAGATATTTAATCAATAATTTGTAAAATAATACATGTAAAATAAACAAATAATCTTCGTGTATAATTTAAACGATTAATTAACATTAAAATAAATGAAATTAATTAATTTCATTTCTTATATAAAAATTCTAGTCTTAAAAATATACAGCAACAACAAATGAAGTTAAAAATTAAACAATCTAGTCTATTAAATTTAAAACAAAAACATATATGTTTATAATATATTAAAATTATAAATTAATAAATGTATAATTATTTAATTGAATTAAAATTGATATTGTATTAATTATAAACAGAAAAATACTGTCTCGATAATATAGATGTCACTATATAAAACATATACCTATAAACAAAACCAAAAAAAAAAAAATTTATTATTTTTATTTCTAGTCATTTTAAAAATAATTATTACTGTTTTTTTGAATTATTATCAAATTTGTTTTTAATTTAATATTTATATAATATACATATATATGTATATATCTAATAATTATGTGAAATGTATTTATATTTTGTTATTTTTATTTAAAAAGGACAAAATTTATTCTTTTATTTGATGTCAATTTATAATTTTTCAAAATTTAAATTTAATTAATTAAAAATGAAATTAAAACAAAATAATAAAGATTTTGAAAAATTTTAATAAATTCTTTTTTTGTACTAAGGATTATAGGGGGAAAATGGGAGGGCGTAATTTGTGTGGCTAACCCACGACTTTCTTTTACGCCATACCTAGATCTCGAATACACCTCACTTAATTTCTAAAGTGAAAAATTGAACCTACCGTATTTATGCCAGCAAGAGCAACCTTTGTTAAAAATGTTATCTTGAACTTGAAACTTAATTTACAATCTGTTAATTTTAATCGATTTTTCGTAAATGCTTTATACGTTTCAAAATATTTGCAAAAAACGACAAAAACTTCTATGGAAACTGCCACTTCCGGTGGATCGATGGTTGGTCAAAAATCACTGGGATCTCCCAATTTATGGAAAAAGCTTAAGGATGAAGTTTCATCTCGATCGGAAACCACCTGGGCTGGAGAGGACACAGGCACTAGTTCTACACGCGCACAAACACACGATATAACGAAGGATGACACCCCGATTCTGAAGCACAGTCACTGACTGGAAAATGGTCTAAGGTAAGACTTTTTGTCTTTGTTTTCAGTTTACTCTTAATTATGAGGCGTTTCGTATTCTGCGCGTAGTCTGTAAGTACCAATAAGAGCACCAAATTTGCATGTCTTACGCAAGACGTTTTTTTAAGACCAATGCTAACTACGACTATGCGCAGAATACGAAACGTGTCGTATTTAAGGCAAAACTCAAAACAAAGTCAAAAGTCTTACGTAAGGCATACAAATTTGGTGGTTTTAAGGCGATGATTCATGTAGAAATTTTCTCTGACAGACATAAATAATAATCGCTCTGATTGGTTAATATTTTTTTGTCTTATACGATCAAAATGAAATTCACACGTAAGCGATACACGTATAAAATTTTGTCGTATGGATATATTTTGACATTTTAAGGTCGATTTATATTATCGGCGCGGCTCAGCACAGTCATGCATCGTCTCATGCATCAACGATTTATATTATCAGCTCGGTTCAGCTCATATATTGGGTTCGTATATATTCCGGTGTGCGTTCGTATCTATCATTCTACGAAGGAATATTTGAGTTGTATTTATTTATTTTATTTGTATGTACATATTTTGGTTTTCTTTCGTATCTATTCGTATTCAATTATTCTTTTTGGATTATACGATATGCGCTGTACTGTACCGCACCGAGATGCACTAATAATATAAATACTCTCATTGTAAATGCATGTAACAATATTTTTTTGGTATGAGCTGTGCTGTGCCGCGCCGATAATATAAATCGACTTTTATAAAGCAAGCAATCTAAAAAGTGTGTTTACTTTTGATCGGTTAGAATTTTTTTTTATTATGTATTCTTTTGTTCTCACTGCCGTCAAATCTTATACAAAATTGAGCAATGTTCAATTTTAAATTTTTGTCGTACGATAAAAAAATATGGCGGACATTCAACCAATCAGAGTGATTATTATTTATGTCTGTCAGATAAAATTTATACATGAATCACCGCCTGTATTCGTCACAGACTACGAGTTCAAAATTATTTAGTTGGTTATTTAGTATCAGTTGTCAGCCGACCCACGATATGCGGGAAATACTTACAATTATCAACACATCATTTTCCGTGTTTCATGACATCCATTGATCAGGATAAGTTCAAATTTTGTATGGAAAACCTGATTCAAATTTTGTTTTAGATCCCAAATTTTGATTTGAAATCTAGTGAGCGCCTTTTCGTTGTTTCATGAAGCATGAACTGAACTGGATGAGAGCAAGCACAAAGAAACTCAGGTATTATTTATACATTTAACTAACATCAGCGTTGAAATATTGATAGTTTAATCTTATATCTGTGTTTAATTATTAAATGATCCAGCTAAACTTACTAACTAAATTAAAATGGGGTTCGCCTAATTAAATAAAACGAGATTTACACATCGAAAGGCAACCAGCTGCAGAACTCTAAACAATATAAAAAGGATCTTCTCGACCGGTGATGAAAGCGAACACAATTATGTCTCAGTCAGATTACTCTACATAAATCGGCCCTTTAGCAGTACGTCCTCGATTTGGCTGCTGTTTAAGGTAGGGTGTGAAAAGGGAAGTGCAAAAGAGTCGTAGTGCTTCGGACCAGAACAGATTACATAGATTAAAAGCAAACTAACAAAGATGGTCCGGACCGCAAAGTTGCAATATTCCCAAGAGTTGAAAATTTTACCGATTTATTAAGGCCCTACTCCATGGGAACAATCTGCTGTCAGTAAAAATAAAAGCGAGAAAAATATAGATTTTACTGCTTGAGTACAAAACAAAAGATTTTGTCAGTAAAAATTTTACTGAGAGTATAGTTGTGATGGTGTTAGTGTACTGCCATAATGTTGCTATTAAAAATGTAAACGATTCCGAATTGATAAGATTCGTTACAAATAGATAAGATTATAAAGATAAGAAATTTTTCTAACACTCATACAAAATAAGTCGTTCACCATTTTTATAGTCAAATGTCGATTTGATTTTTTTTTTCGTATTAACATTTGTTAACGTTAGTAGTTTTTTGTGGTACATATATGAAAAAAAACTTTTATGAAATTTTTAGGTTATGCCAAAATGTAAAAACAGAAAATTTTACTATAAAATAAAATAAAAATATTTCAATCTTTGTCACTCTTATGGAATTTTAAATTTTTTTTTTGTTTTGCGTTTTATCAGTAAATAAAATTACTGTCAGTAAATTTCAGTCAGTAAAGGAACGAAACAAAGGATATACATATAAAGTTTAAATAAAACTATATAGACAACTGAATTCAGAACACCGATAACGTCTGAAACCACACTCACATAAAATGAGCCTCAGCAATTGTTATGGATGTGAAACATGATAGACGGATTTGTTATAAGAACCATTCAAGCCATTAGCACAAGCTGGATCAATGAACTCAGTACAAAATCATATTTGAGACAAAAATCAAATCACATCAAAGAATAATGGCCAAATCAATACCAGCACATCCAGAAGCCTCATAGAAATACCGAAATAAATAATGAATATTTTTAAAACTCACTATCTAAAAAACCACAAAAGATCAAGTGGCTGGTCTTTTAAACACGTTTAAAATCACCGAGGACTGCCCGCAGCATTACCCTGCCGGAGAAGCCTACAATTCTTATTTAAGCGTATATGTCAAATCGTGAAATTCTTTAATTTATGGCGCTAACTAATAGATAATATGTTTTGTTTGTTGAAATTCTTATTCAAATTATTACAGATAATTGTTAACAAGACGGATTACCATTTAATATGTACAGCACATATATTTTACAATCGAATTTTTGGTCGAATTGTTTTGGTGGGTAGCCCACTCAAGCTGGACTTACCTGCCAAAAGTTCCAAAAGCTGGAATTCTTTAATTCAAGGTTTGCAGTTAGAACGTGTTCTTCGATCTAATACATACAGGTAAGCGAGTGTAAACCCTGCGTTTCAACGCTACTAAATAGTAATTGACTACAGCTAAGTTAACGAAGAGTTTTCGTGATACTACTCTATTCAAACCCGTTTCCAGAAGTACTGGGGTCGGACCATGAGTACTGCAAGATAATTTTAGACGGTAGTAAAATTTGTAAGGAAATGCAACATCAATTAACAGGTTTTTTTCATTGTTTCATTACAGAATATAAATAGCAAGCCATAAAAATTCAAATTCATTCGACAACTTCAACCAGTCACCAGTCAACCCAGCCTCAACCAGTCACGACTTAAGATCTTAAGTTACATGCCGGTTGCACAACTTCGGCTAGTGCTACAATCATCATAGGCTTCTCGTCACAAATAAACAACAGAACTCTAAAATGTTGGTGGTCCTACCGCTCTCCTAAGTGGTCCAAACGGAGCACAACTTAAGCTCTCAAGTTTTGACTGGTTGAGGTTTTAGTAGTAATCGAACGAATTTCTATAGTTATTTCTGTATACAGGACCTAAACTAGTATTTGGTTACTCGAGTAAAGCGATTGTTGTTGGGGGGCCAACATATATGCAAGAGCAATAAAATCCTTTACACCCAAGTTTCACACAATATTTTTTCAGGCTAACAGTATCTGAAAATTTGAAATTATTTTCTCACTTCGTCTTGCCGGGTGGACTTTGAGGTGAGCCAACGATTACTTTACACATTCGTACGCCCCTCAAAATTATCGAGACCATCACCTAGGCAAACAAACTCACAGAAGAACACCAGACAGACAGAGTTCTGGAAACTCCTCTAGTTATAAGTGAACCTACAAAAATATCTGTATTAACCACAACCAAAGATCGTACAATGTGCCGGTAAACATAACGCGAAAGACTGTACAGTTAACTGCAACAACCATGCAAAAGGTATAAACTAAAAAAATCGACACCCGACCAACTATATTATATAGAGAATGTGAAGTAGCAGTAAAACTACAAAAAATAAAAAATAAAACGTACCGATCGACTTAAAACTGTAACGTTACAAGATAGGGAATTCCAACCACAAGTGTATGCCAATACAACCACATTCGATAGAAGCGGAGTGTAGATATCATGTAACTCTCAAATAACACAGCCGTCAACTATAATGCTACTAAAGATAATCCACTCAATAATGGAAATTCCGAAGTATAAAAGCAAAGCCAATCTAAATAAATCAAGCCTGCCTATTGAATCGCACATTCAAATACGGGAAATAAAACATAAACAAAACACTAACTTAGCATTACGATTGATAAATAAAACATGAATTAAAAATATTATAAAATTGATTTTTTTTTTACATAAATCGATGTCACATAATTATAATAGATTTCATCACATTAGAACCACGCAATCAGTAGGTAAATTAAATTTTATAAGAAAAGAAGAAAGACAACAATGTGTTTTGAAAAAAAGAAATCAATAGGAACGATAATTTGAACTATGAAATCCAAAACAATGAAGAGTGCAATTATCGTAATTCAATGGTCAAGATAAAGTAAACCGTATAATATCCGAAATAAAATCCGAAGCCCAAAAAACCAAATTAAATAGTAATAGTTACTTAAGGTTCAAACAGAATATATCCGTTACGCCCCGCCCGTTTTTCATCCGCGTTCTAAAACATAATGTATTCGCTCTGTTTGTGCAAAAATATTAACGTTGTAACAAATGTCGATTTAACTCTTCGGAGGTGATTTAGCCCGCGGTTAGTTTGTTGTACTTCCCTTCTATAGTGGTAAATTGTGTTTATATAAATGTATTGGTTCTAAACTTGATGATTAACAAAAGGGGTAAACATGTAAACGATAAACGAAAACAAACCGAATAGGCAAGAACAACCACCGGGAAAACGAGTTATAAGAAAAAATTAATAAATAAAAACGGGAATGACCCAAAGCTTTAAATACGTCGAACGAAAAATTGTGGGGGTCAGTTGTTAATGAGTCGATCAAAATACATGTTGTCATTGTGGAAATAAATAACACCGAAGAAAATTTACAAAGTTATTATGATGTATATTAAATATAAGAATATTAAAACTAAATAAATAAATTAAAACCAAATTTTCATAAGTTAAAAAAACAATACAAGCTAATTAAATAATTCTTGATAGTGAAAATAAATATAATAATAAAGACTGTTTTATATGTAAACATATACTGTGATTTTATAGTAAATAAATAAACTACGCAATAATAATTATAATTCTCGATATTATGAAATAAAAAAAACAAAAAAAATCATTAAAATCATCATAATCAAAATTTTTTCAGTAAAAAAAAGTTGGTGTTTCTCTAAGCGTTCGTTCCACCTGTTGAATCATGGAAATTGCATTGCATGCGAGCTAAGAGCGCATGTAAACCATCCTAGTGTTTAAAAACTGGCAAACCAAGTGTTTTTGCAACATATCCAAAACTAATATACTACGGGCATCGAACAGTTTAATTATTGGTAAAACGTCTAAGCAGATTCATATATTACCATCCAAAAGTTCGATGGTTGCCTAACTAAGCAAAATAAGTAAAGATTATATGTACCAGAGGAAAACCATTTTTACACACCGGGTAGGTGTATTCACCATCTTCGGCGATATTTTATTGTACTTTGTGCCTAACGATCATCAATGTGAGGTTAATTATATGAAGGTCAGTCAAAGTTCAACATCACACGATGTTGAACTACCTAACAACGTAATCGGTGAAGTAATTTTTAATTTCTTATGTATTTATATTATATTTATAGTGCATGCATTAGTTTTCATTCATATATGTGTTTAGGGCCTATAATTTTTTTTTTATTCACTAAATTTATAAACTAAAATTTTTAATTGCTGAATTGGTTTAGTAGTCGTAATTTAGTTAGTTAGTCAAAGCTTGTTTTAGTTACGTACATTTTTTTTGGGGTAATTGAAATCCACTTCGCCTTTCTGTAAATACGGTCGGTTACGTATAGCCCCATATGGTTTGGTCGGAGTATATTACTACGGCAAAGATAATGTTTTGTTTTGTTAAGTGAGTGGCATAATGTGTTAAGTCACAGCTTAAATTTTGTGGGGTAGATGGCTCAGTAGGGATACGTAATTCAGGCCTTCCATAAACATTTGGCATTTTTTTCTCTTTAGATTGTGGCACACCTATCGTAATAAATTACGTAATGATGGCTGCTTGCATTTGGTTAATGGGACCCGCCCATCCGGCTAGACGCTACCCTAATTATCGGTGTGCAACCAGTTGCAAGTTCAGTTAATCAAGCCATCGGTTACAACGTTTAAAATTTTTAAATTAAATTTATAGTGACATGGAATATGAAGAGGCAGTACAAGCACTTGATTATTTAATTGACTTGTATGTGTTATACAATATTTATAAAAAATCTACAAAGAAACCAAAAAGAAGATGGTGGGTGCGACCATTAAATTTGAACCGGAGTATAAAAGGTTACTATAACACAGCATTTACAAAAATGAAAAATATAGATTCAGAAGAATTGTTTATCAATACTCGGATGAATCGAAGTATGTATAATCTATTATTTAACTTCGTTGAGGAAAAATTAACTAAACATTCGATTCGGCGCCCAATTGATCCAGAATGCCGCCTTGCTTTGATGCTATCGTAAGAATATTGAATTAAAGTTTAGCTTGATTTCCTAACTTATGTACATAATTTATTATAATTTAGTTTCTTGTCCCAAGGTGTTACGCCAAAATTTCTCGCCTGAGAGTTAATTCGCGTTCCGTGTAATAATGAAAATGAAAAGTGTTTTTCATTAGCAATCGAGTAGGTTTGCATTCCCCATAAGAAATTTAGATTTCACACAGTAAAATTTAAAATTACGTGCGAATAATTCAAACTACTAGATTGCCAATGAAAAATACTTTTCATATTCATTATTTCACGGAACGCGACTTGATCCCCTGGTCTTTCAAAATGGACAAATCTACTGAGCGACAAATTATAATTGAAACTTGCATTATTTTATGGCAAATTTTGTCGTCATTGTATGTAACAGCTCCAAGCAGTTCCGATTACCTACAAATTGGTGAAGTTTGCCAAAAAATGGAATATGCCTAATTGTGTTGGCTCTATAGATGGCAAACACATTGCAATCCAATGTCCGCCTCGAACAGGGTCAGATTTTTATAATTATAAGAAAACGTTCAGCATTGTTCTGTTAGCCGTTTGTGATGCAAACTATACGTTTACACGTATTGCGGTTGGAGGTCGTAGCAATCAAAGTGACGGGGGTAATAATTAGAATATATAAACATTTGCAAGATATTCATGCGGATTTATTTTTACTTTTTGTAAATTTATTTAACTTTCGATTGTCCAGAGCGCGGCGCGTAATAGAAAACGCTTTTGGCATATTAGTAAACCGATGGAGAGTTCTTCGAAATCCTATTAATATGATTCCAAGAAACGTAGAACACGTCGTTTTAGCAACGATTGCTTTACATAATTTTGTTAAGCGTAACGACACTTTAAATAAATATTTACCTCAGATTTGAATTTTTTGACTTATAGATAAACTTTCTTAGAGATGAACAAACCAAAGTAAAAGTATACCTCAGAATTTTACCGACTGGGAGGATGAAGGATTTGCCTTATACGAAGGAGAGAGGCGCCGAAACACTACGCCACTTCCATCAATTTCAGAACGAACCACCAATTTGGCGAGGGTTGCTATCAATTTAAGGAATCATCTCAAAGATTATTTTTGTAATGAAAGTACTGTTACGTTTCAATATATAGGAATATTTAAAATGAAACGATGAATATCTATATATATAAAACAAAGTAGGGTTAGTTACACCATTTATAACTGAAGAACGGCTGGACCGATTTTTATGATCTTTCTTTTGTTGGACTTGACTCCGTTCCGAATAGCATAATAACTATTAAAACATTGGAAAAATTCACCAAAAAAAAATTTATCAAGAAAATTCATTTTCTCATATATTTAGTACATTTTGTTTTTTTTTATTTTGTTCGTCTCAATACAGTGGTGGTTTAGGAAAAAAGAAAAGTCGGAAAAACTCAAAAGGGATGTCCCAAAAATCTAATAAAAAAACATTTTTTTATATGAATTTTGTAGGCGTAGTTTGTATGTGACGAGTGGTGCAGTGGTTAAAGCTTCGGCGCTTGGACCGCAAGGTACTGGATACGAATCCGACTGGAGGCTGCATGCACATTTACCATTTTATTTTTTATCTTTTTTTTTTATTTCATCTACTTATCTTCTATATAAATAAAACAAAGTCGTGTTAGTTACACCATTTATAACTCAAGAACGGCCGGACCGATTTTTATGATCTTTCTTTTGTTGGACTTGACTCCGTTCCGAATAGCATAATAACTATTAAAACATTGGAAAAATTCACCAAAAAAAAAGTTATCAAGAAAATTCATTTTCTCATATATTTAGTACATTTTGTTTTTTTTATTTTGTTCGTCTCAATACAGTGGTGGTTTAGGAAAAAAGAAAAGTCGGAAAAACTCAAAAGGGATGTCCCAAAAATCTAATAAAAAAACATTTTTTTACATGAATTTTGTAGGTGTAGTTTGTATGTGACGAGTGGTGCAGTGGTTAAAGCTTCGGCGCTTGGACCGCAAGGTACTGGATACGAATCCGACTGGAGGCTGCATGCACATTTACCATTTTATTTTTTATCCAATTTTTTTTTATTTCATCTACTTATCTTCTATCTATATAAATAAAACAAAGTCGTGTTAGTTACACCATTTATAACTCAAGAACGGCTGGACCGATTTTTATGATTTTTGTTTTGTTGGATTTGACTCCGTTCCGAATAGCATAATAACTATTAAAACATTGGAAAAAATCCACAACAACAAAAATTTATCAAGAAAATTCATTTTCTCATACATTTTGTATTGAATGGCTTTTATGATGATATCTAGAGAATGGATTCACTTATTTCGATGATTTTTTTTGATTTTGTTCACCTCAATACAGTGGTGGTTTAGGAAAAAAAAATCGGAAAAACTCAAAAGAAAAATCCCAACAATTTAATAAAAAAACATTTTTTATATGAATTTACTAGGTGTAGTTTCTATGTGACAAATGGTGCAGTGGTTAAAGCTTCGACGCTTATGGGCCGTGAAGTACTGGATTCGAATCTGACTGGAGGCTGCATGCAAATTTGTGTTTTATTTTTTATCCAATTTTTTTTTTATCTACTTAGCTATAAAATTCATGATGGATATTTTTATTTTTCTTCGATGCGCCCGGTGGAACTGAGAAAGCATTCCTCATATCTTTGACTTTGGCCACTGTTTGTGCGAGATTCGATATTGTTGTGGCAGTTGCTCAGCGTTGAAATTGTCGTTAAATCTCCAATCGCCTGAAAATCCGACTTGCAACCTTGCGAAACACTCAGCAATGTCAAAAGTTTTGGTAGCAAGTAAAATCATCATCTATTATGAAAGTTAAATGGCGCACAAATGCGCATTAGAAGCACTCAATTGAACTATGAAAGATCTCTTCAATAACTCAAGATGTTTGGGAGGCGCAATGATTCTACTGTCCGGTGATTTCCGTCAAAAATACCAGTGATTCCAAGATCGACAGCTGTCGATGAAATAAACGCTTGCCTCAAATCATCGACTCTGCGTGGCGCTAAGTGATGAAACTTCAGCTATTAAACAAACATGCGAGTTGCATTGTTAAACCAGAGACAACCTAAAAGAGATATTTCATTCTACGAAAACGTAAAAATTTAAACTGCGAGTTCATTTTCTGTAAATAGCCGCAAACAACCAAAAATATTTTGTCTTTTTGCGTATACGTATATGCAGTTTTACGAAAAATCACAGATACAACGATGACATTGGAATTATCAGAAATATATTTTGTTTTCATTTTTTAGCTCGAAGGAAAAATTTAATTTGATTGTCTGTGGTTAAACGATCCATCTGCCGAAGATTTCTCCAAGCAATTGTTGACTATCGGTAATGGGAGTGTTCCGGTCGACAAATCGAACGGATTGATTTCGTTTTCTCAGAACTTTTGCAATTTTGTCTCAACGAACGACGAGCTCATCAACAAAGTGTTCCCGAACAATATTACTAACCACAAAAATCACAATTGGGTGAGTGAACGAGTAGTTCTTGCGGCAAAGAACAAAGATGTGGATCATTTAAATTTCACAATTAAATCTAATCGTCGGTGCACTTCATTCCTTCAAATCTATCGACTGTGTGACAAATAAAGACGAATCAACCAACTGTCCAACTGAATTTTTAAACTCATTGGATCTGGCTGGCTTGCCACGGCTCAATTTACAACTGAAAGTTGGTGCGGTAATCATCATGCTACGAAACCTGAATCAACCAAAACTATGTAACGGAACGCGATTGGTTTTGAGAAAACTCAAGGAAAGTTCAAAGGTGAGGAAATTCTCATTCCGAGAATTCTGATCATCCCAACCGATATGTCATTCGAAATTTAAACGAATTTAATTTCCGATTCGTCTTGCATTCGCCATGAAGATCAACAAATAACAAGGCCAATTCTTGAGTGTTTGTGGCCTGAATCTAGAAAATGAATGTTTCTCTCACGGCCAATTGTACGTAGCATGTTCACGTGTCAGCAAATCACCCGCTTTATTCGTTCTCACACCTGACAACAAAACAAAAAATGTCGTATATCACAAGATGCTTTACTGAAGGGAATCGACCCTATTTCAACACACTCAGGAAATAGTTTAAAAGAAAGTAGTGCAACAATGCTACGCAAATCATTTCGAATCAATTCAATAAAACGAAAGCCTTGCTGCATGTGAGTTACATTCATTTCAATGTAATTAAAATATATTTCATTTTGATTGACTTTAATTAAATTGGAGTATTCATTTTATCCGTCCCGGAGGTCTCGGGTTCGATTCTCGGTAGTGACAAGGAAAAAATTGCACGGCTGGTTTAGCATCAATGAATTAATCACTCATTATCCGAAATGAAAATATGACTATGAAACATCATTTGAGGCGGCCAAATCCCTTGATGGGATATAGTGCCAGAGAGAGAGAGAGAGAAATTCATTTTATCTTAATAAAAAACTCAATTTAATTAAGCTATAATAACTATAAACAACATTTATTGATTTTGAGGCGGTACGAAGTTCGCCGGGTCAGCTAGTTTAAATTAAAGCAAATTCGACTTTGTAAATAATTAAATCAAAATTAATAAATTGTGTTTTGTTGTTGATTAACGGCCTCTTCAGCTTTTATTATTATGTCGATTTTAAATTTTGATTTTTCGTCGTGACTCATTTTTTCATATCAAAACATATGGAACTTAAAAATACAGTTATTTTTTCTTGGATTGATTTCAATGTCTCTAAAAAGGTATTTGAGATTTGGTTTTCTTTATTACTCTTCTTTCTTGAAATAGACGATTTTGACATCGAAGTCGAAAAAAATTGATTCACTGTCCATATCTTCTGATTCGGAATAGGAATAAGCTATTTCCCTATTTTCAAAACTTGCATTTTCCGCAATCCTATGAAAATAAAAAACAGCATAAACAACCATTCTATGTACGTACGATACAAATTCTTCTAATGGCCTAATGCAATCATTTAAAAATGTGAGGTTTGCAAACAGGTCCCATTGGGGTATATTACAAAGGCCCGAGCCTGACGGCATTTCTAGTTTTTTCTTTTTTCTTTTCTCGGACATATTTGTCTCGAAGGTACGACCACTTTTTTTTTGCTGTAAATCATTTTATTTGTTTTGAGTGGAACAGATTACATTTTACTTACTATCAAATTCAAACTTTGTATTAAGATCTTTCCAAATTTCGTTATTTTTTCTAGTATCCATATACAACGCGTGTTTTTTGTCGTACAATTGTGGATAGGATTTTACAACTTCAATGAATTCTTCAATATCCATATTTTATAAATAAATATTGTAATATTGTATTATTTCAAATTGATTATTTTTATTAGGCGATATGTACAAGTCGCGGGCACGTTTAGAAACTTATGTCAAATAATATAAATTGAGGTTATGTCATTCGTAAAAATTTAAATTCACATTTAGTGTCCGTTCCGTTTTTTCCCGTCCCGTTCATTAAATTCACCACTTCGTTTTTCATACAAACTGACATGTTTAATTTTTTTTCCCGTGTGGAGATGCCAAACTTCCATCGTGGCGCGTCCCCAGGTGGCGGATAGGGGAATGCTCTTTAACCGGCTTGCCGGAGGATAGGTGGGAAATAAAATACCATCCGCGGACCAAAACTGGCTAGGGGAAGGAACCCCGAACAATAAACCAACCATGGCAGATCAGAAGAAGATTAATGCTACGGTGCAGGGATTAGGATGCCCAGTACCGGCGACTTCGGAAAGTGAGCGAGCGGGCTTCCAGTCGTCGATATCCAGCGACCGCAATGCTTTAGTAGTGGCAAGCTTAGCTACTGGAGCAGATAGAAGTATAAGCCCCATTTCTCCATTAGAACTCATGCATTCTCCAACATTAACGAAAAGACACCGTATGCTTCAAGACGGCAATGAAATGACATCAAAATTAGCCTCGCTAGAGTGCCAGAATAATGAACTAAAGACAAAATGCCACCAATATGAGTTACAATGTAATAAATACCAAGATATTTTGGTAAACTTACAAAACAGAATCGAATCACTAGAAAGGCAAAATAAACCTTCTACGTCTACTAATGGTAGAAGTCAGAGCCTACAAAGTCTAACCAATGACTACTTTACGGATGAAGAGGAACTTGAGAAAGAAACCCAACCTAGACAAAATAAACTAAATGTACATAAAAAGAGGAGACTCTCCAAAACGCCATCACCAAGGGTAACTCTACCGCAAGATAACGAAATACCAAAACAACCACAACAAGCACACAAAAAGGAGCCCTTACCACCACCAATCAATGTCAGCAACGTTAGAGATTTTAATATACTCAGAGCTCAAGTATTGGCAGTGACAGAGAAACCTGCTCAGTTTAAAGCAATATCCAATAACGACATCAAAATAACAACGCAGTCTGAAAATGACTACCGTAAAATTAAAAAATTACTTAGCGATATAAAAGACACTGAATCCAATAACAAGGATAGTACACTATATAAGATGGAATACCATACTTATCAGCTCAAAAGTGAAAAATGGTATAGAATCGTAATACGAGGTTTACCGTCATCTACCAATCGCGAAGAGATCAAAGCGGCAATCGAGGACCATGGTCATAAAGTAACCAACATTATTAACGTTCATAAAAAGTTGACAATTAATAATGAGAAAATTATTAGACACTTCCCATTGTTTTATGTAGACCTGTTACAGGGGGAAAACAATAAGGACCTACATGAAATTAAGAACCTGCTATATTGCAAGGTGTCTATTGAACCACCTAAAAAGGTAATAGGTATACCTCAGTGTACAAATTGCCAACAGTTAGGACACACGAAGAACTTCTGCAATAGGCAAGCCAAATGTGTCAAATGTGCTGAGAATCATCAAACAAAACAATGTCAAAAGCCGCGAAATGTTATACCAACTTGTGCACTGTGCGGAGAAAAAGGTCATCCGGCTAGCTATAAAGGATGCCTGGTGTATCAGAAAAAACTAAATGCTCAGCTACCGAGAAAAATTACAGTAGCAGAGCGCCTACAGCAAAAGCCAAACCAACAATATGATACAATTAGAGAGGGGGTTTCCTACGCCCAGGTGACCAAAACCTCAAATAACAATTCAAATCAAGTAAGCAGGCAGAAGCCTGTGCCAAACGAGCCAACCATTAGTAATATAATGAAAATGCTCACCGAATTTCAGGCAGAAATGAGACAAAATTTCAGCCAGCTTACTAACAGGGTGGATAAACTGGAAGATAATTCCAAACCACCAAACAAACCGCTAAAACATAAAAAGTAAATGACTGTAACATTCCTACGTATAATTACCTGGAATGCTAACGGGCTTAATGCAAGAGCTCAAGAACTAGAAGTATTTCTAAGAACCAACAACATAGATGTAGCTTTAATATCAGAGACGCACTTTACGGAGAAAAACTTTATCAAAATTACAGGATATAGAGCCTATTGGACATTGCATCCTAGTGGTCGTGCTCGAGGAGGGACAGCAATCTTAATCAAACAAAATATCCTACATTTCCAACAAGAAGAAATTAAGGAACCATTTATGCAAGCAACCGTAATAATGATTAACCATGGTGGTGCTGAACTAAGTTTAGGGGCGATCTACTGCCCACCAAGACATAATATCGTAAGAAATCAATATGTCAACATTTTTAATAAACTTGGACCAAGGTTTATTATAGGAGGTGACTACAACGTGAAACATACTGCGTGGGGATCTCGACTCATAACACCAGGAAAAGGAAAAGAACTCCTAAGTGCAATAGAAATATCAGGATGTGAATATCACTCATCGCGTAAACCTACCTATTGGCCTACAGACATAAGCAAAATTCCTGATTTGATTGACTTTTATATCTCGAAAGGAATAGCCTCAAATTACATTGAAGTTGAAGGCATTGACGACCTTACTTCCGATCATACACCGGTCTTAATGACTCTGAGTACATTAGTCATAAGAAAGAAAACCAAACTTAACCTTACTAATAAATTTACTGATTGGGAATTATTTAGAGAGAAACTGGATACTCTAATTGAGTTAAAAGTTAGTCTTAAAACTAAACAAGAACTTGAATTACAAACTAAACATTTTATTAACTCCATGCGTGATGCAGCTAAAGAGGCTACACCCGTACTAGGTGAGAAAGTCGTACAAGAGATCAACTACCCCCTGGCGATTCGGGAACTGATAAAAGAAAGGCGTAGGAAAAGGCGCGTATGGCATAGAACTAGAAACATTAATGACAAAAGAGAATTTAATCGGGTAAGTAATAAAGTTAACCGATTAATTAAAGAACATAAAGAAGCTTGTACTGAATATTATTTGAAAGGACTGGGTCCTGAAGCTGACAAAAATTATTCTCTTTGGAAAGCTACTAAAAGATACAAGAGACCAATAATCCAAGTGCCACCTATAAGGAACATAAATGGAGAATGGGTGCGACGTAACGAAGAAAAAGCAGAACTATTTGCACAACATTTGGCATCAGTATTTCAACCACACGACATACAATCTAGGATTGATCCTAAACCAGTCTATAGATCTCCATCAAATATCAGAAGTGTCACCCCACTTGAAATTGCACAAGAAATTGACATGAATCTGAATCCCAAAAAGTCACCTGGAATTGATGACATTTCGCCAAGGATGTTTAAGGAGTTATCAAAGAGAGCAGTGACTATGTTAACATATATATATAATGCTTGCTTTCGACTTACATATGTGCCTGAGTGTTTTAAGGTTGCACAAATCATCATGATAAAAAAACCAGACAAACCAGCCGAGCAAATGGGCTCATACAGGCCCATCTCTTTGTTACCTACTATTTCAAAATTGTTTGAGAAGTTGTTATTGAAACGACTAAGACCAATGATCATTATACCTGACTTCCAGTTTGGATTCAGGAATAAACATTCGACAATTGATCAAGTTCATCGCGTGACTGCAAAGATAGAACAAGCACTTGAAGAGAAGAAATATTGCCCTGCCGTATTTCTAGATGTATCACAGGCTTTCGATAGAGTGTGGCATGAGGGTTTTATCTACAAGATAAGTAAATTAGTGCCAAAAAATTACTGCCAATTGCTCGAGTCGTATCTCTCCAAACGAATATTTAGAGTATCACATGAAGTAACATACTCCAACTTTTACCCAGCCGTAGCAGGAGTCCCCCAGGGTAGCGTATTAGGACCCATCCTATATCTACTTTACACTTCTGATATACCGACAACGGAAACAACCTTCATTGGAACTTTTGCTGATGATACCGCAGTATTGGCATCAAGCGAATCGCAGAACCAAGCAGTAGAATACTTACAGCACGCACTCGATAAAATCAGCCAATGCACCAGGGATTGGAAAATAAAGCTTAACGAGCTGAAATCAGTACATGTAACATACACGTTGCGGCACAAAAATAGCAACATCCATACATTTCTCAATGGGGTACAAATTCCCCAAGCTGAATCTGCAAAATATCTCGGATTGCATCTCGATTCAAGATTGAACTGGAAACATCACGTTAGACAAAAAGCAGAGCAAATGAAAATGAAACAACGTGAAATGTACTGGCTAATAGGAAGACATTCTAAGCTTAGCCTGTACTGTAAACGCCTGATCTACGAAACAATAATTAAACCAATTTGGACGTATGGTATCCAGCTCTGGGGCTGTACTAAACAATCAAATCGTTTAATTATTCAACGTTATCAAAACAAATTTCTACGTACAATAACGAATGCTTACCGCTACGTAACCAACGAGGAATTACACAAAGACCTAAATGTCAAATGGATTGATGAAGTGTTCCAGGAATTTGCAATCAAACATGAAAGAAGGTTACTGCAACATACCAACAGTGAAGCAATACAACTTCTTGACATAACACAAGAACTGAGACGCCTTAAAAGAATTAAACCGCATGAGCTAGTCATCTAATAAATAAAGTTTCATTATTGGGAGCAGAATATTGATTTCTGTAAACCCACACTCGCTCCACTTATTAGTTTCAAATAAGTGCGTTATTATCTTTAGTAATAAATTATCATTTGATAAGATTGTACTATTTACAGAGCTCTCACAATAGAAAAACTTTTACTTTTGCCTTACAAGTTTGTTTGAAAATAAAACTTGCAAAAAAAAAATTTTTTCGTTTTTACCTTAAGGAAAAAGTTAGCAAACTCTAAACTTTTGCCTTAAGAAAAGACTAATGAAGTTAGCTAAATTTCAAAATCAGGGTTTTTGATGTCATTTTCCAACCAAAACATGGTTAAAATGTAAATAAGTTCTAATTTATCGGTTTTATATATCTTAACATTATAATTAATAATATAAAATACAATTTTAAAAATATTATTAGTATGCAGATTAATAAAACGAAGTTGGTTTCAATAAAAAATTTTTTTCTCATTGTGAGAGATACTCTTAAGGTAAAAGTTTAAGGCAAAAGGTAAAGGCAATTTTTTTTTCTATTGTGAGAGCTCTGTTAAATAAATAAAAAAAAAAAAAAAAAAAAAAAATGTTTAATTTTGACAAAAAAAACGGAACGGAATGGAGCGGATACATTCTGTTTGAACCTTTACCTACCCGAACCGTCCGTTTGTATACTTTAAAATAGTAGCCGTTTGCAGTTCATCATGACTGCACGTCGTTTTTGTCCTGATTTCAGATACGAAAAAAATCGTAAATATTTGAATCGTAAAACTATCCTTTATAGATTGATTAACGTTTTTATAATGTTTAGGTCGTTTATCAACTTTTATGGAGCCATATCTCAAACTTCGCACAGCCTTCCGTATCATTATATTAGAAACAATAAAAGCATTAGAAAACTACTTGTTGAAAATTATGCTCGATTTTCGATTCTGAGTAGTTTTGTTCTTCTATTTCGATATGATCATGTAATGATGACCGCCTCGTACCAATATCTCCCAGATTCCAAAACGTATTGAATTTTGATCCCGGTCTTGGTGTCTGTTGTGAAAATTTACTTTCACAATTTTGGATTTGCCATTTTCTTTTGTTTACTTAATGCAATGGTAGAGTTTGAACTTATTCGCATGCAGAGAGGCAAACCAGAATTGAACCGAAAATCGATATTAACCGATATTTTTATTTAATTGAAAACCAAACGATAACGATTATAATAAATTATAGATAAAAGGTTAATCGTAACCGGAACGCAATTTTCAAATGGTTCAATTCATCGCTATATTTTGTTTCGTTCCCCTTTTTAAACTGTTATAATACTTAAATGTTGAGTCTAAAATTAAAGCTTCTACTCAAGAATCGCCTAAAAATTTTGTTTTAAAATGTTTAAAATCAAAATGTAATATTATTGCAAAATTGGTGGAGATTGATTATGAATTGGAATTATGTAATATGTAAGTTACCGCTAAAATACGAAATTCATTTAACTGGAACCTAATTAATGAAATGGAAGTCCTAAAGAGCTAGTATCGTCTAAGCGGAATGATAGCCGCAATTAACATTCACTTTTCACCTAGCCGCCTGATAATAAATGAGATTACAGAGGAGTCTAAGATGTAAGAAGGGTCGGGAAATGGTACCTCTTTACAACTGATATTTACTGTGATACAAAAAATTATTCGTACATCTAATATTTTCTCGTATATTTTATAAGATCTTTTTTTCTACAAGCCCTATCTACATTTTTGAAGTTGAGTTAGATTGTGAGATAATTGTTAAAAATATTCATCCTTTAATTAGGTTCAAATAAAAATAATTCCGTTAGAAAAAATCAGAATTCCAAATAAAAATACAAAAAACTAGACAAACAATTATTCATACACAATAGCTACATATTTTTAGTAATTTACCGTTATTGAAACAATTCGTGCGTAAAAAAATATTTTTTGTATTTAGTAATTTAGTATATATTTGTCCTCGAACAAAACCAGATATACAACAATACATATTTCGTTATAATAATAATTTGTTTTAATAAGTTTTGATTATTACTGAATAAATTTTAAAAATGGCCAGAAAACAGAAAGAAGTGTGTCTTTCCGACAGACAAATGATGGTTAAGCTAGTATGTCAAGGAAAATCGCTTAGAGAAGTAGACGAATTGTTTAATAGAAGTCACTCCACCGTCCAGAGCATCATTAATAAATTTAAAAATGAAGGCACATTGACCAACACGTCTGGAAGAGGTCGAAAACCGCTTTTGTCATCAAACAATAAAAGGTTTATTATTCGGAAAGTCGAGTTAAATCCAAAGGAAAATATTCCAAATTTAAGATGTGAAATTGCTAAGATCATCAATAAGCCCATTTCAACAGAAACAGTTCGAAACGTTCTACGGAAATCAGGTTATAATGCCAGAGTACCTCGAAAAAAACTCTTTTATCTCAGAAGTAAATCGGAAAAAAAGATTGGAATTTGCGAAAACATACTTGACAAAAGGAATTAGTTTCTGGAAAAATGTAATTTTTACGGATGAGAGTAAATTTAATATTTTCGGTTCTGATGGAAAGCAGAAAGTTTGGAGAAAGCCCAACACAGAATGACAAAAACAAAATACAACTGCGACAATAAAATACGGAGGGGGGAATGTAATGGTTTGGGATAGTATGGCTGCTTGTGGTGTCGGAAATATTGAGTTTATAGACTATAAAATGGACAAATATGGATATCTCGATATCCTTAAGAGAAATTTAGTAGCGAGTGCTAAGAAATTGGGTCTCGAACATGAATATTATTTTCAACAAGACAATGACCCAAAGCACACGACGGGAACAGTCAAGAAATGGTTACTATATAACTGTCGAAATCGCTTGAACACCCGACCTCAACCCAATCGAGCATATTTGGGAAGTTCTGGACCGCAACATCAGAAAATACCAAATTTCGAATAAGACTGAATTAGAAAAACGAATTTTGGAAGAATGGGGGCGGATAAAAGCATCGGTGACTGAGAAGCTGGTGGAATCAATGCCACGAAGACTGCAGGCCGTTATTGATAACCACGGAAATCACACAAAATATTAAATCTTCTTGTCTTGAAAATTAACGATGTATATATTGAATTGTTTTTGTTATGTACGAATAATTGTTTGTCTGAAATTTGCTAGTTATTTCAAATTTTTGTTAATTTCCTTAACAGTGAATATTATATTTATATAATTTTTGTTAATTATTGTTAAATTAAACTTAAGACAGAAACAAACCAATGTAAAAGTTGTGCTAGCTTGTTTGGTTTTCAAAAAAAATCATCTAACCCATAATTTTCAATGATCAAAAACTGAATAAGAAAAAATTTCAAAATTTTGGATAATTTATATACAAAATTTTGTACTGCAATCTGGATCATAAAAGTTGGTTTGATCCAGTATTGTTGCATTTGGTAAACAAGACAATAAAAATTTGAATTGCCAGTTGAAACCAGATTTGGTGGATAAATCTGGTTTCAACTGGTTACCAATTTGTTTGGATAATAGACGTGCCTATGAACATTATTGCAATAGCTGTGTTCCAATGGAAACAATTTGCTACTCACAAGTACTTGTGAGTAGATAACCAAAGGAACGGGCAAAATTATGACTGCAACATATTTTATTGTACAAAATCAAATTTGTTTGAATATTTTCAGACAATTTGGTAATACATAATGTCAAAAATTGGACATACCATGAAGGCAAAGCCTTAATCTGTGCGTACGCTGGCAGGAAAGAGGAGTATTGAGGTTCTAATAGTGAAAATGTAAATAAAATTAATTTATATATATTTATTATAAAAATCCACCGCTTTAATAGTCGAATCAATTCCATCAGTTTAATAATTTTAAATATATATATTAGGATATTTATAATTGGATCAATTTAATTATTATATTTAATTAGTAGCTAATTGTAATTTTACAAATTTTATTGCAATTTGATAAGTAATTTTCTACAAAAATCCCTTATTGTCAATCAATCGAATATAAACAAACAAAAAATTGTAATAAATCTGACATTTCAACATAATCAAACCATCACAAAGCCATCTGTTAGATTTTTTGAAACTAATATAACTACCGTCAAATTTATGCGTAACTATTTTCAACATCTACACCAACATTTGAGCATGGGTAGCTGCGAGTAGTTACAAGTACTTGTGAGTAGTTTGCTTTCTCCATTGGAACACAGCTAATGTTAAATTTACTTTGTACTAATTGTGACGCCATCATGTTAACTATGCATTAAATGATTGTGTCATTGGTTATCACAATCATTTAATGGTGATGAGGGGGCATCGATAACCCTTTTGTGATTTACTAACACAATTGTGCGGGTAGGGCAAAAGTACCATGTCAAAAATTTAGTTTTGTATGTTTTTTAAACCAACTTACACATTTGTGAATTCCTTTTTAACTTATTTTCGTCCGAAAAAAAACACTATATCTATACACACAATTGTGTTGGTTTTACTTCAAATCAAGCGAAATTTTGTATCAACAACGCCATTACATACGATTGTTTTTTTCACACATTTGTGTGGGCTGGACTAAAATTGAACCGATTTTTTGTTTTTCTTGGTTGAAAAAGGGATAATAAGATTTTAACAACTACCGTTCCATCGTTTAATTTAAATATTTCGTGTCTTGGTTATCACAAAATATGATGGTGGCATCTATGATGCAATTGCAATATTGTTCATTTCAATGATTGGTAACGATCTTGATTGACATGCAAATCGGTGTGATAGTAAAATTTGTTAATTTTGTAATGTGCACAAAATTGTTTTGTTGCATGTACCGATTTTGCATGGGAAGACTGTTGTTGCATATTCTTTTACAATATACTTATTTATACGGAGAATTGTCCGTTTGTAATTATGTATATTGTGCGGTGTTTCTTGTAGTTGAAGAAACAAGCCGCTACAAACCGCTTACCGGTACGTAAGTAATTTTGGTTTGACTTTGCCCACATGTCCTCTGCAATCACACCATCCGTATTCAAACTATAAATTATCATACGATAATACTATAATGTTATATGGATCACCTAATGAATTCTCAAAAGTTCACTAGATCCCACTAGATTCCATTGTATCACCATCATCGTTCTGTTGGCAACAACTTCTTACTCTAAAATAGATGACTTGCCGTTATCGATGATGCTGTAATAACAACATTGTATATATTTGGCGAATTATAGGCAGTTAATATGTTTTGAAAATATTTCTGGAGGTGATCCGGTCCGAAGAAACTATAGGCCAACAACAAGTCTGTTAATGTGATCGATAAATAAATTTTTTGTGTGGTGTATAATTGATCCGATATACGCGGCACCCGTTGCCACTGTTGAAAATATATTAGATTCCGTAACAAATGCTCTGTTTGTGGGTACAACGGGAACATATCTAGGAGTAGATTAAATATTTTTTTAAAAAATCAAAAAGTATATGCATACGTATATTAATCAGGAATCCAAACTCCAGGGGGAATTTTTCTTTTAAAAAATCTTTCTGAAATATGTTTAAGCTGGACTTCAACTTCAGCTGTTGTTTATGTGATTTGCACAATTTTAATATGACCCCCATCAATTTTGTATTTAAAATACTAATATGTAGTATAATAAAAATTTGCAGATTTTGATGCTGTTAATAATCGCATACCCTAGCGCATTTGATGAGAATTCGATTCACATAATAAAACATAACATATGGATTACCATTACCATGCATTGAGGAGTAATTCCACTTTTGTTTAAGTTGTGTAATCCGGCCGATAAGCATGATACTACTGATGCTACGAGAATATAGGATTGTGTCTACTCACGGTCGTCGGGTTGAAAATGGGTATGGGTATTTATGTTGGGTTTGTATCGTTATCATTGCAAACACGTTAATGTTCATTTATCTTTATCTACGACATTTACCTTTAACTTGGAACGACTAAAAAAGGTGTTTTAAGCACACCGCTAAATTCCTCCGTATTGCCTAGGTTTTAAACATATTGAAAAATGTTGAACCACACATTATTAAAAACTTTGTTGAGTTCTTCAGCTTTTTAAATACGTCATGTATATCGAAAAAGCTTAGATGAAGTCCGTAGAAGAATCTTTCAATGAAAGAATGGCTTACAATATCACGAGAAAGTTTACGGCTTAACACAGATGATATGTGGTGATAAATACATTACGTTCATTGCTAAGCCATCAAGACCGTGTCAATATGATGCTGCCAATTAAGATGAGAGTCTAAAGTTATTCTTAAATACCTATAAGTGTCAACAAGCTCAATATTGACATTTACTACAGTAAGACTAGGTAACATAGGAAGAGGTTTGTACATTGAACGGAATACCATGTATTTAGTTTTAGCCAAGTTTAAAGACAACATATTGTCATTAAAAAAATAAGCAAAATATCATGAGACATAAACTGTAGTCCGTCCCTAAAGATTAGAGGGATTACCCATATCATTTATGAATAACAAAAATAACATAGGGCCGAGTACACGGCCTTGAGGTGCACTGTACTTCACCAGGCTACACTTACCAATAGCACCATTAAAACCCCAAACGAATTGTTTTCTATTTGAGAGTTATCTTTTCATTATATCACGGGATTTCCCTACTAGATCCATAGTAATTCAATTTATCTAATTATAATCCATGGTCCACAGTACCAAACGCTTTCTTTAGATCTAAAAACAAAGCACATACATAGCATCTATCATTTATGGAACATCAGTTCCTGAACATTTCGGAAACTATATTGAAAATTATATTGTGAGGCTTTAAAAACGAATTAACCCGCAATCCTAACAATTTATCTATACAAATAACGTATAGATATTGGTCTGTAATTGTTAATTTAGTTTTATCACCACATCTTTTGAAAACTGGAATAACTTTAGATAATTTTAAGCAATTTGGATACATTCCAGTTTCAAAAACTTTATTAAATGCTGCATAAAATCTCTAAAAAAATTGTTCACGTGTAATTTTAAAACACCACTGCAAATATGGTCCACATCCTTTCTTGAATTCCAAATCAATAATTAAATTAAATATGTCAACAAATGTCGTAGGCTTTATAAATATAGTTTGATTACTAGCGTTACAAGAATTTAATTTAAACATATTTTTGAGTTGAATTGAGATGCAATTCTCTATCCATCAGATATTATTTCCCCACCATTGTGAAAAACAAGGTTATGATCGTTGCTGTTAGTTCTACCCAGTAAAGAATTTATATTAAATCACAAGTTACGTTAATCGGGAACACCTCCAAAAACCGTTTCAAAATATATCTTTGTGGATGGCAGTGAAATATGACCCAAATAACAAAAATAAGCCTGTATTAGTATATACACTGTTAAAAAAATTCTTATAAGAATTTTGAGTGAAAACTAGAAAATAAACTCAAAAAAATTATTTGACATTCTTCATAATACCCCGGAAAATCATTTCCATTTTTCTTCATTTGTAAGTAGTTTGCAGAAGATAATTTATTTCAATATATCTAAATGCCGGGTATAAAAACCGCAGTACTCTCCAATTTTGTGGTCAAAAAAAAAAATTGTGTAGAAAGCCACTATGGAATTTACACGATAATCCAGACAGAGAAGAAAATCAAGTGAGCTAAAGGACATTTCCAAAAAACAGGATATTTCTGAATTTTGCTCTGGTAAATGGAGTCGTTTCGTTAGGTATAAGTAGTTTTAGTTTAAATATATTACTACAACCGTGGAGTTGGTCGGAAAATGACTATAAGATAACAAAATGAAATGAACCTAGTTTCCAAATATCCTTTTTAGTTCTGCTAAATTTAGTCGATTTTATTAGCTTGCGTAATTCTTGTTAAAATAAATTCTGGTTATCGTAGAGTTTGTCGGAAAAATCACCTATGTAAAAATAAGGGCCTAATAAATTAATTAGGTGCAATTTCCAAACGATACCGAGAATAAGACATCATTTTTAGTTGTGGAAAATGAAGACGAGTTTATTGGATTAAATAAAATTGGTTTAGATAAATTCTGAATATGCTAGAGTTTGTCGGAAAATTTCACTATGTCCAAATGTTAGCTTCAGGTTGACACAATCAACTAAATCCAGAGCCATTCCCATATCTAGGGGGATAGGTGTCATTTTTTGTTCTCCCAAACCTAATCGATTTTATTGGTTTGAGTAGTTTTAGTTTAGATAAATTCAGCATATTCAGAATTTATCTAAATTTAAACTACTCAAACTAATAAAATCGATTAGATTTGCGAGAGCAAAAAATGATAAATATCCCCTAGATATGGAAATGGCTCTGGATTTATTCGATTGTGTCAACCTGAAGCTAACATTTGGACATAGTGAAATTTTCCGACAAACTCTAGCATATTCAGAATTTATCTAAATTAAAACTACTCAAAGTTATATCATCGATTAGATTTGCGAAAGCTTAATGTGTTTTATTTTTTCTCGATTATTTCTCACTCTTTCTTTCATATTTGCAAAATATGTACATAAATCGAATATGAAAAAATGTGGCACTTATTTCCGTCTCTTTCTATTATAATATAGTTATTTTGCAAATATTTTATTTTAACAGTGTAAATACTAATACTGTTCTGCATTAAAAATTTCTAATTGGATTTGTATATGTACACGGGATTTTTTTGGGATAAACTTCACAACCGTCTTTTTGGCGAAATATTTTTCATGTTTAATTTCTTTATCAATTTCGATAAGTCTTTTTTATAATCGATTTCATTTGAGTTTGCTGTTGAACTACAGTTGCCGCTTGCATTTCTTTAAAATTGATGCCTTTTTATTATTTAATTGCCATAAATCGTACGTGATTCAAGGGCAATACGATTTTTTTAATTTAACTAATTTTTTAGTAATGCGAGTGTGTACTTAATTATTAGCTCTTCATATTTCTCTGTAATGTTAGAAAAATCTATATAAGCATTTACTCGATTGTAATCAATTATTTTCTTTTCTAAAGGTTTATCAACTCATTTGATTATACGAGAAATGTGAAACATCCCATTAAACCCATAAAGAACATGGTCAACAATATTTCTTGATTTAGTTTCAAAATTATACCTTGTTACTATCCCATAACTTAACAATAAATTTGTATAGTCTGTCGTTATAGGAGTAGATTTATTTAAAGGTACATTAATATCGCCTAGAGCAATGTTGTTATACTTTATATGAATAACTAATTCTAATTCTATAAAGAAAATATCAATATTCGAGTCAGGTGGGCGATAAAACGCGGTGGTATAATTTCGTGAAAAACCGTTAAGTTTTATTTGTATAAACTGAAATTCAAATTTTTGATTCGTCAGTTTTAATTATATCGAAGTTTACATTATTCCTAATACACATCACAATACCACCACCGATTCTATCACCTCTGTGCGTAAACCACTTCTGAAACCATTTATATTATAAAAATTAACATTTTGGATTTTAATCCAAGTCTCACTAACAATAATTATATGAAAATCGGAATTAAAATTTTCAATGAATTCGAGAATCGACTGAAATTTATCAAAATTATTCATATGTGCGCAAAGCCAAGTTAGAACTGTTGATCGAATTAATATTTATTGTAGTCGGTCTCGCCAAGAAAATATTTATTTATACAATTATCACTAAATATATTATCTAAGTTGCAGATAGCCAGCCACAATAAATAAAAATATTATTCCACCCAAATATTAAAGGAATATTCATAATCGCACTCTCAAATGAATTGAAAAAATATACAAATAAAAATATTGTAGTAAAGGGTTCTGTTCTCTACTACAATCTTTTTAACCATTTAAACATTTATAAGGTTCTATTTATAATATAGCGCCTAAAAGTCTATGTATTTGTACTTGAAAAAATAAATGTGAAAAAGCCAAATGGAACCAAAAGTTTGACGTGATGTTGCAAAACTGGAACAGCTTTTGATAATGCGATTGATATCATTGAATGAATGTATGTGATAAACTTTTGAATCAGTGGATTAACGTAAGTAAATTTTGGTTTCATTACACCACAAAAATTGAAATGTATACTTAAGTTTAATATGAGTGGTTGCCAGCCGATTAAGCCAGTTTAAACTAAATACTACAGAGATTAACCGTCAAGGTATTACAGTAGTAACATTTTCCGACGATACAGCTAAGATTAGAGATATAATCATCGAATATAGGAAAATGCACTGGCTAATGGTAAGAAATGCTGGGCTCTGAAAACATTACAAATTGCTTCTGTGCCGGGCAGAATACTAGAATAAGTATGAACCTGTGGTATTCAACTGAGCTTGTGCAAGAATATCATCCACAAATGATACAATGTGTTCAAAATAAAGTGAAAATTTTCAAGAGATTTAAAGATGAACTGCGTCACCAACTAAATACAGCAGCAAGCAAGGGAAACACGCAAAGTGATTGTCCCGACATGAAAATGCAGACATACCGTCGTATATTAAATACCAACCCAGTGAGAAGATCTCAAAGGCAGAAACCTTTGGACCTGGGCAGTTCTAATTAGAACAAAGAAATTATTGTTACAGCGGTAACCAATAGGTTATTCTTCGCCAACTAAGAAACTTATATAAAATAGATAAGTTACTAGATGATCTCTGAATCAGCACCTGAAAAAAAGGTGAATGCCAAATGGTTACTTAAATTAACAAAACATCGAAAAACAATCGTTTTGCTTTCGTATAATAAGGTAGTCAAAGTGTATAAATGAATTTTTTTTAAAACAATGGTAAATAGGAGCGCTACATATACCATGAGCCAAAGGTGGCCATATAATCTGGTCCTAATTGAAATCGCCTATACTAAAATATTTTTTTTTTGTATGAACTTAGCCATACCCTTGGCTAAGCACAAAAATTTAGATGGTCTGCTTATAAAACATAGCTTCAAGAAATCCTTCAAAAAATCATCATACTCGTACCCAATGACCATTCAAAAGATTTGTGGATATTGTAAAGTTGATCAAAATTGTGCCACCGTTTTAAACTAAGATTTTTTCAAAGATAAAATTTGATCGTTGTTTTTGTTTATTCTGCGCGCGTAATTGCATGAATATTGCAACTGTGTATGTTAAACCGTTAAAATTAATACATTTATACGCTGATAAAGCGAAAAATTAAAATACAAGAGCGACTTCTTCAGATTGTCCATTGAAATTCTTTTACAAAGGGACGAACAACAACTAGTTGCATGTAAACTAATACTTCCGAAGGCTCGTATTATAATTAAAAATTATTTTATTTTAGAATTTACTGTTTTCTTCGCCACAAATACGCTTGGTGAAAATAAAAGAAAACATTACTGACCAAAGAGCACAGTGAGCTTGAATAATGTTTGTCACTGCAGACATCGAAGTAATTATATAATTTAATAAATATTATATGGAGAGAAACCTACAACTATGGCTTATGATATTAGGAAATGTATAGTATAATACATGACACATTAAAATATATTGTGTGAAACTAGCTGAGACCCGTTGCGAATAATATGCTATTTTTATGTGATGAATTTTGCCAACATTTCTATGAAGTTCGCCTCAATCTATGCATTATTATAAAACACACTCATTTGAAAACAAGTTCATTTCATATTGCTGTATGTAATACCTAGTTATACCAATTAGAAGCCATTCAAATTTATCCTATAATGCGTAAATTATGTTTCTCTTAAGTTCTATGTATGTGAAGATTAATTATTTTAATTTTTATAATTTTATTAACCCAGGAAGATAAAAGTAATCTAACAACTAAAACTGTAACCAGCGAGGTACTCATTCTTATTTCACGAGGAGGTATATAATAGAGCACCTATAAAGATGAAAGAACAGTTAATGAAGGCAGTAAATTCTTGAGAATATATAAATAACTAAGGAATCAAGATCAGTATAGAGATTGAATTGTTATTTAATCAAATTCAAGGGTTTTTACTCATCTTGTTGTGAAGTTATTTATGTTCTGTAGTACGTTTTCATCGATGGAACTTAAAATATTAAAGTTCAGTTATAAACGTTCAAATAAAACCGTTCTATAAATTTTCCACCAAATGAGCACTTGTTGATGATCCAAAGATCACCTAATACCTATACGTTCTTTCATATAAGAATCCACTCTTAATAAAAATTGAGGTAGCATATCAAACCTTAAAACAAAGTTATTTTGTTGGAAACCCTGCCAAATGCTTTGCTGAAGCTAGTAGTAATAACGTCGACCTTATACCTTCATAACGTCGACTGTCTTTCTCCGTCATACCTGCTCATCTATTGTAGACCAGTAATTCCTTTTCCATTGCCCTAGTGAAAGGTATAAATTTATTTCTGGTCTTATTGTAGTCTTTTCGTCTGATTTAACATTCAGACGACACATTGCTTCTAATATACTGAAGGCGTATGTCATGTTGGATTTCACGAAACGCAACTGCTTACTTTAAAATCGGCATATAATGCCACCTTCGTTCGCACGGTACTAAAATACGGATCTCCAATTTTATCTCCAAATTATAATAGATATTTCAATAGCATCGAATCTGATCGCGTTCGCGACTTATCGCGATGGTTGAAATCTTCTTAAACTGCATTGCAGTTTTTGTACATCCGAGGAATGAGGTTTTGTTTGCGGTTTTGCAAAAATTTGCCCTTTACAATATTTACTTGTGTCTACCTCAGTTGAAAATCCTCTCCACGATTGATATATCTTCTACTTTTAAACAGAATTAATTGAATTTCATAATACTCTGACTAATTTCAAATGGCGCTTACATTACATGACTTCAGTGCTAAGTTTCAAATCAAAGTTCACCGGCATAACAAAAACTTCAGTTTTCCAAAACACTTCTACTTACTGCGGAGCATAAAAGTAAATTTACAAATGGGACTCGACTTTTATGCAGTGCTTAATGTGCCGCGCGAAAGCTCTTTAGCTGAAATAAAGTTAGCTTATCGAAAATGGGCAATCGCTACTCATCCTGATCGTAAACCGTATCCCAAGCATCCAGAAAATCCACCAGAAGGTATTCCATGTGAGTTTCTTAAGAATCCATTACCAAAACTTCCAAAGGGCGCTTACTGGGAACTAATAAATGAGGCATACGACGTACTATCTAATCCATTATGGCGTCAAGTGTACGATACATATGGCGAAGAAGGTTTAAAATCTGGTGTACCCGCACCAAATGGATACATTCAACCATATGTTTACCATGGCGATTTTATGGGAACGTTTTGCAGTGTTATTGGAACGTGCTCACCGTATGCGGATTTAATAGATGCCGTGACTAATCCACCTCCACTATATACTCTACAGTGTGGCGCTACTGGAGTGAAATATAAAGAACACGACATTGAAAAAATTATTTTTCTCGATTTGAAAGAAGTGTTCTATGGTGGAATGAAAAAAATGAAAATCCTTCGGCAAGAATTCGTTGATGAATCAAAAACATTCACAAAAATTCGGGAGAAAATATTGACCGTCCGTTTTCCACCAGGTGTATTATCTGGTACACGCTATAAATTTCTGGAAGAAGGAGACCAAGGGCCAACTCGAATTCCAGCTGATATTGTTTTTATCATAGCCGATACACCACATCCCGTTTTTACACGGGACGAGGCAAATTTATCGATGGGTTATGATATTTCATTGAGAGAAGCGCTTTGCGGATATAAGTTTAACATCGAAACGGTCGACGAGCGCTATTTAGATATTTTGATCACAGATGTAATTACCTCAGATTATGTGAAAACAATACATGGCGAAGGTTTACCAACGGCAGAAAATTCTGATGTGAAAGGTGATCTGTTTATACGATTTCGAATTACACTACCAAAATATGTTGATCGTGCGGACAAACCAAAACTGAAAAAGATTTTAGACGAGATATATAAACAGCCTCGAAATCAAGATCCAAAACCAGTATTAATATCAAACATATAAATAATATGTTTCTTAATTTTGGTACATACAAATGATATTCGTAAAATTTTGCTTCATTCTGTGAATTTTTAAAATTTTCCTTTGTAATTTTTCAACTTATTTTTGTGTAGTATGCAAAAAACTTTCGTTAGATGTCTCTATGCAAGGTTCTGAACCAAGGTAAAAATAATTCTACACTTTATATTACAAAGTTTTAACACTAGATGGCCCAACACGACTTGCCCAGAAATGTATTGATTTTCTGAAATGTTAAGCGATTTATTAACAGAATTTACAAGAAAACCAAATTGTTTCGAGTTATTAAAAGATATAAATAATTTATTACAAAATAAAAATTAACAACGTATTTAATCTTTGAAATTAATATTTTTAAAAGATAAATCTAAATACAATACACGTGGTCAAATACACTACCAATTCTGAAGATCATCTTGAAGTGCAAAATGTATGTCATCTGAGCTCACATTCAATAAAATCTTTCGATATAAATCATTTCGGGATGCTTCACAAATTATAAGGCGCAATTCACCAAGCTTTGAACAAATTTTTAAAACATGACCAGTTGATGGTAGTGTAACACCAGCAAACGCAGCGAGAGATTCCATTTGTGTGTATACACCCAGGAATGTTGTCTCCTCCACTCCAGTACGGATTGACTAATAATATACATACATAAAAAAAATTGTTACAAAATATAATTTTCAAAAACCCGGGCTCAACCGGGATTTGAACCCGGGACCTCTCGCACCCAAAGCGAGAATCATACCCCTAGACCATTGAGCCGCTTAAAACTAATACCAAATATTGAGAATATAAACGACTATAACAATAATAGCGGTTGCTTACCTCTGAACTAACTGCTTGCAAAAATAATTTCTCAAATTTGGAACACTTTTTGATGGCTTGAATTTTTCCACTCGAAATCATTTCACCCAATGCTTGTTGTACGTGTGTCAAATTAACAATAACCTTTGGTTTATCGCCAATATTGGTATCTTCTGCAATTTCGGTCGCTCGGCGGCAAATATCCAGGGCACGCCTTGCGTCTCCAGACACAGCCGCAATTTTGCGCGATACTAATTGTACCGCTTCACTTTTAAAAGAATCACAGCCAGCAAGACGATCGGTCACAATTTCTTGGAGTTGCTTAAATGTATATGGCAGAAATGTGAGGCGGGTTAACCCAAGTCGCGACGTAACTTTGCCGTGAAGGAAGCGCTCTGGCAAATCCATGGTATTTGCAATTGTAATTACAGCTAATTTAGATGCACTTTTTGTCGACCAATCGAGTAAATTATAAACTACGTCTTGGCGCCGATTACAAATTATATCCAATTCGTCGATTAACAGAACAGTTGGGCCACGTTTTGGTGAAGGTGTCATAAAGCGTTTCTGCAATAAACTATATGCTTGTTTCCAAGCAATTGTTTTTCCTGTGAGCTGCCGATAAATTTGAACGTATGCTTGTTGCGGTTCAGTGAGCCGAAGTCCATTTATTTCAATATATTGGAATTCGGGTATTTCCTCAGCTTCTGCTTCTCGCTTAAGAGTTTGAATTACTTCAGTAACAGTAGCCGTTTTTCCCGTTCCTGGAACACCAGACACGTACATGCAACCTCCACTTTGATCAACAATTTTTCGCTCTAAGAATGAGTAAATATTATCGAATTCAGATTCACGACATGGAAGACTTTTTGGGGCTGCCGACACATGCAAGCGTTCTCGAGTTAACTGAATATCTGATTTTCTTCTGGTACTGTCTTGTTCACGCATCGCCAGCTTAGGTGTGATAACACCTTCCCGAATCAATTTTCTCGCGGATGATGGTGTCCGAGTAGAAGACTTGGGAGTTTCAAATTTATTCTCGTTTTTTCTGCTAGATTTTGGAGTACGCATAGGCACAAAATCTTCATCTTCATCGTCTGTTTCATTGTGGTTGTCCCTACGCTTTCGCCTGCTAATCGGAGTGGTGGCATCATGTTTGAGTTGCTTTAATTTAGGTCTGCTTAATCCATCAGCTCCATCGCCAAACTCTTCTACAATATTCGAAAGTTGAATATTTCTTTTGGGTGTTCCAACAGTCGGTGTTCCGGGGGTTTTTAAAATACTACGTCGACGGGCTGTAATCGCGAGCCCCTTTGGTGTATGTACATCTATACTTTGGCGTCGAGCAATTTTCTTTGGTGTTGAGTTATTATCAATCTCTCTTAATACCATATCACTACCTAAATCTTGCGAACGCTTTCGTGATGTAATTCCATTAGCTTTTGCGGGATGTTGCACTTCGTTATGAATTGATAAGGACTTATTATGATGCTTCTCTGATATCCTTAATTTGATTTTGAATTTGTCCTTTTCTAAAGAGGCCTGATTTACAATGGAATAATTTAGGATATCATCATCATCATCATCATCATCGGCAGTTTCATCATTTTGATTATCAAGGCTCAGTTTCCGGCGAACTGAGGTTTCAGTTCCCGATTTCCGTCCTTCCATTTCTTTGGCCTCTTGCTTAGCTGACATGCTCACAATTTTAAATGGAGAAACAACATTTTTTGTTGAACCCTTCTCACTACTTTTTACTACAGAGTATGCACTCTTTCGAGAGCTCGTTGGTGTTCTAGACAATGATAACTTGCTTGTTTTATTCGGAACACTATCATCGAATAACTCGTCTGAATACGAATATGGCACAATTTTGTAACTTTTACGCCCTTTAATTCGAATCAACTTATAACGGCAAACATAAGTAGGTTGTTTGGGCTGAGCGAATCTTTTTCCTAGTATAGTTACCGGGATTTTGTCTTCCATACCAAACACTACAAAACACTTTCGAAAAATTGTCTCGATCGAGATATCCCGGTCGAACGGTCTAAAATCTTGCAAAATTTCACAATCAAAATCAAACACATAATTTTCATCCGCCAAAATATTCTGCGGCAACTCGTTACATCTCGAATACCACTGAATGTACGCACGATACGGATCGTAGCCTAGTGGTGCTTCAAATACTTCGTACATGCGAATTATTTCACCAATATTACACGTTTTAAGTGATTCGGGATCGTTCGAATCCGCATTAGTTATTAACACAAAATCACCAACACTTAATTTAAGCGGGCCGAATATACACGATTCATAAAAATATGCGTCTTTTTTCGCCAATTCGGGCTCTGGAATATCTTTCACTTGTTTTCCAATCCATTCAACCGCACCGGACGAACTTAATCCAAATTTGATTGGCATTTTTAATGTTTTTGTTCGATTGAAATGTATTTTTGCAAACCCAAACAAATTTTATTAAAAACGATTACACAACATGAACAATATTATAAAAAAACAAGACTAAAATAATTAATTATTGCTGATTGAATTAAAAACTTGTCCTCAAAACTAGATGAATATTTTTGTGTTCGTCGTCAAATGAGTGTCAAAATTTCGCGGGAAAATTTCGTATATTTTGTAGGGTTGCAAGATAAAACTGTACCAAAATAAGAAAATATAGAATATTTCGGACACAAATGTCTATTGATAGATGGCACGGGCAACGCACAAAAAGTTTTGAATAATTTGAATATCAGTTTGTGTTGCTATTAATAATTTAGTATAATTTTTAATAGCTGTTTAGTCTAATATTAATAGTGTTTATAATTTTTAGTTTAATTGCCGATGGTGAATGCTAATATCTACTATGTTTGTTAAGGGTTAGGTAGATAATTGCACAGAAATACATTTCGTTAAAGGAGAAGACGAAACATGAACCAATGTAACAGCATCGTTTCAGCCGATAAGTTGGTTCATGGCTCACCTTCTGCTTCGTACTGAGTCATCTCCGCTTGTCAGAGAAATAACTTCAAATTGAGCAATTATGTTATTCCGCCTTTCCACACTTTGATTGTCATGATTTTTTCCTCGTTTCGGGGAAATTTGAGATTCTTTTTTCGACAATTTCTTTTGATTTTAGTGATTCTCGCACTACTACAAACTTCAAATATTTTCAGGCTGTTTTCAAAATTTACTTAAATAAAAACCGAAACACATAAAAAAAATTGCACTCACCTGGCATTGGATCGTAGGAATCCGAATGCAGTAAGATTACTAACAAAGTCAAATCATGAAATTAAAATTGTTGATCGTGGTATCAATCAAAATTGATGTTTTTCGTAAAGGAGCGTTGATGTTACGATATAATTTTCATAATATTTCAAAAAAAAGAAAGCTGCCACTTCTGCTGGTCCGATTTCAGCCAAAAATCACTGGGAACTCCCAATTTATAAGAAAAGCTTAAGCATGAAATTTCATCTCGATCAGTTTATTGTCTGGGGTGAAAAGAGCGAATGGACATTTAGTCTACACGGAACCACAAACACACACACACACAGAGATTTTTTAAAAACTATTATTTTTCTTCGACGATATAGCGAATGGCAAATCTGCAAACAAAATTGTTCATGTTTACTATTGTTTATTTTACTACGTAAAAGAAAGTTAAAGTCAGTTAGTAGTACCACAGAATATATTCTGTGGTAGTACTACATCTTCGCTTGATTTAGAACATTCAGACTTGAATGGTCAAAATCGGTCGATTAAAATACTCGAAATTTAAAAAAATCGACCAGTCCATCGCGATCGACCTTATGGACACCTCTGCACTATATAGTATATCTACTTAAAGAAAAATCGGAGAAGTTCAGTTCAAACCAACTCAGGAATTATTTGAATAATCAAGGCATACACTATCTCTTCATAGTTGCGGTTATACACTTCAGCAAAATGGAGTTACTGAGCGAAAAATTGTTCAATAATTGAAACGTGATAGTATTTATTTTATTGCTAGATACCAAAATGGACAACGTTTTTTGGGGTAAAGCGATAATGACTGTCAATTACTTGCAGAATATATTACCATCAATATATAAGCCGAAACTGAATTATCTAAAAAAAATAAAAATCTAAAGTCCATGTCCACATTTCTTAGCTCACATTTGTTATGATGAGCATTCGAAATCGAACAGATTATTAAACAAATCAACGAAGAAAATTACTATAAGTCAAAATGTTAAATTTTTGGAACTTGAAACGAATGTTAAATCTACCTGATAATATTGTTGGGGCAAAGAAGCAAATAAAAGTTTTAATCTAGAAAAAATGATCAATTCAATCAAAAGACAGTTGATTCATTAATAATGATCAAATTAATGAAAGTTATGATAATGGTTCGAATGTAAATTTAACTGTGAAAGAGATTGAAATTTTGACTTTGAATCCGGAAAATTCGAACGTCAAAAAGTATTAAAGGTATGATAAAACTGGGTAGGAACGGTTCTACAAATTAAGTTACGTAGTACATCAACACAAATCAATTTAATTGAAAGCCAGATTTTTTTGTTTAGTTCTCTTTAGGAATTACTTGCTAGTGACAACAAATATAAATAACGGAACATGATTAATGGAATGAAATTTCGGTCTTCAAGAAGCGTAGCATTCATTAATTCTTACATTTTCTATTCACCATTAGTTCTTGCATTTTCTTTTCGCTATCACCATTTCAAATGTTAATAGTTTTTAGGAGATTTCTGAGACCCCAGAATTGCGAACATTTATGGGTCGTTCAAATTTGTTTTAACAAGAACCCCAGAAATACCCATTGGAATTTTTACTTCTAAAAATTTCTGAATGTCATTTGGTTAGGATCTAATCAAATTTTACCTACAAGTCCGTTAATCAAAATATTGAAACGAATGTGTTAATAACGGTTGTCCTCACTTTTGTTAGATTTCAAATTTCGCCCTTCGTAGAAGGACACGATTCATGTGATCTTCGTTAATATTTTAGTATAACAGTTTCATATTATATTTCACAAATCATCGATATTGCATTGCCGATAAACTCTCCGAATTAATATTATATTGACCATAAGCTTGTCTATTTAGATCTATTTATTCCATTCAATATCCACTGTTGGTCAGTTTTTCTTGTTTGGGCATTTTTTTTTTTTTTTATTTATTTATTTTGCACTAGCCCCAAAATATGGTGCCATTTGGCCCAGTTTCAATATTTACAATTTTTACAATTTTCATTCAAATTTTACAAATTTTTAAATTTTACAAATTTTTAAATTTTACAAATTTTCAAATTTTACATTTTTATTTTTTTTAATTTTAATCTTTTATTCATCTTTCACGCATCGATCCCCTTTCATACTTCTATCTGATTCATTCTTATAAAATCATACACATTCTTATATACTTGCATCCCCATTCGTAATAATTCAGTCAGATTCCTTGCGCTCAAGACGCCATCGAACATTTGTCTATTCTGATTGAATGAAGAACATTTCAGAATCAAATGTTCGATGTCCTCCACAACCAAACAGCTTTCGCATAATTCACACTCAATCAAATTGCGTTTCTTCAAACACTCTTTCCAATTACCATGATTCAATCTCACACGTTCCATTGTTCGTAACATTCTAGTATCTCCTTTGATCTCCTTAAAAAAAGGTCGAATCAAAGGAGAACTAACCAGCTCAAAGTACTTCTTGCCTTTCACCTGACATTTTTCAATAAATTCGCTCTCCGATTTTCTCCACAGATTCACCTGAAACATGCGAAGTACATCTCTTGCATCCATGAATTCATATTCATTTATACCTTCAACCAAGCAACCCCGTTTTGCAAGCATATCGGCTCTTTCATTACCTTCAATTTGTAGGTGTGAAGGTATCCATTGAAGAATGACCTCACTCCCACAAGATTGAACGTATTCATACAACATTTCCACATACACATTTCTATGAGTTCCCCCACCCTTACTAATCAATTCTAACCCACTCCGGGAGTCGGAGAATAACACTACTCTCCTCCTCCCTTGTGCCATTGCCAACTTGATCCCTTCCATAATTCCAATCAACTCTGCATTCATTATACAGATACTTTCATGCACTCTTACCATTTTCTCTTTCCTCATTGAAGGAATAAAAATTCCTACACCTACTCGCTCACCACTCACACTAGCATCTGTATAAACTTCCACATGTGCAAAATAATTTGTTCGCATTTTTAAAAACTCACTCTTAACCGATAACTCATTCATCATTGCTTTTGTTGTATCACCAAAATTCAAACGCACAATTAGATTGCTCGGAGGGACTTTCGGATTTACGGGCCGAATCTTGGAGAATATATTCATATTCTCCAAGATCACCCGTGACCGTTGTGTTCTTTGGTAATCCGTCCCTCTTTGCAACCTCTCTTTCATTTCATTCACCAATTTATTGTCCTTAGTCAACATTCGCACAGTCTCGCACAGGTGAGTCACCCAATTCAGACCATAGAGTGTGTATTGGGGTTGATTTAATCGCCCCAATACCACTCTGGCACAAGCATTCTCCACAGTCATCAACTTTTTAAAACCGACTTTAGACCCATCACCATAAATGCTCATTCCATATGCAATTTTCGATGACACTATCGCCTTTCGTAACATATCAGTCACACAAGGATGAGCTCCCCATTTCGGTTTGCTCACCCTTTTAATCACATTCAATCTGCTCTTGCAGTTATCGGCTAATTTATCCATATGTACACGAAAATTTAATCGCTTATCAATCCAGATTCCCAAATACCTAGTCAAATTTACACACTCTATTCTTTCATTATACACTTGCACATCTACCATACGATTTGTTCGAAAAGTCATACTACAACATTTTCTCGAATTTACGCCCAAATTCAAATCAGTCAAACATTCTGTTACCTGATTCACACATTCTTGAGCCCGACTCAAAGCCTCCTCGATGGTCTTCCCCTTGCCCATCAGAACAAAGTCATCTGCAAATTGCAAAATGATTTTGTCCGGGGAGTTAAACCTATGCACCGAGCTCGTGTATAGATTGAAGAGAGTCGGTGAGATTTTACTGCCTTGGGGTAGGCCTATATTCACCGTTCCCTCCAACCTATACCCTCTACCACACAACACTAACTTTCTGTCATTCATGAACTCATACACCCATTTGCAAATTTTCCAAGGAAACCCCAGGTCCAAAAGGACCTGAAAAAGCTTCCCCGGAACCACGTAATCATATGCCCTTTCTATATCCAAAAATACCGCCACAACATACTTCTTTTCCTTTCTTACTTCCCATACAAACTTTTCAACACATTCATTTGCTGAGTGGTTACGGCGGAACCCAAAGGTGGTTTCCGGCAACAAATTACCCTCATTCACCAATTTATCTAAACGACTTTTCATCATACCATTCACAATTTTGACAAATACATTCAACATACATATTCCCCTGTAATTTGTTGCTATATTTTGGTCCCGATCTCTTTTCGGAATGGGTACCACCCTGCTTTCCTTCCATTTTTCCGGTATTTGAATATTCATCCATACTTGATTAAGAATTCGAAGCAATGCCACCTTGGCTTCGAACTCTAATCTACCAATCATTTTATAACTCACTCTGTTAGTTCCGGGGGTAGTAGATTTGGAGGATTCTAAAACCCCACGGAACTCATCCCATTCAAACTCCTTACACATGCCATTCATCAGTTCACTTTCATTATCAAGTAACAAAAATTCATTCCTATCACCCAAATTGTTTCTAACATTCATCATCATTTGTAAAAAGACTCCTCCCTTCTCTCTATCATCTAACACTGCATTTCTGCCTTTCGCTCTATAGCCTCTCACTCTATTAAAATTATCCCATACATCCTTTGTTGTTGTCCTATGTGTCATTTTGGACACATAGTCCCGCCAACTTTTCCTCTTCGCTCTACGTATAGCCTTTTTCAATTTTGCATTCATTCTTCCATAATTTATTCTACATTCATGACATATACACCTATTGAACTCTCTCAATGCTATCCGTTTCCTTTCATACCAATACTGGATTTCATTATTCCACCAACCATTCACCTTACATTCATTCCCTGTTACATGTATACAGCACATTTCATTTACTCTCTCTATTTCATCCTCAAGTTGGTTAACCTCATTTGTTATGAGAATCTCATTCATACGTTCTACCCATTTCTTACCATTCAAAATAACCTTACGGTCTATGTCAACATTTACACCACCTAAGCACGTCCTGATCAAATAGTGATCGCTACCCAAATTCTCATCTGTTACATTCCAAGTGACTTGGGCCGCCAACCCACTAGACATTAATGTTAAGTCTAATGCATTGGCTGTCGACCCCACAGACGGTATCCTTGTTGACTCACCATCGTTCAGGATCACGAGATCGGAATCCAAAATTAGTCGAGTCAACAAGTTTCCACAAGCATCATTTCTTTCACACCCCCAGACTCTCGAATGCGCATTCATATCACCCCCTACAATCAGGTCACTTTTTCCTTCCACCCAGTCAAGCAAAATTTGAAAATCTCTCAGGTTTTTTTCTCTATCACTCACTGATACAATTGGAGTTGCATATACACTCACAAATAACAAATTTCTGTCCAGATTCCGAGTTTTGGCAGCGATAACCTCGATGCGCTCGAATGTCGGTGTGTCGCACAGGACCAGGCTGATATTGGTTCGCGCCAATATCGCCACTCCACCAAAGCCATCAGCCCTCGGTCTGGACAGAAAATTGTACCCTTTTACCCGAAACGTCTTACCCGCACGCTCCCAAGTTTCACACAAAAGCATCACATTCACATCATTTTTGGCCAGATAATTCCGCAACATATCACCATTGGCATACATGCTGCGGATGTTTATCTGTCCAATTGTCAAGCATTCATTGGATCTTATCATACGCTCTGCCATTCAAGGAAAAGGAGAAAAGGAAAAGGGTTTTAAAAAGTAAAAATCAAAAAAGAAAAAAAGAAAAAAGAAAACTCATTCGAGATCATTCATACCTACATCGAAATCGGTTAAAACTGACAACTCGTTTTGGTTGAGAAATGTGTATCTTCTTGCCAATATTGCATCAATATTTTTTGTTGCTTCTGCTCCTATTTCAATTTTTGAACTGCTTGCTGTTAATTCTCGTGTTCCATTTGTTTTCAATTCTGTTTTCGTCATTGCCTCGTTGGCCTTATTAGTGTTGTTGTTCTTGTTGTTATTAAAGTTGTTGTTATTTTTATTATTATTGTTGTTACTGGTTATGTTATTATTATTGCTGCTCTTATTATTATTATTATTATTGACATTATTATTGTTGTTGTTTTGTAATGTATTATTGTCGCTATTATTTGGTTGTTTGTGATTTTGATTTAACGTGTTCTTTGAGGTCTCATGTTGGATTATTTCACTATACAATGTTTTTGTTTGTGCTCCAGTTGTATTCGCATTTTGTCTATAATACACCTCTTTGGCTTTGAAATATGTTATCCTTGCATCCGTTTTGATTTTTATTACAGCCTTCTCCAATAGGAATGTGGGACACTTCTGGTCAAATGCGGAGTGCTCCAGCTTGCAATTTGCGCAACTTATTGGTTCGCATGCTATGTTGTCATGTCCGTTAGGAATATTCTTTGCACATTTTGGACATACCGCTATTCTATCGCACCTAGTTTTTGTATGCCCATAGCGCTGACATGTGTGACACCTCATTGGGTTCGGATAATATGTTCTGACGTCGAGCTTTAAAAAACCAGCTTTTATAGTCAACGGCAACTCGGTCATGTTGAAAGTTAAGATCAGTAGCGGCGTATCTTGCAATTCATTGTTAATTTTCCTCTTTATTCTTTCAACTTGTATTACCTTCTGACTTTCGAGTTCCTTTGTAATCTCCTCCTCTTTTATCATTAAAAGGTCTCTGCAATATACTACACCTTTAGAGTGATTTAAGAATTGATGTTCTGTTACTTTTATTGGTATGTCACCAAGTTTTGTCGCACCTAGCATCTTGTTATATGCTTCCTCTTTGTCTAAAAGTACTCAAAGCTCCCCATTTCTTGTCCGTTGTGTCTCTTTAATTTGAATGGTTATCATAGATAATCCTTTCTCGATGTAGAAAGGTGATACTTCATTAAAAGTTTTGTTGTTTTCATCTACACGTTTGATCACAACATATTTGTGTGTAGATTTCGCGTCATCGAAAAAACTTCTTCGCCTTTTATTTTTGTTATCTTCAAGTCTCGCGTATCCTCTCGAATCGACAAGAGTCGAGAATCTATTTTCCAATGCACTCGGCATCCTGCCCGTAGGCAGTTACCGTATTAAATAAAAATTCGGTGTTTTGGTTTTGGACACCTTACCGTACAAAAAAAATATTTTCACCAAAATTTATTGTGTTTTAACAATTATTGTCTTTGTTAACACTCACTATTCACTCAGTCCACTTAGTACAATTGATTAAATGGCGCTTTTCTGTATGAAAACGCAATTCGGACTTGAACTTTAATATTAAAAAATTCACAAGAAAAAAAAATTTTCCAATATTTTTTGGAGCTGTCAATAAACTTTTCGCAATGAAAACGCAATTCGAACTGTTGTTTGGGCAATCTACTGCATTTTAACATTCTCGTATAAAAATACTGAAATAAAAGCGGCAGTTTGCAAGTAAAAGTCATATGCAAAGCAGTCGTGGCCGAGTGGTTAAGGCGTCTGACTCGAAATCAGATTCCCTATGGGAGCGTAGGTTCGAATCCTACCGGCTGCGCGAAGTCATTTTTGTGTCAAAAATGTTGTAATTTATAAATAATAAATTTTTAAAAATGGTGTAAAATTTATGTGTTTTCATTTTGTGGTTGTATTAAAATTAAAACATAATTTTCAATTAAATAATGATTAAAAAATATATACATTAAATATTGGTTTACGTCTTATATTTCTAGCTTAAATGGCTAAACAATTTGTATATCTAGATAGATTGTTTGGTGGCACTGTGTTAAATGCACGACCATTACTTCTAAGTACCATCTTGCCCCCCAAAAGAAATTAGAATAAAATAGAAAGATTTTTCCATTTCTCTTAAAATTACGAACAGTCTATTTCTGTTTATTTGTTAAAATTATATTTTATCCTAAATTAAAGTTTATAGTTATTTACAATTCAGGTGAATTCTTCCTTCGGACATAGCGAGCAAAATAATCGGGGCGCCAACATTTACATGAACCCGGTATTAAGAACCAATCGTAGTATAAACGAACTTGGAAGCAACCGATTTCATCGTGACCATCACAATGTGGAAGTTTTTGTGCATTATTTGCATCGTAACTGGAACCATCTGATGCAGTTGGCACTCCAGCCCTTTTTTGCAGATACTGTTGGTAAGCTTGGAAATCTTGTACAGGAGGCGCGGCTGTTGTCGTTGTTGTGGTTGAGTAATCTTCGGCTTGCGGATAGAAAATCTCGGCAACTAATAAACTAACCCATCGTGGTGATGATAAACATCCTCCATCCAGGTAATGACAACGCGCTTGAAGGCATCGCGTTACTTCAACTGTTTGTGTGAAATAACCCTCGTATGGAATTTGTACAACGTAACGCCAAGAACCTTGATAATTTTTGGCGAACACTGGTGTTGCATATTCAACTTTTGCAGGGCATGGTGTTGGAGGTCCATCATATCGTACTGGTCCTGTTTCTTCACGACGTTCGGCCGAACGAGATGTAAGTGATTCACCTTGAATAGCTTTGTATAGTGTACAAAATACTCCACCACCATCACAGAATTTTCGAGGTGATCGTAATTCGTCTTCAGTATTTGGGTCATCAGCAGAGCGGGCTACACGACCACTTCGACCAATTCTGTAAAAAAAACAGAAATAATATATTTTATTCAAATAACGAATATTTTCCTTACCCGTTGCTATCGATGTTTGCAACTGGCTCATCTGGAATAATTTGAGTTACTTTTGGCAAAGTGTCGTCAGCTTTTAAAATTGGCAGAGTTTTCGATAAAAACTTTAAAGTTTGGTTTCGAATTAGTTCACTGAAAAAATTAAACGATAAAAATACAAATAGAAAATTTATTTTCTGTTCAAATAACTTACAATGGGTACGGTTCACCTAATACATTTTGACGCATCGGATTCCGTGGTATATTTCCTTTATTCAAATCTCCGCAAATATTATTTACGGAAACATGAGGTTTCCGTGAAATAGCATCTTTACATTCAACATTTATATGCGTATATGGTGGTGGGCGAACTTTTGGTGGCACGGCAGATGGTGACTCAACAAAAGCGTAATATCCTTCGGGTGGTTCATCTGAATCAAGGTTTTCTTCCGCACAACTTTGGATTATTACAAACGTGAGCTGTAAATGTAATAGCACGTTAAATGAATAAAAATTATTAACGATGTTTTAAAAATATATGAGGTGTATATTAATCTACGAAATTTTAATTACTGCATAAGACTATAGTATATGCATCCGCAGTTCTCTTGAATAGAAAGGATATATTTCGAAATCACTCCTTCAATATTTTATTTTACAGTATGAACACTTGTTCAAAGTGACAATGTATTTAAATAAAGAGTAAGTAAGTATAGTTAAATATGTATAGAGTTTTAGTATCGCATGTCTCGCTTGTAATACGTAACAACCAGATGGAGACGAAGTAATAGAAAGATTTAAAAACAAAAGTAATATCCTTTCCGCAGTTTTCCTTAATCTCGTTGATAAGACTTTTGTAAAGTTTCCAGATAGCTATCCCATACGCTCCATATGGTATTAAGATTACGAGAATACAATGGCTAATGCAAACGCTGTACGACTTGCTCTGACATCAAATCTGGCCCGTCTAGCTATCTGGATATGTATTATTTCTCGGATATATCCATGGTAATGGCAAAAGTAGCTTTGAATCATACACACTATAGCACCTCCACCATAATGACTATGGTGTACTGTCACGAAATTTTCTCCTTTCTGAAAGACGTGAAAATAATAATAAAATTCATAAGGTCCACGAGATTAATTTTTTTTATCAGAAATATATTCGACTATACTGTTTAAAGAACAAAGTAAAATTCTTGTGGCCAAATAATTTTTTTTCCTTTATCACCATCACTCTGTTGGATACTGTGGATTGCACTCCAGAGGCAGTGGATTGCACTCCAGAGAACTGTTTGTTGCATCATTCGGTGATTTCCTCCATCTCTATTTGCACTTTCTCATTTCGGTTTCAATGACTGCTTTGTTTGCTTGTCTAAGGAGCTCAACATTTGTTATTTTGTTGAGCCAGAAGCTATGTGTTTAGCTAAACACATGTAGCTTATTGCTGATCTTATGTGTAAACTTCCAATTATCGCAACCGAACAGCAACTCTGATTTCACACACAAATTGAACATTTTTGGTTTAGCATTACGGGATAGCACAGATGTATTCCAAACTTTAACATGTTGAATATGTTGTTTCGGCTTTGGTGATTTGCTTATTTATGTCATCTGTTCCACCCGTTTTCGCTAGTGTACAACCAAATATACAAATTCATTGACCTCTTCTATTTCATCTTGGTTTACATAATATGTCGGTGTGGATATTGGTGTTTAATAAATAAAGCTAATTTTCTTAATGAAGAAATGAAATGATCGTGTTAAATCTTCAATCATCTTCAAAATTATCGATTATTTACGTTCACTAGAAAAATTATTTGCATAAATATCTAAATAGTTTAATTCTACATCTTAAAGTTAATCTTAAATGAGAAATCGTAAGATATTGAAATATCTCAATGGTATTTTTAGTTTTCTTCTAAAACTTGATTGGATTGAACCTGACCTCGATCTAATATGATCCAGCTTATTGTTTTAATTTTATATAAAGAATTTAATAGTAAATCACAAGATCACCAAATTGTTTTGTGCAAAATAACTTTCACAATTATTTTTAGAGAATTCTTTTTATTCATGAGCTAGGTGGCGGATGTATAATTTCTTAGAAATAAAATAAACGGAAAAATTGAAAACGAATTGCACAAACATCAAATTAAAATATTTTTATAAGACATAAAGAATTAATAAGAGGTTGGCGGTCCCGTTACAAATAAATAAGTATGTTTAATATTTGAGCTCGTATATTTGCAAATACATACAGTTAACCAAACGATTTTTACATCATAGTTCTAAAGACCCTTGATCTACACCCTGCAACATGATAATATATCTTTAAGATGAGTAATAAAATATATATACAACAAATAGCCTCTAACGACCTTGGCCGTGTCCTTGGCCGTGTTGATTGTTTTAACATAAATTTGTTTATTTACTTGATTTCTTCTCAACCATCTTCATTACCATCATCTTCCTACTCCTAAGAAATGTTTATAAATTTTATAGCTTTCTTCACGTAAATGCAGGTATATAAAACACGTTTTTCTCTTGAAACAACCAATACCTAAATAGTAAAATCTAAAATCTATGTCATTCACCTATATTTTAATAATTTTGTACGTTTTTTAATAAATAACTCGATTTAGATACTTTAATTCTTTAAACAATAGAATTAAAAGTAACCGTAAAATATGTACATTTTACGTAAGAAAATTTATTTGAAGTGACATCATTTTCTTTAATTGCGAGCTATGTACATATAGTATATACAAGAAAATACCGCACATTCAAAAAAAGGTTCGTTGTATCAATTCAATTTACAATGGCAAAAAAGACTCACGTTTTCATTTTAACATAAACAATGCAAAAACCATGTTTTTACTTTTTTGGGTCAGTTAAAAATTGGCTGAGACATGATGATATTGGGTTTATTCATTTTATTCTGATTCGTGATGATATCTATTTTATCTTGGTTCTTGGAACAGGGAAAGTTCACCGTTGTTTTCAAAAATGAATCAATTAATTTTGTACTTAAACTTATGTTTAGGCTTATCAATATAGAATATTAAATGAAAATAAACACTTCTAATTCGACTTATATATTTTACTAAGAGGGAACAGCTCATCGGAGGTTCGTTCGCAACTGTTTTGCTGCCTTGCGATAACTATCAATATATTTTAAACGAACAAGCCCTGGATTGTTCGGGACAATACGACAATCTTTTTTCTTAAAAACCACTCTATTGGAGCAGGGGATTAAGGCAGTTTCACCAGTACTTATGTGCATTATCTCTCTTTTTATTCATTCTGATATTATAAATTATTACTAATCCCATCAGTCTCGCAGATCGTTTTTTGTTTATACATGAATCTGTCTAAATTTAGAAAAATTTGATAATTATTAGGTGTTCCTTTATTAAAGAATCCGGCTATCATCGTCTAAGGAACGCGACATCAAGCAATCGAATTTGTAGTATTTAATTTAGCACCACCAACTAAAAGTGCCAGTGGAAAGTGCGTATCAGGATCATTGCAGATTTAAAACGATTTTGATTGGATATTACTGTAATATTTAGAATAATACACAATGCACTGCACATACTTAGATATAAACAGATTTACAAAACTTGAGTGTATTTCCCAAACAAATTTAAGTCCACTTGGCGTAACTTAAGTCAACAACTTAAGTAATTTTAATTCGTCTTTCCACACTTTGATTCTTTCGCCTTGATTCTCCCGTGGACTTTTCTAGTGATTCACGCACTACTAAAACCATAAAATATTTCAATGCCCTAATCATACGTATATGCATGGCAAAGTCGAAGTGTATTTGATTTGATGATCGTGTCGTATAATATATAGAGCAAAGGCCGCGTGTTTGCAGGAAGAGTAGATATATGTACTTAGGGTGCGCCACGTTTGTATGGGGAAAAAAGTGTTGAGATATCTAACGGGACACCCCTAGAAATGTGAGGTTATGCTAAAAACCTAAACAGAAAAAATATTGGGTCGATCGAAGGTCGTTTAGAGGTCGCGACTTGAGCGCAAAGTTCGATAAAAACGGTATTTTTTTCAATTTTTCACTTTCAAACGAAAAGAAAAATTATTTGAAATTTTTTCTCTAACTAAATAAAAATTGTGGCCAATAGAGGAGATAATACCTTTCCAGAACATCAAAGATAACGAAAATCGGTTAACAAATAGCGAAATTATTGCCAATTTTCGAAACTAAGAAAACCCAAAAAAATAAATAGTTTTTTTTAAATCCTGGAATTTATATTCAAAATTACAGAAAAAAATAAATAAATAAACAAAAATGAGGTATAACGAATTAACAATGGAATGTTTTATGGTATCATAACAAACCGTATGAGTCATTAGCAGGTAACATAGTTGTGTTTTATGATGCCATAATCATAAAACACAACTATGTTAAGTCCGTATGATTCGTTCGTCATTAATTATTGTATTTAAAATTTAAATCCGCCTACCGCATTAATCATGACCTGCTATGGCCAATATATTTCATTCTATCATATAATATATAAACAAAATAAATGCAAATTAATTTCAGTTTAAATCCAAATCTCTCGAACATTGCTCGAACAGCATTGGTGCTCTAGTTACCATCAAAAAAGCAAGTGCTGTGTCTTTTTTTACAACCACCGTACTGTAAGATTAACTATTCGTGAATGTGCAGCTCTGACAATGCGGGAAGTGTCTATTTTTTGGTCAAAAGCACGAATTCTAGTGAAAAAGGAACAACATTCCGTTGAAAAATTGGAACAATTGCATGATGAGTGGAAAAATCTTCTAAATAATAAAAATAAACCTTCAAAAGTTAACCTTGAAAGAAAAATTGCCTTTAATAGTAAACTGGAGGATATTTTCGATATCGCACACACTAATGCCTTGTCCGTGATGGCCAGTGAAGATGATAAGCGATTCCTCTTGTCACAGCGTGAGAAAGGGCGTTCCTGATATTTGACTGGAGCCAGTCGATATGAAATTGAAAAAGAAAAACGGAAATCGGAAGGTATGAAAGCAGACAAACATCGTAAACGAAGATATCTTGAAGAAAAAGTAAATCAATGCCAATAGACTCACAAGCATTATTTTCCTCATCGGAGAGTGACAGCGAAAGGATATATATAAGTCCAAGACTTTGGACATTCTATTGATGAATTCGTTTTGAATCGAACAAGACTGACGCGTCTTCGTGAAGCAAATAGAGTAGAAATAGCAGCATCAGTTAAATCGACGTTCAAGTTTACAACAGGCGTAGTACATTGCGAAGGAAAATTACTTCCGGAGTTGTCAGGAACGGAGACCGTGGATCATTTACCGGTGATTATTTCCCATATAGATGGAGAACATTTACTGGGCGTTCCCATTAACACATAAACTGGTCAAGATTATATCAAGATTAACTGGTTTGAAAATGGCAGAGACTGTTTTCTAAAGCTTATTCGATTAGAGAGCAGCTGACGGTGTCGTGGTTGCTTGCTTCGATACAACATATTCAAATACAGGAAGATAATATAGAGCAGCTTTTATTTTAGAACAGAAACTGGATCGAAGCTTATTATATTTTCTTTATCGACATCTCGACAGATTTTGTTAAACCAAACACTGGCGATTTTTTAAAACGGTTCAAGATTTTCACAGATTCCTTATACAAAATCCAAATATGTGGCCTCATGATGATAATTTCAAGAACGGAATGAAGATTTTCAGTCAAATAAAAGTCGTAAATGATATCGCAGAACGTGGTGTTAAGTTAATACAAGATTAAAATAAGAAATTAACAAGAAATGTTGATGACATGCAATATTTTACTACAAGTCGTAAAGGACTACACACAGAAGTGTGCAACATATACCAAAACATCCTTAATGAGTAGAAGGTCATCCTAGATTGATTATTTTCATCATAAAAATTAATTCGTAATATCATTGTATAGAAAAAACATTATGCATTGTCTTGTTTTTGTATTTTGGAAATTTGGCAATAATCTCGCTATTTGTTAACCGATTTTCGTTATCTTTGATGTTTTGGAAAGGTATTATCTCCTCTATTGGCCACAGTTTTTAATACGTCTGAGAACAAATTTTAAATAATTTTTCTGTTCATTTGAAAGTGAAAAATTGAAAAAAAATACCGTTTTTATCGAACTTCGCGCTCAAGTCGCGATCTCTAAACGACCTTCGATCCACCCAATATTTTTTCTGTTTTAGTTTTTAGCATAACCTCACATTTTTAGGGGGTGTCCCGTTAGAAATTGGAACTTTCGAAAATTTGGACAACCCTAAATTGTACATACATACATAAACGAAGAAACGTACAAAGAAGCAAATATGGATATCGATTGATTTTTTGAAATCATGGAATTATGAATTTAGAATCAAAGTTTGTGTTTTTAGTTGTGAACTCTGCTCTAGGTCAGTGTGCCAAGAGTGTGAGGTTGATTTTTAATTCTAGATTTTCTCCAATAAATGAGTCGTTAAGTTTTTCTAAGTGTAAAACAAAAACATAGTCTCTCTTGCATTTAAAAAATTGTGTTAAAAACGTAGCAGAAAGAAACGAAACGTTTAAATTTGGAATTACTTTGCAAACTCATCCTGATGAACCGACTGTAGTTATCGTGTATAGTTAAGTCCGGCTCGGTGTAGATATTTGAAAAGTCGAGCAAATTCAAAAAATTCACTACTGTACAAAAAAAATATATTTTATATTCTGGCAACACTGTTTGGTATTATATTTTCTTTGGTTAAATAAAAATATTGGCACGCTCATTTTAATTCAATTGGGGTACGGCTAAGTGGGTGGGTTTTATTGTTAAGTGGACTATCTGAAAAGTTTCGATTGGTATAAAAAATATTGGTCGAAGCGAAAAAATTGAAATTATAGCAAAATATAAATGCGTAAAGTAATTTTAATGGTAGCACATATTTCAAACCATATTAAATAGACCAAAATGCTATGTACAGTAAGTTCAACAAGAGCGTGTATGGCATAACTGTACTTAAAACTATAGGAACAAATATGGGTGGGGCTTAAATCGGTTTTCTATTGATTCCTCTTGGACGCTCTAAAACAAAAAATAGTTTAACTGTTTGGCGGATCAGAAATGAGTGCGAAAAGAACGATTTGAAGCGGGGTTTTTAAGTGCACATCCGAAAGGATCAAATAGATAAGGATAATGTCGGTTGCAAGACCAGCAAAGTTTATAAAAACATAGGATGAGGCCACCATACAGTTATTTGATGAACTTTGAAAAACAACCATACGATATAGAACTATGGAACATGTCTACGCATATTGAAATACCTACTACCTAATGAACATAAAAACAAACATTGGACGAATATTCTGTTTACCGATGGGTCATCCTTTTGAAGTTTTAATGTTAAAGGTGTATTTGGTCAACTAAGGGAAAAAAGGATTGTCCGATTGTCGTAATTCACGAGGTTTGTTACCATCTGTCCTTAAATGGTTTGGAGCGGGGAACTCTACTCTTGGAAGGGCATCACAACATTGGACTGGCCATCTCAGTCACCTGATGCCAATCTGATCAACATTTATGGACACTCATGAAGATTCGGTTGAAAATGTACCACATAAAAAATTTGAGCCCTATACAGAAAAGCAGAAAATTAGGTTGATAGTACGGACAAAAGGAACCGGGCAACTATTAACAGTAATGATGACTCTACTATGTATTATTTGATAGCGCCCAAGAAAATACAATAAACTTTCATAATAAAAGTAAAAAAATAGTAGTTTAATTTTTACTTATTTTTTTGCCGTACAGGCTCTTGTTGCACATACTGTATATGGGAAATTTGGCCACTTAAAAATATTATCCAAAGAAGTTGAAACCGGGGTAACAGCTACAGAACAAACGATGAAAAAATTGTATTACATACAACTAATGCCATCGAAGGAATCTTTAAGAGGAATCATTTATATATCGAGTGCAACCTCACACGTAACGAATATTTGGATTTCTCTGTTAATTCTGGTATAAGGAAATTTCAATGCAAATCAATGCAAGTACCAAAATTATTATCCGTTGGGCAAATGCTAGAAATGAAAAAAATCAAGTGCATTGTGTAAAAGGCAGAATTTTAATTATAACAAAAACAAACCGTTGTTTGAAATTGTTCCATAATTTTAAGGTAATAATTGTTTAACTGCTGTAATATTTTCAACTATAACAATTGATTCGTATGTTTCGTGTTTGAAAGGTAAATACTCAATCTCACTAAAAACATTTGTGGGTAGGTGCAAAGTACTAGGTGGCATTTTGAGGTGGTTTTATCAACGCACCTAGAATACCAGGTAGTGGTGCTTGATATGTCATTAATTTACGCCTACGGTTTCTTTTCTGAACTGTAGAAGGTACGTAAAAACTAATAATCGAAACATAATGAGTAATGACGGAAACGGAAAAATGTTAAAACAAAAATAGTATTGATCGAAAAGTGAAAGAGAATGGATGTACTTTATTGTTTTGCAAACAAGTTTACTTGTGTTTTTCACGTACATAATTGTTAAATGAATATTTTTAGTGTAACAAATTATTTGTTAACAAAGTTTCAAATTATAATTTTTAATCCTTTTTTATTCAAAATTTACTGCTTTCTTTACCACGAAAGCAAAAATCAAAGAAGTTAAAAGTACAGAATGAGCCTAAGTAACTGTCAAGTGTCACAAATTCGGAGGGTAAAGGAGAAAACATCTAAATCAACGGGATTACAACAACAACAAAAATCTATAAAAATCCCACGCAAACAATCAAAATTGTTTTCTTAATTTTTTCTGATTTATAACTTAAATTAAGGATAAATTTACCACAAATCACTCGCTTCTTAACATAATTTACATTTTATTTTACTTAAACACTTGGTAAACTTACTGATGGTAAGATGTTCCTTCTTGTATTTTTTAGGCGTATTTTGGCATTTTTTCACGATACACTTCATTTTGCACAAAAGTTTGTAATTTTTGTTATCAAATAATGCACCACTACATACACAAATAACTATTTGATAAAGTTTTTATTGTTTTATGTATTATAATTAATAATTTTAAAAATTTATAATTTATAATTTTAAAGCGCAAAATTAAAACGTAACTTCGTACAACAACAAAAACTGGTTTGACGGGTTCTTATAGCGAGATATGCATATGCCATATGGATTTTTTATGTAACCATCCTATTCTGGCTTGTGACAGATGAAATAGCAAACTTTATATGGGTAAAATATTGCCATCTATTCTCCAGTATTTTAACTTCTTTGGCAAAAATATAAACAAAAATATATCCCTTAATTGACCAAACTAATATCTAAAGTCAAAGATTGGAACCGTGAACATAAAATGACGTCATATCATAATAACATTTTAATTTTTTCCAATCAGTAAAATATTTTCCATAAATTGAAACGTCGCAATTTCGGTATGAAGGAGCTTCTAGAAACAAGTCGTCTTATGACTGTAGTCTAAACATGACAAAGAAGTTAGAGTATTATGTATAGATCAATAAAAGTGTATTTCCACTTGTAAATTGTAAAATCCCAATTTGTATGAATATTAAACTAAGTAATGAGCTCAAAAATCAAAAGACGAAACAAATAAATGATCAATATTTCGTATCAAGAATTAATTGGATCATTGAATTTTGCATTAAATAAGTTATTATCCCGAAATCAAGCATATAAAATGTTTCCTACTCCTTTCCTAGGAAAAGTATAGAAAACGCCACCAGCGACAGAAAATGAAGCTCACTTCCGATACACCCAAGATGCTTTATTCATTTTTTTAGTCTTAACCGATTGCGAATTAGAAAATTCGATTTAAAAGGTGTTTGATATTTTTTCGTTTGCTTTGGATTTTTTGTAGTATGAAAAATAGACTAAAACGGGTTTATTAATTAGCACTCTGTCAAGACTATTAACCATAATAAAAGATTTATTTAATCATTTCATTGAATACTTAAATCCTCCTACACTCGATTTCGTGTTCACTGGAATATTCCCAGGACCTGGAATGGTTAATTTGGATCAAAAAGGATTGTTGAAACCTGAAAATGCCAATTTTAGTTCAATGATGATGGCTGAACCCTTTTGCAAGATAACACAGGAGTCGCCTCTGTAAAACGTGAAAAAATCAAAATCACGCCTTCCCTAACAAAAGAGAGAGGTGGTTCAAAGTCCGAGATTTAAAGAGATTTAACAATGGAAAAGATAATCCAAAAAAGACACCCAAAAATTAGTTCGCCTATTGTCTACACAGCATAAGAAACCTTAGGAAGCACACTATTTATAAGATCCACATCATATACCAGGGTTTATTACTATACCCTTAAACTTATTTTTTACCGCAAATATATTTTTGTGTTGGACGTTTAAACTTTACCCTTATCTTAAAGTTATGGTTTGAAATAACTCCCCATACCCATTAATAATGAAAATCTATCTAAAATCCTTTTTACTTTCATTGACTCCCAATCTATAATTAAAAACATTCATGCACTGCTCTAAAAGAAGAAAACAATAAAATGTAATAGTTATATTTTGAAGTAAATGGTATCTCGATGCTACAGATAGAGGTTGAGTGACTGGGCTCGTCTTTAAAAGGATTTATAGGTTTTAAAACACCTTCACAAATCGCTTATGTAAATTCTCTTTACATTTGTATTATTCAGAGTTTTCTTGTTCTTTCACAATTTTGTTTTTAATTTTTCACCACCTCAATGTGCATTATGTTAAAAGTTACTTAGTTCCCTGTATGTGATACTTTTAATTTTCATTGTTACTTAACTATACCTAATTAGGATACAAAAGTAGTTTCCCAAAAATTTGCTTTTTGCAAAGTGCTCAGGCACTGGTATGAAAACAAGAGCCAATAAGCTAGTCACAATTCTTACAGCACTGGGATTGTTCCATTCGCAAACACATTCAGGTTACAGTAATCAACAAATAAGTTTTGTACTTGATAGTTAAATTAGGCTGCATCATAAAATTGCCTTATAATAATCTACCAGTCATAAAAGGTATTTGTGTCTAAAATCATTATGTCCGATTCTTGCAATTTCTTATATTACCGTAACATTTCAAAACTAACGGAAAAAGTATTGACTTCACTACAAAACAAAATTTTTCTGACTTATTAAAAATACAATTCCACCTTTGATAAGTTAGCCAAAATATTTTAAATGTTTTTATCACCCACATGTTAATTTTTACGCGAATCGTTATATAGCACAAATAAAATAAGAATTTAAAGGCACACTCAAAACATTACGTGATAATTAACATAAATAATATTTACATAATTTTGATTAATCAAATTTTAATAAGTTTACCGTTAATTACACCAAGCACTGAATATTTTATATCGAATTTTAATTTCATTATAAGAATGTCCTAATTTTCTTATATGTGTATAAATATTATATGTGAGTTGGTTGCGTTTCATCGGTTGTTGCCCCCGCACACACAAAATGTATAACAAGAACAGAAATGTTATTACACATTTAGTCATTTTCAATGTTAAAGGCTCAATGACCTATATAAAAACCAAGTTCTTTAAAAAGTATATGGTAATATGTATTAAACAATTCTCGAGCACACCCCAAAAATAGGTCAAGATTTTCTTTTCTTTTTTATTAACACATTGACTGGCACACACATTGAAGGTATGTTCCCAATCTCTTTCCTTTATAAACAAAACACTGGTGTCGGGTTTCAATGGTATGTGAAAAATGTAAACAAGGTTTAGTGCATGAATCTAAGATCAAAGCTCTATTTTACTATGACGTGGCATTCAAAGGATGTTCACATTTGCTTAATACGAAAAACTGATTAGTGATTAAAATATTTCATCACACTTAGCAGTAGTTATAAATAACGGATTTAATTAGCTATGTTTTTTTTTTAATTAACAGTTATGATGAACTTAGAATTATTAATAAATGCGATATGCTTAAACGGTTGATTTAGCACAAAACTTGAACTATTTTAAATCACACCTTACTTACCAAAAACAATTTGTAATCCATGTTAGTACTATTTCGAAATTCTTTATATCTCACAAAGAAAATAAGGTCCACTGTCGTAGCGTTAATCTAATTAATAAAAGAATGTCTTTAAATTTCAAGAGTTCATAGCAGACTAAAGTATGATGTCTTATATTTTCAATAAATTGTTTGGCTTACAAAACTATAATTCTTTCTTTTCACAATACAACAATCTTTCTTCAATTTTTTTTATATAGCCACTCATCGTATTTATTACTCAAGAATTCTAAGATGGTATGAGTGTTAAATAATATTCTTTGGATAATACTCGTATAGTGGGGAAATGGTAAATTTGTTTAAATCGAAGTCAATCATACGTAGTAACTGCTCGTATGCCTCATTGTGTTTGCAAAGTTATATATCCGCATTACGAATAATTTGGATGATTTATAACGCATTCAAAAAATTATTTGATGAGTTACCAAATATTTGAGAAGAAAGAAGAAAGGGGTCCAATTAATATGTATAGGTGACGAACATTTAGTAATTGAGTAAAGTATTGTGTTGATGATTAAAATTTGGTATTCTTTATTCTAGCAATTTAGAATAAAAACCGAAATTTAAAAAAATTATTGTTCATGGAAAGTATTTGAACATCAAATTAAAAACCAATTTATCATAAAACATAATAATTTGGTTCGTATACTCGTACTTTCTCTCATCGGTGTGTCATTTTATCAGTATATCATCATTTTCAGGCTTTTCTGAACAACTGATGGGTTATTATAATGTTACAACTTTTGAACTTTAAATTTGACGATTGAAAAGTTTAACAAACACCGTCGGACAAAAATGAAAATGACTGAACAGATAAAATGACACAACTGTGACCGTTAAAGCTTTGGAACCAATGCGAAACTTCTGATGAGGAAAATAACACGTCTGGTCCGTCGAGTTGTTGTGTTCTTTTAACACTGTTTCCCTATGATTCGATTCCAGGTAGTCTTGTGTGAACTTATTGTATAGAATGGGGTTGATCGCTCTTAGAAAACCGTAACCATATACATACACAAAGTTATAAACTTCCTGTTGACCCAATTTGGTCTCATGCATCACAACATTGTTTGTAACCGGACGATCTGTCTTTGTACGGAATCGCCGTTTACTCCTGACATGTTACGTCTGAGCTTTGAGCTTCTTTGCTTTTTCTTACTGCTCTTTCGAGGACACACCGTAACGACACATGCCTCGCGCAACTCGCGTACCATTGAACCGAATTATGTTAGTTCTGGATAGCACTGTTTCGGCATTAATCACTGCTTTCACTTCACTTAAAACGTACACTGAACACCAAAATGTTATATTATGTTCCCGAGGTTGCTTTGTTGCGACAAGGCATGAATTATCGGGATTAAAAGATCACACCCGACGACTGTGGCTGCTTTCGTGTTGTCTCCAACAAAAATAATGAGAAATTATTAAAATAATAAAATAAAGAGTACCTTTGTTCAAGCTTTATCCTTATTTTTATGACATTTTTGAACTTTTATTGTGCTCCCAGATGTATATTTACCATACATAAAATAATTCGCCCCATAACAAACATCCGGGTTTTGGATATAAATATTTCGGTTTTGGTGGAGCATAATTTTAATCAAAATACGCTCCTTGACATCCAGATACATTCGCAATTTCAAAAAAGGATCACCATTAATGTCGCGCTTTCATCGGTTGCTAATTGTAGTGTTCAACTCAAATGTAACATACAGGTGCATCAAAAACGAACGTGAACGATTTTTATTTCAAATAACTCAGAGTCCCGTTATTTTAGAGAGAGATAGAGTATATGAGAGAAACAGGCATTAACACAATAGAATGTTTCAAATGTAATTTTATTTTAAATGTCAGTTTTCATCGTGGAAAATAGAACAGCAGCTCCTCGTTTTAATGTTTTTAGAGAAAAACTTTGGTTTTTCAGTAATTATCACAGAGTGTAAAAAAATGGGTTGGTTCAACATTTCTAAAAATACACTAACAAATTATAAAAAAAAAAATCCGCAAATGAGATGTAATAAACTGATTCAAATTACTGGACAAAAGTAATCCTTGTCAAAACGCCAGATTTCAAATTTGGGAAAATAATGGTAACCAAACCCAATCCAACGACGCAGAAACATCTGATAAAACATTTAAAAGCAAAGATTGGAATCATACAATATACTCTAAAAAGAACTTGCAACTAAGACTTCCGAAGAAGTTGAAGCGACATAATATGTTTGCACAAACAATCACTGAAAGGTATCAACGCCCCTGGGCCTTTACGGCTACTATAAGGCGTCAAATGAAAATATATACTACAGTCGATGGAGCTTGCTTTTATTTAACGATCGCCTATGACCAGGCGCTAAGATAAATGCAGATTACTACATATGCCACTGTTTGTTCATATGCAACCACTTCTCAACGATTCAAAACGCTTATACCCAGATGGTAACTGGATATTCCACCAAGACCCAGCTTCATCACACACGGCATAGAAAACTCTTGCATTTCTTCAACAAAATAACGTTTCATTATTCATCCTAATTTATGCACCACCGCATCATCCGACTTGTCACCTTGTGATTATTTCTTATGAGGCTACTTAAAGTTACAATTGGCAATATCTAAAGTTGGTAATATTGCGCAACTAAAAAGATTGATAAAGCAAGAGATCAAGAACATTCCTCTTGCAATAATTCAACGAACACTTAAATCTTGGTCAAGTCAGTGTTTGACTGTTTATAAAAACAAAGGTTTACAGATAAAATAATATTACATTAAAAACTAAATCAGAATTTTGATTATTTCAAGCCAAAATCGTTCATTTTCATTTTTGATGTATCTGTAGCTACGGGCAAAACATTAACCATTAATCGTACAAAATTTGTGTATTGAACACTCCAATTTTTCCTTATAAATATGTACAGTCAAACCTGTTTTTATGCGGTAATTGGGACCGCATAAAAAAAACGCATAAAAAAATGTTCCAAAACTTCACGAGTAGGTATAAAAAATAGATTTTACAATACCTTTAATAAGTTTTTCTTTTAGGCGGTGGATAGGGACCGCATAAAAACGTTTCATCAAAAACCAAATAGCCAACGACAATTAACTAATTAGATAAATCACATTCAATTATGTTCTAATTTGATTGAAATTTTGAAAGGACTTAAGCAGATTGTACTGAATATTTTTTTTTTCATAATGCATAAAACAAAATCGCACAAAAGGAGAGCGCACAAAACAGACCGCACAAAAACAGGTTTGACTGTATTTTCATAAACAAAAACAAAACATAAAATTCAAATTCAAAATGTCTGAAAATTTGTAATAAATTTACTTTTCATTTAATTATTATTTTTTATTTATTTTATCTTGCTATGAAACAAACGAAAGTACCTAAAACAAATATTCTACCACATTGACAAATTATCAATTTAAAATGAAAATAATGTCTTGGGTGCATCTGTTTGAAGCGAGCTTCATTTTATGTCACGCAATATTCCTGCTTTCCTTGCAAATAGGGAATTGGGGAAAATATTTTCGTAGTATCTTTCTTTGAATTGTGTTTCGTGTAAAAAATGGGAAATAATTTGGGAAGGAGGTTCCTACACTGAGATAAATTATCCGGCAAATAAATCACAGACTTCAGAGGGCTGGGACACTGAAGAGTTCATACATGACATTTGGGAGGGAAAACCACAATTTTTCCGTTTGGAGTTAATGAACTTTCAAAAATTTATTTGGAGTGAATGTCAACTCGTCTTCTGCAAAAGATAATTGTTGTATAAAAAATAATTCAAGACATGGAACTCACTACGAGCCACGCTGAAACTAGAATAGAACCGATCATCATGTATTCTATATAATGTTTAACTGTTTAATTTATAAAAAAGGAATATTTTTAATTAATCAAAAAGGAACATCATTCGTACGAAGTGTACTAATGCATTTATTTGTTAATTATTCAAAATACATTGAAGAAAAAAAAAGATGTAACATTCCAGATAACCAATTTTTTTTCCATCCTACTATGTTCGCGCAAATGACGGCTATAGAAGTAATTTGCTCTGGGAAGAGAAAAATGTTGTGATGAGCAAATGACTGGAAAAACTGTGAGAAAGTGTGATAATTTTCACTCCCAAACTTATAAATGACGCTCTATTTCATATGGCAGTCATAAACAATTGAAAAAAACGTGTTTTTGAGCACGGTCGTCAATTTAAAAGTGTGCGGCAACAGGTTAAAACATAAATAATTTCAGCTGGACTTGTTGGAAGTTGTGTAAAACCGTCAATGGAGAAAAATACCAAAATTGAAAGCTGCGGATATATGGCTTTGATAGATGTTAAATGATTGCCGGTTGAATTAAGCACCTTAGTCAGAAGAGGTTTGCAATTTGGTACAGATTGGAAAGCAGCCGCCAGAGAACAATATATATTCAAGAAAAGCTAGATGAAGTTTTAGATCTCATTATAACTTCGCACTCTGTACGAATGAGCTTCTATGCTTAAAATTGGGTGTAGAGTTTTTCGGTGAAATGATAGAGATTTGCACTTTCCAATAATTAAACTCGCACCAGAACGCTAGGTTGTTAATATCATGCTGTAGTTTATTAGCATCGCAGACTGACTCGATGGTTTTATATATCTTGAGGTTGTCTGCGAACATCAGGATTTTGAAGTGCTTTATCACTTCAGTAATACCATTAATGAAGATTGTGAAAAGCCATGAACCAACGTGCGAGCCTTGTGGTACGCCAGAGGTTACTTGTATTTTATTGGACGTTTTACCTCCTGAAAATTCGAACTAAAGTCGGTTTATAATATTACGTCAACTTGTTTATGCTTCTCAATTTCTTTATTAGAGTAGCTAGTAAATTCTATGAGATTGTTGATCTTTTAGGTATAAAACTTTGTTGATATTGTGATAAATACCGCGGAAGCACTGTTTTGAATGAGTTGCATGTTACTAGTTCAAATAATTTAGGTATAGCAGATATAGATGTAATAGCTCTGTAGCAAGAAACATCATTTCTAGATCCAGTTTTGAAAATAGGCGTCACTCTAGTTATTTTCCACTTTTGTGGAAAAGTTGACAATTTTAATGACTGATTGAACAAAATGCTTAGAGGGATTGCCAAATTTTTTGAATTTTAAAAAAATGAAGCAGCAATACCATCAGGACCACATCCTTCTCCGAATCCTACCAGTGCTCGCTGGATGTCTTCTGGCTCGATGTGTGGAGTAAATATGAATGTACTATATTCACTACAGGAGGAATCTTTCAATGTCTTCCGCTTTATAAACAGATTGGAAAAACTCAGCAAACATGTTGGTTATGACCTGTGGATCACAAGACTTTTGATAATTAAATTTCATCCAGGCTGGGTCAATCAATCAATTTCGCGTTTGGTTTTAAAAAATTTCCAAAAGTGTCTGGGATTGCCTTTTATTTTATCCTTTAGAATGCGAATATAGCTTCTGTATCTCAGTTCAAAATAAGATTCAAAATTTTAGTTATAAGCAGTAAATTTCTGTTTACTATCCTGGGAACACACTTTGCGGTTTTCTTTATAAGCCTTGTCTTTTTTGTTTTTAAGACTGATAAGTTGATCGTCATACCATGGAGGATATTTGTTCGGTTTGCTCATAGATACGGGAACGAATAAATCGATTCCTTTAAATAGATGTGTGTAAAAATTTTCGCGTTTTTATCTATGTCATCGCTGTTAAACTCGGCATTCCAATTTATTTGCTCAAAATATTGTTGTAAGTTATTCGAATTGGCCTTTCTGAAGTTGTAACATATTTTCCGGTTTTGGTAATTTTGGAACCTCCTGTTATTCACTTTCGTTTCCAATATTATTTCTATTGCTTTATGGTGAATATCATTAATTACGAAAAGTGTTGGTGATTCTTCTGTCCAGTAAAACTGGTTCATTAGTAAAAATAAGGTCCCAGGTTCGGCCTCGCCCATTTTTTAATTCGCAGATTTGACTCAAATTTGAGTTAAATATGGTGTCGACGAATAGGTACTCATTATCCGAATTCACATTTACAGGCATAATCTCGTTGGTTTCTTCATCATAAGTCCAACTAACATTTGAGAGATTAAAATCCCCAGTTATTAAAATTATGTCTGATTGATCGGCAGTATTTGGTAATTTCCATAATTGTGTTGCAGCACTTAGTATACGTTGATATAGGCGAATCAGGTGGAATATACGCCACGTAAATTCTTACTGTTTTATTATTGATGATAATTTTAAAACATAGTTGCTCGATCGATGGATTAGTAGGTTAGGTAGTGATGTATGCTATGAGTACTCCGCCACCGGATTTTTTTATGCTTGTGTGTTTATGCTTGTGTGTGGTGTGCTTATGCTTTTGTGTGGTGAGCGATCACATCTATAAACCACATATTGACTAGGGAAGAATTCGGAACTCAAAATTGTGTCGTTGAATGATGTTTCACATATGATATAAACCGGAAAGTGTTTTTAAAACAAAATTATGAAATTGAGCAGCCTTTGAAGACATTTTATTTACATTTTGAAAGTAAAATGTCTAGTTAATAGTTTTTTGAGGATGTGACAAGGTTGAAGTGCCCTGATTACATACCGAATTGTGACACTATTTTTCCCAGCAATAAAATTAGCTACTGGATTTGGTGGCGCGTATGAGCTGGCCGAAAAAACGCCTTTCTTTGACCCCAATCAAATTCTTTGACAAACAGTCCTGCTGGCCACAGAGTAGAGTTGATGGTGCTTTGAAAAACTTCACCTGGAATATTGATTTTGTATGATACGTAATCATAGTTCATTCCAAAGCTTGCTTTCGGCACAATGAGTTGGGCAAACAGATCATCAGAATTCGCGATCTTAGTCACTAGTTTGCGGAACTGTTCATCCGGCACTGAATTATGTATTCGGCTAACGAAAAGCAACTTTCTGGGTTGTGCCACTTGAATCGAGAACTCATCCATTAATTCAACGTTATTTTCAGTTGTTTTAATATTAGGGACAGGTATAGTCGATTGTGATGCTCCAGGTAGATTATTTTTTGTGTTGGCTTTAAATGATCTATAATTTGTCGGTTTTGGATGGCTGACGGTGATGTTAGTGATGCTATCGTATGGTTATTGTTCACTAGACTTGGTGTTTCGGAATAGAGGAATTGCCAATTTTTTAAAAATGAAGCCGGAATGCTTATCCTTCTCCGAATCCTACCAATGCTCGCTGGATGTCTTCTGGCTCGATGTGTGGAGTAAATATGAATATACTATAATTACTAGTGGTTGATTCTTTATAATTATCAATGTCTTCTGTTTTATAGATTGAAAAAATTCACCAAACATATTGGTTGGATCATTAAATTTCATCCAGGCTAAGTAACCATTACGTTCACGTTTGGTTTTAAAAAATTTCCAAAAGTGTCTGGGATCGCCTTTTAATTTTATCCTTTAGACTGCAAAATAGCTTCTGTATCTCAGTTCAATATAATTACTATCCCTCGGACGATGAATTTTCATTGCGAAAAAATTAGCCGGTGAAGTGATTCATCAAAGTCTAAACAATCACTCTTTAGCCAAACAATCAAGAAAGGTAATTTCAACGATTATAAATAATTTGCTAGACGAGTATGTACATATACGCCAGTAAATACCTGAAACTTCTCATTTGAATTAACATTATTATCAAGTTCTGTGGGAATTGTATTTCTTCATCACAATGGTATATCGGTATTTATATGCATGACCCACTATTACAATGTTATGTAGCACCGAACTTCTAATTTCATTCTTCGTTTAAAATTTTGTAAGGTTATTAGCTACTATAGCAGGTTAACCATTATTATGTCTTTTATATTTGTTATGGTTATGTAGTCTTGAATGGGGGCAACTGGAGGTTCCGGTTTATTTATTTCGTGAGTATAATTTGAAAATTTAATGCATTTATTATTAAGTATTATCTAACAACATGTCATAATGTTTTCATTTTTATACGTATTGGTATTGCTTAACATTTTTACCAATACAGACATAAAATATTGCATGATTGCTATCGAAAGCATTTTTATTTTTATTCTGAGTGAACAAACTTTACCTGCGTTGACAAATTTTGAGTCACCCTAATATTTATTCGATTTCGATTGGAATTCTAACCGTTTTTTGTATTTGTTTGTTTGATTTGTACTAATTATAGTTAGCGTATTTGTTAGTTTGTGTGTTTATTTTAATTTGTTATTAAAGTAAAATAACTGTTAAACTATAAATATGTCTATCTAGATATTAATAGGAAACGATGTTACTGATAAACCGACTAAAAATCGTATTATGAATAAAGAATATAATTATGCATATAATATGGAACATTGAAAAAATAGATGGAATTTCACTCCATTTGTTTCATTTTAGCATTCTTAATATTTATGTATGGAAGTTATACCGCAAAATAATTATAGTTAAATATGTTTAAGATTTTGGCTTGTATTAGAGAAGGAAATTTAACTGACTTCTTGTTATTTTGGCTTGAACATAATCGGAACCAAACTTTCAAATTGAGTCGAACCAACTGGGATTTTACATTATTTTCCACTGATTGAACTGCGCTATAACGATTTTAACGTTCGTACAAAGACTTTTTATTAAGGTGTCCATCTGTCTCCGATTGCTGAGACCGTCCAAGATTTTAATGTTCCATTCAAAGTTAAATGTTATTAAAAAATTCGTCCACGATTTTTAAATACGAGTATTTTACAGAATTTGGAAACCATTTCAATTTTTGTAGTTCATTAATTTAACATATTGTGCGACCAGTGAGTCTTGAAAATATTTTGCAAATGAGAAGGGGATAATTTAACAATCACAAACATTGGCTTATATACTCGTACATTTGTTTATCAAAGAGCCCATAATCTTAAAAATAAGTGAAACAACACGACGAGCACAATCAGAGACCACTGCTTGAGGTGGCTGCTGCTTCAGCCTTTATTAAAATTTCAAGCATTCTATAGCTGTAAAAGAAAGTGGAAATTTTGACAGCGTAAAATTAAAGTTTATGCAAAATCATTTCAGTTGAATAATATCTTTAAAATTTCTCTTAAATTGTCAAATTGGTTGACCTCCGAGGTTAAAAAACTCGGTATTATGAATTGTTCAACCTCAAAATGCTAGAAGGCACTCTGGTATTTATATTATTCTAACATGTATTTTGAAAAAAATTCTGTTAATTGTTCATCATACACGGAATTCGGTTATTCCTTAACCAATTATAGTGCAATATGTTTATAAAACAGGATTGGTATTCTAATATGTATTGGACGAAGTTTTGGAATCTATTCAGACTTCTTTACAAGTTATTATAAAATAATGACGTTTTTTGACTATAGGATTTTACAATACATCAGCGGATAAGGTTCTTCCTTGTTCCTGACATCAAATAAAGAATTGGCTGAATCTTAATTATAATAATCGTTAATTAATTATAATAATACACATGTCAATTTTAAAATGTCATGACATATTTTTATTTTTATTGTTATCTGATAAACCGTAAAACAACCGTGTAACAAGAATTTAAATAATACTTCGGTATGTATTATTATAAGGAATAGCACCCCAATTCCCATAGTCGTATCACGTCATTTCATGTGGCAATAGTCACATGCACATCGTCTACATTTTCTACTAGAGTCACTTCATCTGGTTACGGTGACACCTAGATTAGAATAGATTTGGTTCAACATTTACGCGTCATTTGTATACTAACGTATTTGCTCGATGCGCATTTAGGATTATTCTGGAAACAACTATTTTGGTATATAAAGGCATACATTGACGTGGAATGCTGAGTCTTATTTTAAACGTGATACAGTGAAGGTTAAATAGAGCGATTAGTAAAGTGATTATTAAAGCGATTATTAAAGCGATTATTAAAGTGATAATTAAATAGTGTTACGTTTTTGCCTTGTCATTCAATGTTCGAATCACTGGATTGTGAATAAATACACTGCTTCTAATTTTAACTCACACAATTTTATTTACACAACACAATTTATTATACAACACAATTTTCACAATTAATTATTATAATTATAACACATTTTTTAATTATCACTTTAATAATCGCTTTAATAATCACTTTAATAATCCTTTTATTTAACCTTCACTGTATCACGTTTAAAATAATACTCAGCATTCCACGTCAACGCGCGCCCTTATATACCAAAATATTTGTTTCTAGAATAATCCTAAATGCGCAGCAAATATGTTAGTATAGAAATACGCCTAAATGTTGAGTATAAATTATACACGTAATTGAACAATTAATGAAATTAACTTATTCTATTCTAATCTAGGTGTCACCGTAACACTACCCCCCACCTAAGCCTGTTCGTCCCGAACAGGATCCAGATCACCTCCTCTGTAGAGCGCCAAACGCTCTAAATGCACCACCTTTGGTTTACCTTTCCGTCCTTTCTGTATGCGATAAACCACGTCGTTTAACTTTTTAATGACAGTGTAAGGTCCTTCCCATGTGGGTTGCAACTTCGGTGATAATCCCTTGTGCCGTTGTGGGTTGTGAAGCCATACCAATTGCCCTTCCTCGAAGCCTTGATTATTTGCTCGTATGTCATATCGAGCTTTCATTCGATCACTTGATATTCGAATTTTCTCCCGTACAAATTGATGTATTTCATTTAGTTCCTCTTTCATTCGGTCGACGTAATCCTGTCCGCATAGAGCTGCTGATGGAACAGCCCCAAATTTTAAATCTCCTGGTAATCGCAGATTGTTCCCAAATATGGTTTTAGCTGGTGTCACTCCTGTTGTGTCATGTACCGCTGATCGGTAGGCCATCAGGAACATTGGTATATGTCGATCCCAGTTGCGTTGGTTCCTTTCCACAGCTTTTGCTAGATATTCCTCCAATGTACCATTGAATCTTTCCACCATACCGTCCGATTGTGGGTGTAAAGGCGTCGTTCTTGTTTTATTGATTCCAAGCATCTGACATATCTCCTGAAATACCACCGATTCGAAATTCCTTCCTTGATCCGTGTGAATTTCCATAGGTACACCAAATCTGCTAATCCAATTGTTAACCACGGCATCAGCTATTGTTGTTGTCTCCTGATTGGGTATGGGGTACACTTCCGGCCATTTGCTGAAATAATCCATTATTACTAGCACATATTTATTTCCGCTCTCGGTGGTCGGAAATGGCCCCGCCACGTCCATTGCAATTCTCTCAAATGGTGCCCCGACATTATATTGTTTCATGGTTCCACGGCTTTTTCGTGCTGGTCCCTTCACTGCCGCACATTGGTCACATCTTCGACACCATTCTACTACTGACTGTCTACATCCGGACCAGTAGAAACGTTGGTGAATTCTTGCTAATGTTTTATTAATCCCTAGGTGACCTCCACTTGCTCCTCCATGATACTCCTTGAGGATTTCCGCTATCCGATCTTTTGGCACCACTACCAACAATTGTTTTACTTTACCATCCGTGCTTTCCCACTTTCGTTTTAAACATCCATTTTCTAGATGGAGGCTATCTCATTGAGCCCAATAAGCTTTTACAACGGGAGTGTTGTCAGCTATCTCACTCCATGTGGGCCGGTGTTCCTTTGCCTTATGTTCCATGATGAATGACAGGTCAGCATCCCGTAATTGCTCCTTCTTGATCATTTCATCAGTCCATTGCTCCTCAGGTAACGCTTGCATGAGTCGAATATCGACGATGTTTTCCTTGACCTCCACATGCCCACAATTCTTGCATTCCGCGGGACATGGTCTTCTTAATAACGTGTCGGCATTTCCATGTGCGCTTTCCTTTCGATGTTCAATATTGGCTTCATCTGTCAAGCTGTCACCGCCTCTTTCTACTCTCGAAACTTGGATGGACGTTATGGGGCAATCGGTTGTGGGAGTCAGCTTTTGCTCCTTCAAGCTGTCTCTTTTTAACGACTCCAATGTCATCCGACCCTCCTTCCTGGATTCAATCTGCTCCTCGTTTGATCTGCGCTTCATAGGAGATGGCGACCTTGCTCGTTTCTTCTTAATCTCCCAACAGTCCCGTGAGATGTGACCCATTCTATTACATACCCAGCATTTAATCCTGCCACTTCCATCTCTGAACCTTGGCGTAGCCCGTGCGGTGTCTATTCTGGAATCAATCTCCACTCGACGAATTTTCATTGCTGGTTTGATGATGGTTTGCGCAGTTTCGTTTGTTAACGCACAAGCGATGGTTTCCGTGAAAGTTGCCTTAGGTGACAACATCACCGCTCTGCGCGTCTCAGGATCTCGAATACCGTCAATGAATGCATCTATTTTAATTCGCTCCATGTAATCGGCCGACATATTTGAATGTACTAAATGCGCGAGCCGCTCAATTGCCGATGAAAATTCCTGTAGCGATTCTCCTGCTCTTTGGTATCGACTCTTCAATTCCATGCGATAGATTTCTCGTTTGTGGTCGCTTCCGTATTTTCGATCTAACGCCTTCATAATTCCCATGTAAACGTTCTGTTCCTGCTCGGGAATGATTTGTAATGTTTCTGCCGCTTCGCCTTTAAGAGCCACAATTAACGCTGCAACACATTGTTCTTCAGTCCACTGATTTTGCTTAATCGCCGTTTCGAATTGGAACTTAAAAATGCTGAAGGATGTTGTTCCATCAAATGTTGGTGGTTTTATCTTAACTGCGTTAACCGTCTGAATCACTTGATGTGTCGTTCCATTCACTTTAACATCTTGGAGCTCCTTCTCGAGACGTTGAACCTCTCCTTTAACATTTTGAATCTCTGCGTGTACTTCTGTTTGCAGTTTTTCCACTTTACCGTGTAGTGTAGAAGATAACTCCAGAAACTTCTCGTCCATTTTCTTTTGACCAATTTCTATTTGGTTTTTAATGTCCGCTCCTTGTTGCTCCATTTGTACCATCTTCTGTTTAATGTCAGTCCCTTGTTGCTCCATTTGTACCATCTTCTGTTTAATGTCCGCCCCTTGTTGCTCCACTTGTAACATCTGCTGTTTCATTTGATGTTTAATGTCCGCCCCTTGTAGCTCCAACTGTTGTCCCATCATTTGATTCATAGCAGCCATCAACTGCGATAAATCGAAACTTCCGGATGTGTTTTGTGTTGTTCCGACCATCGTTTGTTCTTCCTTTTCTTTCTTGTCCACACTGATCTCATCCGTGTTGTCCTCCTCGAAATCATACACATCTGGATTTAAACCGTCCTTCTCCATGGCCTCACGTAGTCGCTCCACCAAACTTGCTTTTGTGCCTTCACTAGCCAAACCTCGCTGCTTCAGTTGCTCCTTTAATTGCGCAAGCTTTAATTCGTAGAGAATCATTTTCCTTATTATTCACAATCCCACCGCTGTCACCAATTGTTACGATTTTTGCCTTGTCATTCAAGGTTCGAATCACTGGATTGTGAATAAATACACTGCTTCTAATTTTAACTCACACAATTTTATTTACACAACACAATTTATTATACAACACAATTTTCACAATTAATTATTATAATTATAACACATTTTTTAATTATCACTTTAATAATCGCTTTAATAATCACTTTAATAATCCTTTTATTTAACCTTCACTGTATCACGTTTAAAATAATACTCAGCATTCCACGTCAACGCGCGCCCTTATATACCAAAATATTTGTTTCTAGAATAATCCTAAATGCGCAGCAAATATGTTAGTATAGAAATACGCCTAAATGTTGAGTATAAATTATACACGTAATTGAACAATTAATGAATTAACTTATTCTATTCTAATCTAGGTGTCACCGTAACAATAGTGTGTTATAATTGTAATAATTAATTGTTAATTTTGTGTTGTATAATTATTGTGTTGTGTAAATAAATTTGTGTGAGTTCAAATTTGATGCAGTTGTATTTATTCACAACCCAGTGATTCGAACCTTGAGTGACAAGGCAAAATCGTAACAATATGATGTTGTCACCCATTTTTTCAAGTACCCATTTTTTCAACAATTATGGTTTAAAATTTGTATTTTTGAGATCTACTGTGGGCAAAAAAACGTAAGACTTTGTTCATAATTTTAAAAATTTTTATTTATTTTTCCAAATCTTTTTTGTCCTATTCACGTTTAATGTCTTCAATTGACTCAAAATGGTTTCCCCGGAGCGGTGGTTTGAGTTTGCTGAACAGCCAGAAGTCATACGGAGAAAAAATCACGTAAAACCAATGCAGAAGGTGTATCGTGGTGCAAAAACCAAGGGTTTTCACTGATCCTTCCGATATTTCAACGATCCCAGTAAGGTCTCTGACTGTTAATCGTCGATTCTCGAGTACCAATTCCTTGCTTTTATTAACGTGTTTATCATCAGTTGATGTTGATGGCCGTTCTAGACGTGGTTAATCGTCAACACGTTCTCGACCCTCTTTGAACAATTTGTACCAATCAAAAACAGTTGCTCGCGACATACAATTATCACCGAAGGCCTTTTGCAACATTCTGAACGTTTCGGCACCACAAAATTGATTCCGCACATAAAATTTAATGGAACTTCTTTATTGAATAATTTCACTCATTACGTAAAAATCGCCGAATGCACTTTTTGTACTTCAGAAGTACTTCTAAACACTAATGATTATTTTGATGTGACATTTGGCAAAGATACCAACATAGAAAAAAAAATATTTCGAATGGTTTTCAGCGCGAAATTTAAATTAAAAAGTCTTACTATTTTTTGCTCACAGTAGTATATAACCCGCGTCACTTGAATCGACTTCGATAATATTAATGTTCATGTGACGTGAAACGACTAATTGAGAATTGGACTTAGGTAAAATTTAAAAACGGCTTATTAGTTCAAAAGATTATGAGCAAAACACTACTTTCGAACAAGATTAGTTTGTACATAAGTTAATATTCAAATGACAGAGTGGTATACGTACTTTATTATACATTAAAACAAAAGTAATTATAGGTGTACATATAAAGATACCATCTAAAACTACATTTCTTAAATACCCCTGTATCTTAAATATTGAAAATGGGTTTCACGCCCAGAATGATTTTTTGCTCAAAATCACTTTCTAAGCGTCCTAACGCAGTTTAGTATTTAAATTCATTCTTAGAGACTTTGTCGTTAATGACACATTATTCAATTTCAAAGGATATTAAGCTACTCTGAAAGTAGGCTTTTATACAAGAATTTTAAATCGTAAAACGATAGTTTTCCGATATTTTGATAATTTAAACCGTCGAATTGAGCAGTACGAATTGAAGTACATTATATATAAAACACTGTTTATTTATTTAATTTCGTAATTTTCCTTATAGTGACAATTTATTTTATTTTTATTTTTAAAATCGATTTCGGATGGTTTTTCCTTCATCAGTTATTTTTACTATAGATATAGTATAGGTATAGTAAAAATAACTGATGAAGGAAAAACCATCCGAAATCGATTTTAAAAATAAAAATAAAATAAATTGTCATTATAAGGAAAATTACTAAATTAAATAAATAAACAGTGTTTTATATATAATTTTGAAGTGACAAAAGTACACAAAAGTGAAAAAAAAAAAAATGATTTTTCAAGAAACAAGTGAAGTACATTGCCGGCAAGATGAATTGACAATCCCGTTTTGAATGTTTAGATATTATTAGCCTGATTTCAAAAATTATCTTGGAACTTTTTTACGAAGTAAAGTAAGATGTGATTTTTAGATTTTCCATTCGCTATATCTCTCTAGCTTTCACATCCCATAAAGGGGCCGCCCGCACTATGGTTCTCCATCCGTCTCGGTCCAACACTCTCGTTCTCCAGTTTCAACATCCTAATACGAGTAGGTCTTGTTCGACGTCATCACGCCAGCGCAGTCGGGGTCTTTTCTCTGGGATGCACTCCGGCTGGTTGTTGATGGAACACTTTGTTAATCATTCGTTGTTGTGGAGATCTTGCAACGTGGCCAAGCCTTCTAACTCGATTGGTTTTGATGAAGCCGATAATATCGCTACCTATGAGAAGTTGCTTTATTTCGTGGTTCATTCGAATTCAATATTCGTTGTTCGCAACTTTAATAGGACCAAAAATTGAGCAGATGACCTTCCTTTCGAAGGTAGATAACAATCTACAATCGTTAGAGGTCATGGTCCAGCTCTCGCCTCCGAAATTCAGTAAAGGTCTTATGAAAACTTTATAAAGTGCGAACTTGCATGACTGCGATAGGTGTTTAGATCGCAATAATTTTGATTGGGCGTAAAAAACTCATTGTCCGGCAGCGATTCGAGCTTTTATTTGTGCCTGTATATCATTCAGACAGACTTATTTGACGCCATCTTGAATAAGTCGAACAAGTCGTTCCAATTCATTGTACTGACTTATTTATTAAATCTTAAGGCGTTGCCACATGCACATCTAATTACAGACGATTCGTGCGTTAATTTATTTTGCCTCGCCACATACAAGAAAAAAAACACACGATTTTTACAACAACAATATTTTATATTTTGTTTTGAGCTGAATGTTTATTATACCGCCATTTCTATTCATTTTAAAATTAAATAAGTTTACCATACTACATTCATAATGAGCTTTTAATAAAAATATTAATTAATGAAAAATAAATTTGTCTTTGAAATTTTTGACATTGGGCGCTTTCAGGTCACTCAACAGTTGGCAACATGTTGAGTAAAATCTCGGCCAACGTTATAGAAATTTTAAACTCTATGAAATTTTCAAATCAACTTGGCGATGATTTCACTAATCATGATGCCAACAGTTGGCGGACCTGAAAGCGCCCATTGTTTTGAAGTAATCAAAGAAAAACATCCCTCTAAACAAAAAATCGAATTCGCAATATACGATACATAAGCGAAATATTAACGATCCATGTTTTTTTTTGCTTTCTCCCATTTTAAAGCGATAAAACAAAGATTCATAAACTAAATCATTTAATCTTCGTGACTCGAGCGAAGACGCCATATTATTTGGTGTTTATGTTATTAACTTTTTAGTTAATTTAGGTAAATATTTTATATTTTATGGAATTTAATTTATATTTCTATCGTTGAAGGTAACAAGCGACCGAATTATAAAATAAATAGGGAATTTAATAAAATATGTGTCAAAAATCAACTACAATCCAAACCAAACCGAAACAGTTAACCGAATAGTTAACAAGGGAATATCGAAGCATCACCAGATTTATAATGAGAACCACATATACAATGATTTATAAAAAAAAAAATATTTTTTTTATTTCTATCCCTTGTTAACTATTCGGTTTGGATTATAGTTGATTTTCGGCACATATTTTATTAAATTCTTTATTTATTTTATAATTCGGTCGCTTGTTACCTTCAACGATAGAAATATAAACTAAACTCCATAAAATATTTACCTAAATTAACTAAAAAGTTAATAACATAAATACCCAATAATATGGCGTCTTCGCTCGCATCACGAACATTAAATGATTTTATGAATCTTTGTTTTATCGCTTTAAAATGGGAGAAGGCAAAAAAAGATGGTTCGTTAACAGTTCGTTTATGTACCGTATTTTGCGAATTCGATTTTTTGGTTAGAGGGTTATAATAAAATAATTATGAAAAATAGTATGAGAATGAAATAATATAAATTTAATTTTGCGTTTCAATTTCCAACATTCTTTTAAACTTCGATGAAATTATTGGAAATCATATGCAAAGTCTTACGTCTGTGAATCGCAAAAGTGTTACATTTGCGTATCATTAAAAGTGAACAGTATGCGAACGAATACTTCGCTAAAAAGTCTAATTATCTTGGGATAGGAACACCCCTCCAGGCGCAAAAATGTATACACTAAAAATGTGCGGTTTACGTACAGTTTACGCACGTTAATTTTGATACCACACTACTACACCTATATTTAATTTTTATTATCATATATTACAATATATTTTGCTTTCTTTGTATATTTTATATTTTATAGAGTCGTAGTTTAAGTTTTTGTGTGCAATAAATTTATTCGTGATTGATCATATTATATTGTTGGTCGAACTTTTGCCTTAAAATAAGGACGTTCATTTGTAATGCCCCAGTAAGAGCATTCCTATTAGGTAAGAAAAACTATGTAGCTTCATGCTTTAAATTTGTAATTAGCTTTTTTTGTGTTTCAGGTATGAATAGTCATTTGGGATAATACAGCTAGTAGACTAAATGTACGATGAATTGCTATTTAGAACATAGGATTTAATAATATGCGAGTTTTTTGATGTGATAAAATATTTGTGAATTAAAATTAAGTATAATTACTTTATGCGGCAGAATTAAAAGTCCTTTTGAAATTAATTTTATTATTATATTATATTAATTAAGATAGATTTTATTTAAATAAATACAAGATGAAAATATTATTGGTTTTTTATTTGACTATAAAGTAATTCCGATAAATTAAACCGAGCGTAAAAGTCAGGCGCAGGTGACTCGCCAAAGATATGCAAATACGGCTCATAAATGTTACGTTTTTGTCGTACACATTATGAACAGTTTATAGATACTAACACATAGAATAGTCTTCGCTAATTTGTTTCACTTCTAGGCCAACTATAGGTAGAATAAAAAAAAATAACAGAAATAACGTAAGAAACGAAGACAAAAAATTATTATTCCAATTTGACTTTTCGGCTATAGATTACTTAAAATATTAATTTCATTCATAGCTTTCATGTAATTTTGTTTTGATGTATTTCCTAAAATCTTGAGTGAAACTACAATAGTTTTGAGTATAATCGTATTACATATCAACAAATATATGTGTCTAAAATTATAAAATATATTTATATGCGGTTTAAATTATTGCAATTCGATAAATTATTTTTTAAGGTTAGGTTTAGGAAAATACAATTCTACAGTGCGGTGAAAATTATTTGTGATTTTATATTCATATTTGTATATGTGTACATGAATATTTTATAAATAGCAAAGATAATATACACGAACAATTATAAATTCCCATATATAAAATAATAAACATGCATATTACATTCAACGCACTAAAATTTGTTTGAGTTTTGTTGTTGTATTTGTTAAGTTTTTTATTCTTGGACGAAAATTTTCGCTCGGCTATTTTTTTTAAATGACAGCAAAATAAAACGCAATTTCTCTTATAGTTTTTATTTTTCTTATTCTGAGTATGGTCGAATACATATGAATCCTATCTCTCGCTCTCTTACGTTATTTTTTTTATTTTTTTTATTCTATCTATAGTTCCCACTTTCTCATGTGACAAAAATATACTTTACGTACCACATCCGTACCGTTTATGCTAACGTTTGCGAATACTTTAGTAGAGCTAAATCTTCGTAAACCGTACGTTAATGTTACGCCTGGCCTGGAGGGACCGTAAACGGTTCGTTTTTGAGCTGCAAAATCGATTCGTTTGCGAACTATTTTTAGAAGTGTAGTATTCGTTTATGATTCGTAACCGGTTCACCTTGTTTAACAGCACAACAGAGAAAAAAACCGTTTAAACATTTTTGATGAGTTCGGAAATCGTTTTTAGATTTTTGTGCGTTCGTTCACGTGTAAAATTATACTATCCAAAGCCAAAATCGTTTTTAGAAACGGCTAAATAGAAAAATGATTATTTTTCAATTAAAATTATCAAATAATTGCAATTTTATTATTTTGGCTACTAGTTTAAGATATTTTACGTATTATCTTTTTAACTTAAGTCAAAAATATGCTGAAATTAATTCATAGATGCCAAATCTGTTTTTAGAAGTCGTCCGTAGATATGTGTATGTGGCATAGCTTTTACAATAAAAATTTAAAACGCAGCAAGGCGAATTCTTGTTTATAACATCATGTCAAAATAAATGTCAATTAGTATATTTAAGGTGATAAATGTTTGTTTTATGGATGCATTTATAATTCATTTTCATGGTATAGCGACACTAGTGAATAATAACTGCAGTTTCAGTAGAAATTTCCCATTCGGCTCCGGATAACCTCTTTTATGAATCTTACTTACTCGTCACCGGATGAAGAGACGTCAGTCACCATAATTCAATTTGGGTATTATGATTCTCATTTTGAGTGAGAATATTATTTGTCCTCACCTACAATTCCTAGGCGACACCAAGTAGAAATTTGAAAATTTTTGGCAAATTAAGTTAAAATATTTTTAAAAAAATTTCATTTTATGTAAAAAAAATTTTTCCAAGAAATTGTAGGAGATTCTCACTCACAGTGAGAAACATAATACCAAAATTGAATTATAGTGACGTATCTTCACTCGGTGACGAGCAAGTGAGATTCATAATAGGGGAATTTATAAAAGTTTAAAAGAATCCAAATTATATTATGCGTAATAATGCAAAAATTCAAAATACATACTTATGCTCACTTCAAATAATGTAGAAAAAAAGAAACAATGGTTTTCCTAGCATTTTGTTGCTATAATTTTTATTTATAATTTTTATAAACATTATTTTCAAATTAATATTTTATAGAACTTAAAAAATTGTTATTTAAGATAACCAACCTTTCGTAAAAAAAACTTACTCTTCCAAATACTTTTGCTCATGACTATATACAAATATAGTATAAACTTCGTAAGTAACACATACGCCTGTAAGCAGTGGTATCAATAAATGGTGACGATTTACGATGTATTAATCTAATTATTTACATTTTTATGTAGGTACATAAGCTTTAGAAAAATTATTCGGTATATTAGTCCAGTAAATATATAGAGTAGGAGGAAAACATCATCGGTGCTTAACGATTTGTATTATTCTTAGTTTCCCAGATACTAACTGGTGGTACATATGTATAGTGTGAGCGATATTTTGAGGCAACGTCAATTTTCTGACTGTTCTAAAGCATTTCCAGTTCCTGGTGACCTTGCAACACGCTGGGATCCTTATTGGGGAGTGTACTGTTTTTTAGTGTGAGCCCTCACCAGCGGTAAGCTCGCTATCATTTGAAATTAAACATTGGTCCTTCGAGCCATTAAAACAACCGGCATCGCTAAGTTAAACGCGATAAGTTTACATTAAAAACAGTAAACAAACGAAAACTTAAGAATAACAACAAATCTGAAGTTAAGTTAAGACACCTGTACACATCAAAATAACAACAAAAATGGAAAGCATACTCCAGCAACAAGATGAAGCAGGTGACAAAATCGTCCAAATGGAAACAAACTACCGCAAAGACGGGGAGGATAGGAAAACGAAGATATATTTGGAAAAAAGGTTGGCAACTCTAAAGGCGATTTATAACGACTACGTCGATAATGATACGAAAATCTTGAACATGACCCCACCTCTAGAAAAGGGCCATGCATATCTAGAAAGACGGAAGAAAGTCACAGACGCATACCAAAAATTAATAACGGATATGCGTGAACGCCTAAATACCGCATCAACGAGTTCAACAGGGCAAACTGCGCAGCAAGAAACTAGTTCAAAAGAAATCAACAACAAAAAGTTATTCAAACGGCAAGATGTCCTCATGCGCCAAATGTATCAAAAATTGGCGTCAGTCAACCATTCATTGGAGACTAACAACATATCCAAGGAATACATAAATATAAAATTAAAACAACTAGAAAAAGACATCCAAGAAGTAGCAAACCAACACACTGCAATCTTAATAGAAACAGAAGAAGACGAGCAAACGTCTGACTACTTCAAAAAAGATTATTTTGGCCAGCTACAAGAAAAAGTAGAAACCACAATGATCGAGTTACAACGATTTCACGGCGATAATATAACTACGGCAGAATCAGTCCAGATGAAACTGCCAAAAATAGAACTACCAAACTTTTACGGTGAATATGACCGATGGGAAACATTTAACGATATATTCACTGAAATGATTCATCAAAACAACAAAATATCTGACACGGTGAAGATGACATATTTAAAATCACACCTACAAAAAGGAGCAGCTCAACTCATAAGTCATCTAACAACAACAGGGGACAATTACCAAACAGCCTGGAGCATAATACAAAATAGATATAACAACGCGAGATTACTCGCCAACCATCAATTCAGTGCGTTATTATCACTAACAACAATTCAAATGGCGTCCGCACAAGCGGTAAGGAACTTGCACGATACAGCAAAAGAAATTCTGCATAACATAAATCGGCTCAACATAAGTTCATCTTTTGAAGCATTCGTAAGCTTCATATTAATGAAAAAACTGGACCCAGAATCCATCAGGCTCTATGAATCATCCATAGATAAACCCAGAGATATTCCACAACTAGAAGAAGTTTTCAAATTCCTTGAAAAAAGATTTCAATCACTGGAAGCCATGGGCAGCAACAAACAAACGACAAGCCGACCACAGTATATACCACCGCTAAAACGGGCCTATACAACCACAGCAAGCAGAACATGTTGGGTAAATAGTTGCAAGGAACGACACAACTTGGATCAATGTCAACAGTTCAAAAGTATGTCAACATTAGATAGATCAAGGCTAATAAATGCAGCAAGCCTTTGTGTACGTTGCCTAAACCATCACCAAAGTAAATATTGTCAGTCAGAACCATGCGTCGTATGTAAAGGGTCACATAACACCCTACTACACTGCAATAACGCATTATCAAATGGCGGAACTGGAGTTAAAAACGCGAAAACCCTTATAGTAAATCAACAGGGACAAGTTTTGTTACCAACCGCAGTAGTTAAAGCCATAACTTGCACGGGAAATCAGATCTTGCTAAGAGCATTAGTAGATCCTGGATCACAGGTGACATTAATCTCATCAAAAGCCGCTAACCTACTCAACCTTAAGAAGAAGAAGGTCAACGTTTCTATCTCCGGTATAGGAGGAGGGAAAGCAGGTGATTGTAAACATACAATCAATATACAAATCTTGCCAAGATTCGAAACCGATTTTCAACTAAATATCGAAGCGTTGATATTTGATAAACTCAACCAACAGTTACCGGAGGTGGATTTTGATGCAAGATGTTGGACCCATCTCAAACAAATACAACTCGCCGATCCTAATTATAACAAGTCACAACCAATTGATCTCATACTTGGTGCCGACTATTATCCAGCAATCATAAACAACAACATCATAAAAGGAAGTGAATTAGAACCAATGGCACAACAAACTGAAATCGGATGGATAATAATAGGCAGCAGAGGCGGCACCAGAACAAACCAGCCAACAACAATGATAGCTACTAAAGGCATAGAAGATCAATTGAAATTACTCATAGAGGTAGATTCGATACCAGAAAACAGAATTAATACGGAAGAGGAAGACATGGTTGAACAACATTTCCAGTTAACCTCAGGAAAGGGATCAGATGGAAGATATGTGGTAAGAATTCCATTCAAGGATAACCATATCAAATTAGGAGAATCCAAGAAAAAAGCCGCTGCCAGACTAATACAAATTGAAAATCGGTTCAAGAGAGATCCGTCTTTCAAACAGTTATATCATCAATTTATGCAGGAATACATAAATCTAAAGCACATGGAACTTGTGCAGGAAGAGGTTGAAGATCACAATACAGCAAGTAACACCTATTACATACCGCATCATGGTGTAATCAAACAGGATAGCACCACTACAAAACTTAGAGTAGTGTTTGATGCTTCGGCTAAAACTACGACAGGAGTATCTTTAAACGATTGCATGATGAATGGTCCCAAATTACAAGATGACCTAACGGATATATTATTGCGATGGCGAAAATACAAAATCGTAATGACGGCGGACATAGAGAAAATGTATCGCCAAATCTGGATAAACGAACAAGACCAGAATTACCAACGAATATTATGGAGAACTCAACCGTCTAAACCAATAAGAACTTATAAACTCAAGACAGTCACATATGGGACAACAGCAGCCAGTTTCTTGGCGATAAGAACATTGAGACAGTTAGCTCTTGATGGAGCCAATGAGTATCCAATAGCAGCACACATCATATTGAAAGATTTTTATGTAGACGATTTGCTGACCGGATGCCACAATATAAGGGAGGCATGTCAATCAGTTCGCGAATTAAAATTGCTAACAGATCGAGGTGGATTTAACTTACGAAAATGGTTCTCTAACTCAAGTGAATTATTAAAACATATACCAAGAGAGCTGCACGGTAAGGGTAATATGGAAATCAAGTTAAACGATTGCATCAAGACCCTAGGCATTTTGTACGATCCACAAGAAGACAACTTTAAATTTGATGTTGCAAAACTTCAGTTATCCAGCAACCAAGCTACAAAGCGTTCATTATTATCCGAATCATCGAAACTATTTGATCCAGTTGGATGGCTCTCTCCACTAACAATTACAGCAAAAATTATGATGCAACAATTATGGCTAAGCGGAATAAAATGGGATGAACATCTACCAGAACATATCAACACAAAATGGATAAAATATAAGGCAGAACTAAGTGATATCAAAAACATGAAGATTCAAAGGTGGATCAATACAACTGAAAATACCGACATAGAGCTTCACGGTTTCGCTGATGCTTCGGAATACGCATATGCCGCTGCTATATACTGTCGAACAGTAAACGAAGATGGAACAATTACAACACAACTTTTAACATCGAAGACAAGAGTCGCTCCAACTAAAGTGAGGTTGTCAATTCCTCGACTAGAGCTAAGTGCAGCTTTATTATTATCAAAACTGCTCAAACACGTCCAAGAAGCCTTAAATCTAAACAACTGCAGGATGTATGCGTGGTCAGACTCAACCATTGCACTATGTTGGATCACAGGCGAGCCAAACAAATTTAAGGCATTCGTGGCAAACAGAATTTCTGCTATAAAATCCTTCATACCGACCACAACATGGCATCACGTAAAATCTGGCGACAACCCAGCTGATATAGCTTCACGAGGCATACCACCATCCGCATTAACAAACAACAAATTATGGTGGGAAGGACCGGATTTTCTGGGACAAAATATAACTAGTTGGAAGGAAATCTATAGTTCCTCACTTACTCATACACATCATCGTGAAGAATTAGAAGAAAAACATTCAAAACTAATGACAATAAGCAGAGAAGAGCACGTATTTAATGAATTATTTGAGCGATGTTCGAATTACAACAGATTAAAACGCATAGTTGCGTACTGTAAACGATTTATCAACAATGCCAAGCATGGCAACAATAATCATAAGCAGCTAACAGGTATAGAACTCCGGGATGCGGAAACAACTCTCAAGGCACTACAAAAGCAAGATTTTTCTAATGAAATTAGCTGTCTTAACCAGGCTAAACAAATTAGCAAAAGAAGCAAGCTACTATCATTGAATCCAACTTTAGATGAAAATGGCTTGTTACGACTAAATGGACGACTTCAAAATTCAACATTATCAAGGTCCAGCAAAAACCCCATCATCCTGCATAAACACAACCTTGTAACACAAAGAATTATAGAAAATGCTCATGTCAGTACCTTACATGGGGGTGCTCAACTAACATTATCGCATTTGAGAAATAAATATTGGATTATTGACGGTAAACGTGCCGTACGTCGAGTAATTCAAAAATGCATTATTTGCTTTCGTAACAAAAAGCATCTTGCACAACAACAAATGGGAAACTTACCATCTGCTAGAGTACGGCCGGGAAGACCGTTCGCAAAAACGGGTATCGATTATGCTGGCCCCATTCAAGTGAGAACAACCAAGGGAAGAGGTCACAAAACTCACAAAGGTTACATTGCACTGTTCATCTGCATGGTAACAAAAGCTATACATATTGAAATTGTAAGCGATTTAACAACCGAATCATTTATTGCTGCTTACAAGCGATTTACATCCAGGAGAGGATTATGCACGGATATCTACTCTGACAATGGGACATACTTTGTTGGAGCGAACAAGGTAATGTTAAAAGAACACCATCGCGCAATAACCACATTACCGGACGAGATCGCCACTATGATAGCCAACGACGAAACCAATTGGCATTTCATACCGCCCATGACACCCCATTTCGGTGGCATATGGGAAGCGGGCATTAAATCTATCAAGTTCCATTTAAAACGAATCATAGGAGAAGCAACCCTCACCTTTGAGGAGCTTTACACAGTAGTTACACAAATCGAGGCGTGTCTAAATTCTCGACCGCTAACTCCACTGACCAATAATTCAACAGATTTATCAGCTTAACACCAGGACATTTTTTGATAGGTGATTCTCTCAAGTCACTGCCGGTCGCTGATACAGATAACATCTCTTTAAAAACAAGATGGCACCTTGTTGAGAAAATGGTGCAAGGCTTTTGGAAAAGATGGTTCTGTGAATATCTCCATCAATTACAACAACGAACTAAATGGAAACGTAGCCAAGCGAACCTAAAAATCAACGACTTGGTGTTACTAAAGGATGACCAACAACCAACCACACGTTGGAAACTAGGGCGAATTATCGAGACACATGCCGGAAGCGATGATTTAGTTAGAGTAGCTACAGTGAAATGCGAGAACAATATCTTCAAGCGGCCAATTGTGAAATTGTGCAAACTACCAATTGAGGAAAATTTAAAGGATCTAATGCCCATGGAAGCCAACAAGAGTGAAGAGGAGAAGGAGTCGCAAATATCCAAGAATTCCGAAAGGTTTCTGCGGCAGCAACCTCATCGACAAGTGAAAAACCAGAGCAAATTGAAACATCTGATGCTTGCGACGTTGTCCATATGTTGCATTTTGGGACTTGCTCAGGCCAACATAGACATTACTCCATTCAACCATTCTACAGGCATACACTTTGAATCAATAGGTAGACTCGAGGTAGTACCCATGAAATGGTCACTAATAATCTATTATAATATGAGTAATTACTGGGAGGAAATTGAAGCATTCAAGACCGCGCAAAGTCAACTGAAGAAGTCCTGCATAGACGTTGTTGAAATAAATTGCGAATTAATTCTTCAACAAATTCAATGGCAGTTCAATAATTTGGAAGCAGATAATGAATTATTATTAGCCAGCAACAAGGAAGTGCTCAGACCAAAACGAGGTTTAGGCGACACAATAGGCGTTGTGTTAGGCGACATGTTTGGGATTCTTACAGAGCGTGAAGCAAGAGAATATGAAAGTCAATTTGAAGCCATAAACGATGATCAGCATCAATTAGAGGCACTGATAAGGAATCATACCACAATAATAGACAACACAGTTAAGCTAATAAAGCACAACTCAATTCTTACTATGAAATCATTAAATAAACTGATAAATGATCATGGAATGCTAAAGGCTGAACTTGAACAATTGAACGAGTACTTCATACGAGAAAAACAAATTCGTTTAATATTAACTTCAAGTATTGAATTGATATTAATATTGAAAAATTTGGAGGACACGCAACAAGCCTTACTTGACGTAATCCATAATGCACACAAGAACATTTTGCATCCTTCATTACTCTCCCCGGCTCAATTGGATCAAGAGCTGGAAATTATTAAAAGACATATACCATCAACGATCACCATACCTGGGCATGGCATTCCGGATCTTCTTCACATATATCATAGCATGAAAATACGCAGTAGAGTAACTCCAAGGAACATTATAGTAGAACTCACCATTCCATTATCTTTTACGCGGGAGTACACACTGTTAGCCGTTTTTCCAGTGCCTAATATCGAACACAGGAATTCGCAGTCTTACATCGACACCAAGGCAGAATTTTTAGCAATAGATGCTCACCGGGAACAGCTCGCATTAATGACTAGAGAGCAAGTAAAAAATTGTCAATCATTTCAAGGAAGAAGATTTTTGTGTGAAATATCGCCAATATATAACATCATGAGCAGCCAAGCTCAGTGCGAGGTGGCAATCCTACAACGGAAGAGGAATCTTGAGGAATTATGTTCCATCGGAACCGTAAATGCATCAAATCACTGGATAAAACTTAATGCCAACAATCAGTGGGTATATGCCATTCACAATGAAACAACAATCGATGTAATATGCGGTCATGAAAGCAAATCGTATAACCTTCAAGGATCAGGCATAGTAAAAATCAAAGCTGGTTGTGTGCTACGGGATGCAAATTTTTATATCGTTGCAATCGGATCCTATTCTAACCATTTGGAAAAGGGATTCAATAGATCGGTTAATACGTTAGCTGAATCTATTCACTTAAAGAAGTTCATCACCCGGATCAAAGATAGCCCAGTCCGACATAATCATCCACAGTATGTAACGCTTCAAGATACCAACAAATTGGAACAAGAGATAAAGACGCTCGAAAATATGAAGATCCAAATACATGAGGGGAAGAATCATCATATCCACCATTATACCATGACTCATGTCATTTCTGGGATCCTTTTAGTTTTAGGTGTCATTTGGGGCATCAAATGTTTAAGACAAAGACGAGCGAATCCTCGCCGACCACCTACGCCACTTCAACATGCAGAAGTCTAATCATCCCAAGTAGGCGGCCCGGAATATGTTGAGTTCAACATCAACAGGGCATCGATCTGCACAAATATTATAAATGTAATGTAATATGTACGAGTATATAAGTAAGCATGCTTGTAGCATACATAATGTATAAGCTTACTCATCAAATTATCGTGTGAATTGTCTAGTGACATATAATACAACATTTTTTGCACTAACATAAATTGTAATGATAAGCACTTATTTTTGTATATAAAGAACTAAATTCTCAATAATAAAGCAGAACGAAATTATATCAGTAACGTTTTAGTTTTGTTTTCAAAAATAATTTTAATTCATAAATAGTGAGCCCTCACCAGCGGTAAGCTCGCTATCATTTGAAATTAAACACTGCATTAAAGGACTGTGGCTTCGTGGAAATTCCGCGTCCAAGTTAATTGATCGATGTGACAAATGTATAAACCTTAAAGGAGATTATGTCGAAAAATAAAAATATTGCTGACTCACTCACACTTTTTTCATATGATATTGCATGACTTTTTGATTTGCCCTCGTATGTACGATTTCAAAACTAAATAGGATGACCATACGTTCTCCATTTCCAAAATTTATATTCATAAATCGAAGTGATTCCCCATTTCTCAATCGTCCATACCTGTTGTCACAGTATGCCCCTACACTATATGATAGAATGCGTCGTCAACCTGGAATAATAATTGAAACTGTATTCCATAAATGTTTCTTTGAATGCTTTCACAATTAGCCAATAAATGTTGTTGTTCCTAATATACCAAAGAGAATTGGTAATAGTACAAAGTAATTTTGCATGTGCTCGTGCTCTAGATTTGAAGCGCAGGATCCTCATAGCTGAACTCCGAAGTCATTACGGGTATGATAAAACGTTTTTTTAATTTTATTAGATTTGGTGGCCATTTTGCTTTAATACATCTGAGTCTAAAGCTTTCTTCAACTGAGCCTGGGACTTTCTATTCAAATCCCGTATACAAACCTAAGTATTTTGATTTCTTGTGGAAGCTTTACTCAGTTTAGTTCGAATGATGATTTGAACCTGATTATGGTAAAATTCGTTCAATGATTTTGTAATATGTACATATTCGTGATGCAGTTTATGGGTATTTTTTGCGGATCCGCTCGAAACGCGATATTTCAAAATGCGATATTTCGAGATATTTCAAAACGCGATATGGTACAAAACGCGATATTTTAAAACGCAATATATCAAAACGCGATATGGTACAAAACGCGATAACAAAATGCGATATTTCAAAACTCGATATTTCAAAACGCGATATGGTACAAAATGCGATATTTCAAAACTCGATATTTCAAAACGCGATATGGTACAAAACGCGATATTTCAAAACGAGATATTTCAAAACGCGACATGGTACAAAACGCGATATTTTAAAACGCGATACTTCAAAACGCGATATGGTACAAAACGCGATACGGTACAGAAGAATGTGCAGTGCGAAGCGACAGGAGCGCAGCGACCCGCCTGATATCACCCGGTCCTATACTCCCGCTTTTATCGATTTTTAAATTCCTATAAACTGAAATTTTTTCTAAGGAGCGCAGCAACTGGAGCGCAGCGACCTGCCTGATATAACAACGGGCTGTACTCCCGTTTCTATCGATTTTTAAATTCGTATAAACTAGTTTTTTTCCTAACTAAGGAGCGAAGTGCATACCTGATATAACCCGATCCTATACTCTCGCTAATATCGGTTTTTAAATTCCTATAAACTGAAATTAAATTTCCCCTTTTCCAGAATGTACATTACGAAGCGAAGGAAGCGCAGCGATTCGCCTGATATAACCCGGTCCTATACTCCCGCTTTTATCGATTTTTAAATTCCTATAAACTGAAATTTTTTCTAACTGAGGAGCGAAGCGACTGGAGCGCAGCGACCCGCCTGGTATAATCCGTTGCTGTACTCCAGAACTGCTGAAATTTTTCTTTCTAGCTAAGGAGCGAAGTGTTCACCTGATATACCCCGATCCTATACTCCCACTCTTATCGATTTTGAAATTGCTATAAACTGAAGTTTTTTTTCTAACTAGGGAGCGAAGCCCTCCCCTGATATAACCCGACCCTATCGCTAATATCGGTTTTTAAATTTCTTAAACTGAAATTAAATTTCTCCTAATATAACCCGATCCTAAACTCCCACTCCTATCGATTTTTAAATTCCTATAAACTGAAATTAAATTTCCATATCACCCCTCTAATTTAACCCAATCCTAAACTCTCGCTCCTATCGATTTTTAAATTCTTATAAACTGAAATTAAATTTCCCCTTCTCCAGAATGTACATTGCGAAGCGACGGGAGCGTAGCCATTCGCCTCATGTAACCCGATCCTATACTTCCGCCTATCCATTTTTAAACGCGGGTTCACGTACGTGATCAAAAAAATTTGATCACAATAGGAAGTTAGAAACAAAAACTATTGCTCTAAATATTAAGCTATTTTACTTGACGTTTCATTTGTCATTTTCAACCATTTTAATTTGTGTGTTGTGTGTGGCTGTGGTGACGACTGACAATTAAATAAAATAAAATAAATCATTCATTTCATTTTCATCAACATTCGTTCAAGGTTGAGTTTGCTAAATCACAAGTCGAATGAATGAGTGATAAATTGATGAAAAGTTTTGAAGGTGCCCGTAACAATCTGTTTCAATTTCGGCATTTGCAGTTGTGTCACAATTTGGCGGATTTAAGTAAAATTCCGAGCCCAAAGATCGTGTTAGCTTCTACTTCCGATATTGAATGTGGATAAGCACGTGATTTGTTTGTACATTGAGCTTCAAATTCTAACAACAGCATTATTCTAACGAATCGTACCTCGCCTGGGAATTTTGCTCGCGATTTAATAGAAAACGGTTTGAATGGGCGTATAATTATTATACGAACAATATGCGATAGTATAAATATAAAATAAAATATGTATTTCATTTTTCATAAAATAAAGACAAAAGTGGAAAAAAAATTGATTTAATTCAGTCTTGTCCGATCTAGTCAATCTAATTATTTATTACTCTACCCTTCACTCTTCTGCTTATTGTGGTAAGGGATTACAGTTGGCGCCGTGCATCGGAGTGATTATTTTATGGTGGCTAGTTAAATTCATTTGTACCAGCTGGTTGCCTATATCTGCACCTTTCGAATCCTTCGTAGTACGTCCAAATCGCTTAAATTATTGCTGTAATATTCATTCAAAAGTTAAATGGAGATAATTTAGTGATTTAAACAAACGATCTACTCACATGACTACAGCCGTCAAACGCATATTTAAAATTAAGTTTTCACGCACATCTAATTTACGTTTATGATTATCCTGTTTTACTATAATATTAGCGATGTGGCACAGAATCGCTTGAAATGGTAAGTGATCGTGGCTGTCCTATTTCCGAATTTTATTCAATGTAATAATTCCGCAATTACACAACATTTTAGTACACAAGATATTTTGAAAATACGTCGCACAAAATTACAAATTGTTTTCACAATTTTAATACATTTATTAATATTAAAATTAATTAATTATGTAATCGCACGACAAAATTTAAAACACCAAATGCCGACAATGAAAATGGCGTTTGTTTTGTTTGTTTTTGATATTGACGTGAGTCATATAGAAATGTCAGAAAAATAGCAAAATTATTTATCCCGTTCCCACTTACCCACACAATTGTGTGGGTAAGACCAAATTATAATGTTTTGTATGTGTTTTGAACCAACTTACACATTTGTACATTCCTTTCACACAATTGTGTTGATTGTACTTAAAATCAACCGAAATTTTTTTATCAAAAAGCCATTACGTAGTTTTTTCACTTACACATTTGTGTGGTTTGGACTTAAATTTAGCGTATTTTTTTTTTTTTTTTTGTAGAAAAAGGGATATAATGAGCGTCATTGTTGCTCATAATTTGTTTTTTGTTTTTTCTATGTTGGATGCTTGCGATCAAAAATTTGCCCAAAATATTTCATCTCAGGCGGGGAAATTCCAACGATTTGATTGGCTTGATTCGCGAATCATTTTTTGATCACATACGTGAACCCGCGTTAAATTCTTATAAACTGAAATTTAATTTTCCCTTCACCCTCCTAATATAATCGGATCCTAAACTCCCTCTTCTATCGATTTTTAAATTTTTAGAAACTGAAATTAAATTTCCCCTTTTCCAGAATGCCCATTGCGAAGTGACGGGAGCGCAGCGATTCGTCTGGTATAACCCGGTCCTATACTCTCGCTCTTACCGATTTTTAAATTCCTATAAACTGAAGTTTTTTTTTCTAACTAGGGAGCGAAACGTTCACCTGATACTCGTATAACCCGATCCTATACTCCTGCTAATATCGGTTTTTAAAATCCTATAAACTGAAATTAAATTTCCCTTTTTTCAGAATGTACGTTGCAAAGAGACCGGAGCCGACCCGCCTGATATAACCCAATCCTAAACTGCCACTCCTATCGATTTTTAAATTCCTTTAAACTAAAATTAAATGTCCCCTATGTGGATTATAAAAAAAATTGAAATAAAATCATTGAAATAACAGTAAATTTTTTTATTTGTATAAAAGTTGGGATTTGGGGCGGTAGCCATATCGCGTTTTGTGCCGTATCGCATTTTGAAATATCACGTTTCCAAATATCTTATTTTGTACCATATCGCGTTTTGAAATATTGCGTTTTGAAATATCGCGTTTTGTACCATATCGCGTTTTGTACCATATCACGTTTTGAAATATCGCATTTTGAAATATCGCGTTTTGTACCATATCGCGTTTTGTACCATATCGCGTTTTGAAATATCGCGTTTTGAAATATCGCGTTTTGAAAAATCGCGTTTTAAAATATCGCGTTTCAAATGGGACCCATTTTTAAATTCCTTTAAACTAAAATTAAATGTCCCCTATGTGGATTATAAAAAAAATTGAAATAAAATCATTGAAATAACAGTAAATTTTTTTATTTGTATAAAAGTTGGGATTTGGGGCGGTAGCCATATCGCGTTTTGTGCCGTATCGCATTTTGAAATATCACGTTTCCAAATATCTTGTTTTGTACCATATCGCGTTTTGAAATATTGCGTTTTGAAATATCGCGTTTTGTACCGTGTCGCGTTTTGTACTTTATCGCATTTTGAAATATCACGTTTTGAAATATCGCATTTTGTACCATATCGCGTTTTGTACCATATCACGTTTTGAAATATCGCATTTTGAAATATCGCATTTTGAAATATCGCGTTTTGTACCATATCGCGTTTTGAAATATCGCGTTTTGAAATATCGCGTTTTGTACCATATCGCGTTTTGTACCATATCGCGTTTTGAAATATCGCGTTTTGAAAAATCGCGTTTTAAAATATCGCGTTTCAAATGGGACCCATTTTTTTGATACGAAATTCGTATGTACGTCATCAGCAAAAGTTGATGCCGTTGTGAATTAGTACACCGGTTAAGTACTAGCCGTTGGTATGCGTGCAGATTATAATTTGGACGAATCAATTTAAGATAAAGTACGTTATTGTTATGATTAACTAATAAATATTATGAATTATATTGCAATTATTAGAAAACAGTTTATTTCTAAATATGGCGCAAAATAAAAATAAAAAGTGACTTGCATTTATGAAAATGATAATTCAAATTAATAATAATTCGCTTACAAATCTATACAGATATAACGAATAACCAACTGACAAGTCCCAAATATCAGATTATTAAATTTAAGTTATAAATGAACACATTCTACGTGCAAGTAAATTTAATAAATGATGTCTCGTAATATTTTTTGTTTCAGTAAGTTCAACAAAATTTAGGAATTAATCAGTAATTTCGCTTGCGTTTTAATTGGACGCATCAGTGCAAATGCATCCAATTAAAACGAATATTTCAATTTATACTCGTGTAACTTTTTGCACCTACACGGTTTTCAGCATCATTTTGTTTATGCGTAATTTGATAAGAATGTTGATCTCAAATAAAGTACATGTCAACTGTAAACGAGCAATAAGTGAATGGCTACCCCTAACAGGTAAGCTCGAAAAATGAAGAGGCCACATATGTGTATATTGTGCCAAAAACATAACTTTCGTTTACCATTAAGGCGTGAAATCGCAAGAACGTTATTTAAGTGAAAACAAAACTTGCGATAATAAAACTAACATTTTCCAGAAAGCTCGCCTAACAATTGGTTGTATATAAAAAATGTTCCTAAACGTATTTGTCATTAACCTTCCTAAATGCCAGCTTTGCGTGTACTGGTGGCCTATTAAGAGTTTTTCGATTTCGGTTTTTTTACGAAATCGGTCTGTTAGATACTAAAAATTACTATGGAAAAATCCGCTTGATTGAATAAATTCGAATTTATTTCATAATAATAGGCCCCCATCAGAATAAATATAACAGAATGGGTATACATTTCTTTAACCGTTTGCGTCCCAGGGAGTATTGAAAAAACACTGTCGAAGAATCCCAAACAGCGCGACCGCGCTTTCTTTAAATGAGCGAGAAAGATGAAATGAATGAGACGAAAAGGCAATCTGTTGTAAATTTATTGTAAAAACTTATTGTAAAAAATACTATTTACATTAAAAGGAGCTGTGTGATGTACCTGCTTCAGTAAATCTGAGCGCGAGAATTCGACAATCGGTAACCCACCGTCAGTTGTCACTTGTCGACAATGTCCGAAATGCGCTGGGTTTTCTCGACATAAAATCTCAACAGCGCGATCGCGCTGCTTGGGACTCAAACGGTTAATCAGAGCACTGTTGAAGAATCATTGTTCGACAGCAATAATTATATAGGCCGATTTATTCATATTAACAACAACATTGTAGACGCATTTAGAGGAGCATATTATTAATTTTCGAAAAAATATTGCAAAATTGCATAGCATTGAATTATCTTTATAGGCTAACGGTTAAGCTATATTATAAATCAGTCATCTGAAAAAAAAAAATTGTATCTACCATATGAAGAACATTTTGAGTAATTGTGATTTTCGCATATCTTGTAAAAAAAATTTAAAATACGTAATTTGATCTTGACGATCCTGATTTTGGATTGGTGACTTAACCCAATGCACAAGATGTTACAAGGTCCCGATGTTATAAAATAACATAATTATTTTGTTATAAACTAACCATTATTCATGAACAAGTGATTTTCTCATTAAAAAAAGCTTAAGAAGAATAATGGTTAGTTAGTGTAAAAACAACGTTAGTTCTTTTGCAATTCACTGTGACCAACCGCGTCCCATATAAACCCTAACATATTCACGACACCCGTCTTTCTGCTGTGGCAATAATTTTGATACTGCACTTCTTTTATGCGTGTTTCAGGGGGCCTATTAGGTGGGCGAAGTCCGAGATTCATACCTCCTTGCGGTGCTCTCTGAGCAGGGAAAATCCTGTTTATAGTCATGGATACTACATGTGCTTAGATGGTCTGGGAGTGGGATCCATGACACCACCAATGGTTACACTCTTCATTACAGCGGCCATTAGAACGGAGAATTTGGAGTTGGCTTCCTCATCCATGATGAAGGCGAGTGAAGCATCATATCACGAGTGAAGCATCATATCGCCAGTGAAGCATCATATCATCGATTTTCGCCCTATCAATATGCGGATTTGCACGGTCAGACTTCGCACTAAAAAATTTAATATCGCGATTGTTAATGTACATGAACCACCGAAGATAAATATGATGACATCAAAGATCTATTCTTTGTCGAACTGAAGGAAGTCATCAATAACATACCATACCGCAATGATCGTGGGCGACTTTAATGTAAAAATAGGAGTGCAGAAAATACATTGCACATCGGTCCTAACAGCCTGCACCTAACTAGTAACAAGAACGGCCAACGCGTTCTCTGTCTCTCTGGCTTTCACATCCCATGAAGGGATTTCGCCGCCTGCACTAAGGTCCTCCATCCATCTCGATCCACCGCTCTCGTCCTCCAGTTTCAACATCCTAATGTTCGTAGATCTTGTTCGATGCCGTCACGCCAGCGTAGTCGGGGTCTTCCTCTACGACGCACTCCGGCTGGTTGTTGGTGGAACACTTTATTTATCATCCGGTGTTGTGGAGACCTTGTAACGTGGTCGAGCCATCTCACTCGATTGGATTTGATGAATCCGATGATATCGCTGCCTCCGAGGAGTTGCCTAATTTCGTGATTCATACGAATCCGATATTCGTTGCTCGCAACTTTAATTGGACCAAAGATTGAACGGATTACCTTCCTTTCGAAGGTAGATAATAATCTACAATCGTTAGAGGTCATGGTCCAGCTCTCGCTTCCGTAAGTCAGCACAGGTCTTATTAGTGCTTTATAAAGTGCGAGCTTGCACGACTGCGATAGATGTCTAGATCGCAATAATCTTGATTGGGCGTAGAAAACTCCTTGTCCGGCAGCGATTCGGGCTTTTATTTCTGTCTGCATATCATTCGACGATGTTATAACTGACCCGAGGTATTTAAAGTTTTCGACGCCATCAAAATTGTGGTAGCCAATTCCAAGATTTGCCATAGAGAGGTTCCTAGGTGTTGCTAAATATTTGGTTTTACTGCTGTTCACCTCCAAACCAAGTCTTCTAGCGCAGCGACCGAGCGGCATGAAACTGTCTTTGATATCGCTAGGTCTTCGGCCAAAAAGCACGATATTATCTGCATATCCAAGAATTTGGCCTGAATTATTGAATATACAGCGCGAAGTTTCGATATTGCTTTTCCTCACTACGTACTCAAGCGTCAGATTGAACAGCAAAGGCGCGAGTGCATCACCCTGTCGAACACCGGATGTTATTTCAAAGGAGTCTGACACAGATCCTTCAATTACGATTCTACATACAGACCCGGACGTTGTTAATTTACACAGAGAAACCGGTTTCTCTGGGATTCCCGGGCATATGAGCGCGGCCCATAGGTTGTCATACGCCTGTCTGAAGTCTATATATAGTTGATGTATGGTTATGTTGTACTCCCAACGTTTTACCAAGATCATCCTCATAGTGAAACACTGGTCAGTGGTCGATCGGTTGGTACGAAAACCACATTGATAGTCGCCAATGATGTTTTCGGCGAAAGGGATGAGTCTGGCAAGTACAACATTAGCCAACACTTTGTAAGCAGTGTTCAATAGAGCTATGCCACGAAAGTTTTCACATTTAAGACGGTCGCCTTTTTTATGCAACGGACATATGAGTGCGGTCTTCCAATTCTCCGGCAACTCTTCTTGGTCCCAAATACATACGATGAGATCGTATAAACTTGTTGCTAGAGTACAGCCTCCGAATTAATCAATTCTGCGGGGATTCCATCGAGATCGGGTGCCTTACCGTTTACTTCGTCATTCCGACTTAGCAGATTTTGAAAGTAGTTTTGTCATACTGAGAGAACATCGGCCACGTTTGTTCTCAGAAAAATGATTGGTTTGATGATCAATGCCGAAGGATCGTCGAAAATAAACGAAAGTATGAAAACAAATTGGTTCGCAACACTAGAGCACTCAAGCAAAATATCTCAGCGGTAGGAAAGCCACGATTAAATACCTTCGACAAAAGAAGTACAGCCATCAAAGAAGGGAGTGGAGAGTTGAGAACAAATGTGGCTGATGTTCTTTCAGTATGGCAAACCTACTTTCACAATCTGCTAAATCAGAATGACAAAGTGTACCCCATTAGAGCAATAGCTCTGCCAGGTGAGGAGGTCTTTGTCGAATATCCCATAATGAAGGAAGTAGAAGCAGTTATTAGTAGATTGAAAAATGGAAAGGCACCCGGTCTCGATGGAATCCCCGCATAATTCGTTAAACTCGGAGGCGCTATCTTGCAACAAATCTATACGATCTCATCGTATGTATTTGGGACTAAGAAGAGTTGCCGGAGAATTGGAAAACAGCGCTCATATGTCCGTTGCACAAAAAATGCGACCGTCTTAAATGTGGAAACTATCGTGGTATTGCTCTATTGAACTCTTTCTCTCTGGCACTATATCCCATCAAAGTAACGGGTGATTTTTTAAGAGCTTGAGAACTTTTTTTTAAAAAAAAACGCATAAAATTTGCAAAATCTCATCGGTTCTTTATTTGAAACGTTAGATTGGTCCATGACATTTACTTTTTGAAGATAATTTCATTTAAATGTTGACCGCGGCTGCGTCTTAGGTGGTCCATTCGGAAAGTCCAATTTTGGGCAACTTTTTCGAGCATTTCGGCCGGAATAGCCCGAATTTCTTCGGAAATGTTGTCTTCCAAAACTGGAATAGTTGCTGGCTTATTTCTGTAGACTTTAGACTTGACGTAGCCCCACAAAAAATAGTCTAAAGGCGTCAAATCGCATGATCTTGGTGGCCAACTTACCGGGCCATTTCTTGAGATGAATTGTTCTCCGAAGTTTTCCCTCAAAATGGCCATAGAATCGCGAGCTGTGTGGCATGTAGCGCCATCTTGTTGAAACCACATGTCAACTAAGTTCAGTTCTTCCATTTTTGGCAACAAAAAGTTTGTTAGCATCGAACGATAGCGATCGCCATTCACCGTAACGTTGCGTCCAACAGCATCTTTGAAAAAATACGGTCCAATGATTCCACCAGCGTACAAACCACACCAAACAGTGCATTTTTCGGGATGCATGGGCAGTTCTTGAACGGCTTCTGGTTGCTCTTCACTCCAAATGCGGCAATTTTGCTTATTTACGTAGCCATTCAACCAGAAATGAGCCTCATTGCTGAACAAAATTTGTCGATAAAAAAGCGGATTTTCTGCCAACTTTTCTAGGGCCCATTCACTGAAAATTCGACGTTGTGGCAGATCGTTCGGCTTCAGTTCTTGCAGGAGCTGTATTTTATACGGTTTTACACCAAGATCTTTGCGTAAAATCTTCCATGTCGTCGAATAACACAAACCCAATTGCTGCGAACGGCGACGAATCGACATTTCACGGTCTTCAGCAACACTCTCAGAAACAGACGCAATATTCTCTTCTGTACGCACTGTACGCATTCGTGTGGTTGGTTTAATGTCCAATAAAGTAAACTGAGTGCGAAACTTGGTCACAATCGCATTAATTGTTTGCTCACTTGGTCGATTATGTAGACCATAAATCGGACGTAAATCGCGAAACACTTTTCGAACCGAACACTGATTTTTGTAATATAATTCAATTATTTGCAAGCGTTGCTCGTTAGTAAGTCTATTCATTATGAAATGTCAAAGCATACTGAGCATCTTTCTCTTTGACACCTTGTCTGAAATCCCGCGTGATCTGTCAAATACTAATGCATGAAAATCCTAACCACAAAAAAATCACCCTTTATTAAAAGAGGTTTCATAATCCTATTTTCATTTCGGATAATAAGTGATTCATACAAAATGTTGGCTAATGTCGTACTTGCCAGACTCATCCATTTCAACGAAAACATCATTGGCGACAAAAGATCGACCACTGACCAGTGTTTTACCATGATGATCTTGGAAAAATATTGGGAGTACAACATAACCATACATCAACTATATATAGACTTCCGACAGGCATATCCAGAGAAACAGGACAGGAATTCTAGATAAATTCATTTCCCTGTATAAATTAACAACGTCTGGATCTGTATGTAGAATTTTAATATAAGGAATTGTATCACTCCGTTGAAATAACATCTGGTGTTCGACAGGGTGATGCACTCGCGCCTGTTCAATTTGGCGCTTGAGTACGTAGAGAGGAAAAGCACCATTAAAACCTCGCGCTGTATATTCAATAAAATAGACCGAATTTTTCGATATACAGATGATATCGTGCTTCTTGGCCGAAGACCTAGCGATATCAATGAGTTTCATACCGCTTAATCGCTGCGCAAGAAGACTTGAATTGGAGGTGAACAGTAGTAAAACCAAATTTTTAACAATACCCAGGAACATCTCCTTGGCAAATCCCGAAATTTAAATCATAATTTTGAAGCGTCGAAAACTTTAAATACATACCTCGGGTTAGTTATAGCAGTTGAATGATACGCAGATACAATTAAAAGCCCGAATCGCTGCCGGACAACGAGTTGTCTACGCCCAATCAAAATTATTACGATCTAGACATCTATCGCAGTCGTACAATCTCGCACTTTATAAAGCACTCATCGAAAATTTTGTTAATACATACAATCAACAAACGACTGTCTTTCGACTATCTCGAACAATTGCAAATATAATAAACGGTAATTTTAATGATTATTTAATTTGTTTAATAAAATAATACATATTTTAGATGCATATAATATATCAAACGCATGTCGCACTTACAAGAGTGGACGTGAAAACGTGGGTGGTATAGATGGTATATTTTTGTTGTGGCACGTCGCAAATACCATAACATGCCGGATATTAGCAATTAGCCATAAATTTATTAAGTGGCCAAGAACCCCAGAAAATTTAATCAAATAACAATTTGATTTGAAACCATGAAGAGCATCTCTGTAGTTTGATGCCATAGATGGAACCCCACATTAAAATAGCACAACGTTAGCTAGTTCCACCCTACAAAAACAGGGAATTTAACATCAAACCAACACAGGTATAACTATCTTCATTCATCGACGCGAATGGTGGTAGAAAATGTATTCGTACTACTCAAGAATAGATTCCGCCGAATAATGCATTTTACCAAACATTGTAAAATCGAAACTGTTATTAATATAACAATTGCTTGTTGCGCTCTGCATAACTTATGCGAACATACGCAAGATTATTGGAGTTTGAACCTCAACGATACCGAAGACGAAGAGCTAACGGGGAAAATGAGCCTATTCAAATTCCATTAGTAATAGGACACATGATCGACGGGCAGCAATTTTAAATAGTCTCTTGAATAAAGGTCTTTTTAACCATTAATTACAAATAAGAAACAAAATATGATTGTAACAATAATTCATTGTTTTAATTAAAAATATTTCTTCATTTAATTTTTTTTTTTTTTTTTTGCTAAAATAGCCATAACGTCTTTGTGTCATTCTTTTTTTCCTCGTGCATCTTTTATCGAAGAATTATATCCGAAATCGATTTTTTTTAAAATTAAATATTCAAATTTATTATTTAATACAATTCTATAAGGAAGAATTGATAAATATTGATAAAAGTACAAAAAAAACTAGTTTTTATTTATAATTAATTAAAGTGATAAAAGTGCACAAAAGTGTAAAACATGATTACAAATATCACGAAACAAATGTAAATAACGAAAATATCTGAAATATCAAACACTACCAACCTTTAAAAATAGAACACGGGAATTCATTGGTTATTTCTTTTGACCGCAAGAATTGAATTCCAATTCCTTTGCAAATGAAATACCCGGTATGACAATTTTTATTAGTTGTTCAGTTGGCAATATTATAATTTTAGTGTTTTGGACATACATTTTCCACAATATTGAAGTTTCGTTTCATTAGAAATTCTTAGTTTTGTGCCTAGAAATATTTTTTATTATGTAATAATTTTATAAAATGAAATCCTATATAAAAATTATTATGAAAAAAAATTCTTACGTTTTTTTGTTATCCATCTAGATTTTCTTTAAAAATTATTATGAACTCACCAGTATATTGTTGGTGAGTATATTTGACATTAGTCAGCTCACCGCAACAAGTATAATATCAAATATTTTAAAATGATGAGTTCATGTCACCATTATGACGATTTCTCGGTGAGTTGAGCACCATACTGCCGTCTTAAAGGAGTAAGTCACAAACGCCAAAAATCGAAAAATAGTTAAGACATATTTGCGTTCAGCGAACGATTACCTATTTATCTGCTTAACTGAAAAGTTCCATATCCTTCATTGAATGCCATAAGATTACGTTTATAAAATAAGAGTTTAGTATTAAGCCGTGGTAAACCATAACAGTAAAATTGAAATTACTCAAAATAACAAAGAGGCAAATAAGATTTTTTCTTAGCACGGCAGCATAATAGAGACATAAATCTTTATGTAAAAATTATTATTTCCGACGAATAATTATTTTTAAACAAGATTGCTTAAATTTCACGTCTATGACATAGTGACAGATGATGAATCGTGGATTTACGCGTATGAGCCCGAAAGTAAACAGCAGTCGACTGTATGGGTGTTTCAAGATCAGCCGAATCCAACAAAAGTTGTTCGCGCACGAAGCACTTGCAAGCAAATGATCGCCTGTTTTTCGGAAAAAATGGACATGTCGCAACCGTACCACTAGAACAACGCAGAACAGTCAAATCTGAGTGATACACAACCATTTGTTTGCCTGTTGTCTTCCAAGAAATCAGGAAAACCAACTGCCGAAGACGGATCACTCTTCACCACGACAATGCGAGCTCTCACACATCGGCTCAAACAACTGGATTTTTGAGCACTCAAAACATCGATTTGATGAGTCATCCGCCGTATAGTCCTGACTTGTCACCAAATGACTTCTTTTTATTCCCGTACGTAAAAAACAAACTGAGAGGTAACGTTTTTCAACACCTGAAGAAGTGGTTGCTGCGTTCAGAATGCATGTTTTGGAGATACCTCAATCAGAGTGGAAAAAGTGCTTCGACAATTGGTTAAAACGCATGCAAAAGTATATAGATCTTCACGGGGAATATTTTGAAAAACAATAAAGCGATTTTCGATGATTAATATTTGTTTTTGTTCTCTAATCCCGAAGTATAAAAGGCAGCCCTCGTAATAAGATTTGTCAAGTCACTTGGTAAACTCACCTCGAAGTGAAAACCCAATCTAAACAATTTTTGTAAACTATATTATCGGAAACTTAAAGATGATTTTAAGTTTTCATAAAATCAGTTAAAACTTGATTTTGATTTTTTAAATAATTTTCAATTTTTTATAAGCCGGTGCCGCACGCGTTAAAACAGTTTTTTCGGTTTTTTGTTACGGTGTTTTTGAAACCAAGTACCAATAGATTTTTCACAGCTTCAAAGAAACTTAAAAAGTAGTTTTGATACAAATATTTGAAATCATTTAAAACCGTTTCAAAGAATCTGGATTTTTTTTTAAAAACTGTTTTTTTGAAACTGTTTATAAACAAACGGTTCCTCATTAGTAAAAATAAAATGAGACGGTATCAAAAATCGCGGCCAAAAGCAGTATCTTCTAAGGCTTCGTAACGTGTCTAAAACCATTTCAAAAACTTTTTGGTATTAAAACCAAAGTTTCGTATTGATTATAAATCCTACTTGAAACCAAAAATTGCTACTTGGGATTGTTCTATCGAATAATTCGAAATCGACAAATTCGCCATATTATGAAACAAAAAAATACAAATCGAATTAAACGAAAATATGACGTCAAAATCCGCCTGGTTTTTGGTGGCGAATTGTGTCAATATTCTTTTAAAATAATAATTTTTTTTATCGTATAAATAAATTCGGTCGAGTATTTTTATATTTTTTAATTAGGGCAATTATAATTATTGTTTTTAAATATCAATAGATACATTTACCAACATGTAAGTTGTAAAATAATTTACTACAAATAACGTATATATTTTAATAATATATAAAATTGATTTGACAGGTCCATAACAAATGGACAATTCGCTTTGTTTCATAATAGCAATATTCGAAGCGTATCGAATTTTTAGATATCGAATTTTTCGAAAGCGAATAATGTTTCATAATACACCCCCTGCTTTTGGCCGAAAATAAATCTGACAATAAACTTAAAATTTTAAATAAATTTAATTATTTTAATTAAACAAAATTACATATATGTATCCACATATAAAATTAACACACAAAATAACTAAACACGTAAATATATATGACTCACATTTTATTAATTGTTTATTTTCTTATTAAATTTCGCGATTTACGATTTATTAAGTTAAATCGTTTATTTGCGACACCTCAATAGCAGTCGAATAATTTTCGTTTTTATCTAAAATAATGCGCGTCGCAATTTCATAATACAAAATTGGCGATCTGGTCGAAAAAAAGAGCGCGCCGGAAAAATTTCATAATACCTATTTTCGACGATGTCGAAAAAAAAGCGCGCGTCTAAAGTTTCATAATAGACCCCCGGGGGTTTTTATTCTCTTGGTTAATCTAAATTTCATCTGATTAACCGAGATTTTTTAGCTCTAATAAAAATCATTCGATTAAGCGGAATTTTTGATTATCCGGGAAGTCCCACTCATCCCGGATAATCGAGGTTCAAATGTAGACGAGTTACTCTAGATCTAATATAATTAGAGATGGATGTCTAATGTTGATTTTCATTGAAGAAAAATAGTACCCTATGGTACTCCAACTTTTGTCAAAATGTTTCATTGAAAAAAAATATTACCACGGGGGTAATATTTTGTTACTCCCGTGGTAATTTTCTATAGGTTTTTTGGTGGAGTATACGATTTTGTTGTTGTTATAAATCTATTCGCCATTTTTTTCTGTCATTTGTGGCGCGTTGGTAATTTGATTAGTGAAATTATAAAAATCAAATTTAAATAATAAAGTAAAAATTAGAGAGTAGTAGAGTAGTACATTTTTGTTCCATTGAAAGAAAATGGGAGTAAAAAATGAGGGTAACATTTTGGGAGTGGGAAAAAATCAATGAAAATCGACATAATTATAAAAATCGAAGAATTTTCATACAAAATTGTTCTTTAAAAAACCAAATTTCAATGAAAACTCGCAACACAAAATTTTTCGTCAGTACATTTTATGTTGGTTTCATTGATTGGTATCGCATACTTAGGCCAATTTTGGTTCATTGCAAGCTCCATGTCAACCTGTACATTGTGGGTTGGCGCTGAATTCTACACTCCATAAGAGCGTCTTAGTTGGTATTTATTAACATCACCGATCGTCATCGATAGCGAAAATTCGATTTTCTAGCCTCTGATGGGATTCGAACCCAATACCTCCCCGTCCAAGTGCCGAAGCTTTAGCCACTTGTCCGGTTACATTTTATGTAAGAAAAATGTATTTACTAACGTCTTCACTCTAGCATTAATCTATTTTATTCTCTTGATACATACATAATCTACTGTTATGTGCAAAATAGCAATCTAGAATGGAAAACAACAATTTAGAAAAATTACAATTCCTGAAAATCTTTGAAAAAAGGGAATGTCTAGAAACTCATCGTAAGTATTGAAAATGTTTAAAACACAACAAGAAGCTTCAATTGTCAAAGTTTACGAATATTTTTATTCGGAAGTCCTGATAAATGGACGTCGAAACGAGCGTTTCTCAGCTAATGGGAGAGTTATGTCGAAAATAATAAATAGCTTGGAGGAGTAATCAATAAAGATCGTTAACTATAGCAATTCTATCTGAAACCACTAAAGTGTAAAGTTATGCCTTTCGACATCTTCGTATACGATTAAAGCTGTTTACTTCATGCATCAACGTTATAACCTATTCATTCTGTTAGTGGCTTCGTTTAACACCAAGTGACGATACAATTTTACTATTTCTATTAAAACTTTTTGTTTCTATGCCAACCAGTCACATAACGAGAAACAACACAAGATTCGAATCTTGTCTTTAAGGCTTTCGGTGACTAAGGTTTAATATAAAATCTGGTCTATTGAACAGACTACTATTGGAATCGACATTTTAATCTAAAGATAAAACCGTTAATCTGTCACCATTCTTAACAATGTTATCTTTAAAATTGTTTATGAAAGCTATTTTACGACTCCTTTCATTATACTTACACTTTTCTGGTAAGCTTTTGATAAAACAATCTCTGCTATCACTGAAATCAAAAACAATCACTTAGGAATCCATTTTTCACTTATAATTATGAAACACCACACAGGAATTTTGCACTCTACTTAGTAAAAAACTGTACAAATAACTTAAATAACTTCTCCTATATAACATAAAATAATTGAAACGCACTTTTACAGGATTATAGAATGTTATTATGTAAGATATTTAGAAAATATTTTATTAGATCATGTAATTTGCACCAAAAATTCACAAATTAAACATATATTAAGGTTAAAAAACAACTAACAGCACAGATTATTTTGAACAGAAACTAACTTTTTTCAAACTATTATTGTGGAACTTATTTTAACTAAAAAAACTTATTTTTAGGGTGGTTGCCTTTTACTAGCGATTTTAAAATACAAAGTAAAATTTGCAAAACATATTAAACTTATAAAATTTTAAAAACAAACCCTACAATGTATTTTAATCGCAAAAATTGATTTGTGACTGAATTTTAATTGAAAGATTTTTAATGTTTTGTTTGTTCATCTCAAGTTCACTTAACTAACTTTGTAGTGACACAATTTATCAAGAAAATTAATTTTAAACCAAACTAGCACAAATTCAGTATTATTTATGTGTTCTTAATAATTTCACAACATCCAAAAACTACGAACCTAATTTCATTAAAACTTTATTTTATTATCAACACCATGGTTTCATAATTTCACAAAAATTATTTTGGAGTTATCAAACCAACCAAACTGTCGGCAGTATAGTTATAGAATTAAACTGAACCACACAAATAATTTCCACAATATTCTGTTTATCAATTACAAAAAACTATTCACGTAAAACTATTTTTTTAATTAAAAAATCACGAATTGTTTTATCATCCCACTAATCAACAAAATCAATATAAATAAAAGTTTCTGGTGGTGAGATGAAAACTCAAAAACAAATCACTGATAATTTTTTAGAAACTGTTAAGAATTAAATTAATTATAGAAAAAAGTACTAAACTTGCAATTTAAAATTAAATAGTAGAAAGGGACAAAGTTTTACACTTTTTGACACAATTTTAAATCACAATGCCAAATTATTCTGAAGCACTACTAATTTTTAAACCAAACAAAATTATTAACACAAACTGCGTTTATAAATCTTCTCTTTTGAGTTTGACCTGTTAGAATTGGAAGTGGATTAATAAAATTCTCTTAACTATTTCCTAAAATACATTAGCGCTGTCTGAAAAGTTTGGCATAAATCTAAACGTTACGCCAAAGTTTCTATAGTTTTAAATATTATGCATTATGATAAACATAAATTTCCCAATTGACCCATTTTTGTTCCGTGTAACTATTAATTAGTTAAGCTTATTGTATCTTCAAGTGAAAATCTATCTTTATCACAATTTTCGTCTCTACACTAATTTAAAATTAATTACAATTTAAATAATTATAACATAATTATTACGTTATCCTAAATATATAATTTAATTAATAAAATTGTGTAAAATTATGCTGTTCCACCACGTACAACAACTATTACAAGATGATCTTCTTTTAGACCATCCTCGGATAAACTGTGACAAGTACGTTTTAAGAGTTCAGATGAAAATTCGCACGGTGGAAACGCGTATAAAACTCCAGTGGCTTCGGTCTCTTTATTTAATAAGGAAATAACACCAGCTGCTTCTTTTTGTTTTAAATACGATACTAAATTACGTAATGGGCGGGTCTGAACACCAGCTTCTTCACTCGGTAACGTGGATGTAGAACCTGCCAATCCCAAAAATATTGCGTGTGATGAGGATGTCGAAATTCGCTTCTGTACATCGTCAAGTTTTGGTTGATCGAGCCGAAGCCGTTGAGTTATTCGTAAATGATGTTTACCATCTTCATCCTTCATTAAACCATCAACAATGTCCGAATCGCCATCCGTTAAATGACATTTCGCCGGAAAAAGTGAACTTTTTAAGATTAACGCACCCTGCCATATTTTAGTGCATTTTCTTGCTACTTCAGGTAGCGTACGCGAAGATGACAACATTCCGGTTCGACGTGTTGATGAATCCGAATCACTATCGGGACTTCTACGTCTAGGAGATCGCGATCTTGATCGATCGACACCAGGCTCACGAGATACAGAGCGTCCGGGACGACCGTCATACTCAACTTCTGCTGGTGGTCTTTCCCATTCTGCTTCGACCACTGGTGGTCTGGGTCTATGATCAATGTGATATTGATGGTGAATACCACGGAACGCGCCGCCTCGACCTCTATAACCACCTCTTCCACGGTATGGACGGGGAACATAAGGATACATTCCACCTTCTTCGTAGGGCGGTTCAGGATACAAAGGATACTCTCCAGGGACTCTTCGATATTCTTCACCTTCTGGGCCAAATTCAGATGGTGGGGGTTTTGGGCGGAAAGGACCACCAGGTACTACATCAGAAAAGTCCAAACGTAACCGTCGATCTGGACCTCCCAATTGAAATCCTCGCATTTCTTTCACTGCTGCTTGAGCCGCTTCAATAGATTCATATAATATATAAGCACACGAATCTCCTTTTTGATACTCAATTTTTTTGATAGCTCCAAATCTATCAAATTCACGCTCCAATTGAGTGACCGAAGTCCACGCACCAAGGCCACCAACCCAAATTCTACATGTCGGTGTTGCTTTTCCATAACCAATTTTGCATTGGAATTTACCGATATATTGTCCAGACAGCTCTACTTTTGCTCTATGGGCCATATCAAGATTTTGGTATCTCACGAATGCAAATGCATTTCCAGTTCCGGGTGGTGGTCTCTTAATGTCGATGTCTTCGACGATTCCATATTTTCCAAAAATACGTTTCAACTCTTCATCGGATATATTTATTTCAAGATTACCGGCAAACAGAGTTCGTGTTGCCAATGGATCGTCCTCGGGTTGAACATGATGTAAATAATTTGGGAACTTATCCTTCTTATTTTCTTGTTTTTCAAATGGTACATGAGGTCGAGGCATCATGTGACGCGGAACATAATGATGAGGTACTGGATGTCCTGGATGCATATGAGGTGGACCGTGATGCATTGGTGGCCCGCGCGGCATGTACTCGTGATGCATTTGTGGACGAAATTCGCGATGAGGATGATGTACAACGACTGGCGGTGGACCATATCGTTCATACGGATCAACTACCGGTGGCGGTCTTCTTCGCTCAGGCCCTGGATGACCGGGTGATCGAGCATAATAATGACGTTCATATTCAGGCGATACAGATCGCGGGCGCGCCCGGTAAATTTCAGCCGTCCGTGATGATTCATACACCGGTTCAACAAATGCTACTTTATCATATAATATGATGCGCGGTTTAGCATGTTTGGCTTCCCTTGCGTCTTCTGGGGTACGGAAACATACGTATGCAACACGTTCATCTAAATCATGCTTAATAGTAATACTAAAGTCCCCAAATTTTTTATATTCACGATACAATGTCTCTTTTATAAATTCGTCAGCTGCTTTAGGATGTAACGCGCTGACACACAAAACTTTATAACTTGGTCGTTCCGGCGCCGACGTTTCGCGAGACCGAATGTACTCTTCACGATGAGGAGATGCGTATCGTGGGCGAGGACTTGGCGATCTGGCAACCCGTCTCCTTAGTCGTTCAGGTGAGATACGTTCATCTGAACTATCTTCGTACCGGCTTATACTCCCACGTCTCTTTTGACGTGGTGGTGATTCTCGTGATGCACTACGCTTCATATTATGTATTTTCACAGTAATACGATCTCTGTCACTACTCCTAATGCTACTCATGAGCTGATTATTTAAAATTGATAAAACCTTTCTAGATTCCGAATTTGTTTATGGTTTATCGAATTGAAACCTGAAAACAAACAAGAAAATATTCATAATAAATTTCTATTCTATCGGTAGATTAATGATGAAAGCAAAAAGAGTACACATGCACTAATCACAGTATTTTTTTAACTCTCACAAAATTTCATTAACTTTACTACGTCATATTCACAAAATAAAACAAAATGCCTCAAAAAAATTAGCACTAAACTCTGGTTCAAACCAAATGGGACTTTCACAGACGACACTGTAAACATTTCACTCATGTAATTTATCTAGAAATAATCACTTTTCAACAGAAAACTATAAAAATGAACAATAAACACAACATAAATATGTAGAGCAATTAAGAACTTATAAAAAATTTCACGTTTCTACATTATTTAAAAATGGCTGCAAGCCGGCGTCATTAGTTTTCTTGCTCTTATCAGTAAGGACGTAACACGTTTAGCATTTAATCCATATAATTTTCTTCTGATAATGTTTCATTACATTTAGATATAACAAGTTTAATTGTGTTTAAATAAAGTTTGCGTGTAATATAAATTACTACATAAGAATTTGGGGCTTAAAAACGTAGCAAAAAAATTGGTGCACGCCCATCTTGAAAAAAACTATGCGGTTCAATAAACACTTTCATACTATAAATTTATTTTCGTTTGTAACTTAACACCAATTAACAAAACTCTCACCAGATTTTTAATTTTATTTTTATTAAATGTTGTTAAATGCACAAATTATAAATGTATAATTATTTTAAAAGAAGCTTTTATTTTGTATTTTTCAAACACGTATTTTAATCTTGACTTTGCATGAGGATAATCAAAATGAAATGGCAAATTTTGAAGCCGTGTGAAAAATATTTTGGTGTTGCTTGCGTCTGCAGTTTTTAGATTAGTACAAAATTGTCCGTACAAATATTTTGAGATGTCTAAATATAGATGGCGTATGTATTTTATAAATTTAAATTTATTTTATAGCGAACTGTAAACTTTATTCTTGGATCAAAAAAATTTGATCCCAATCAATAAATTTATGCAGATTTCTTTGAACATTTTAAAATAGGATTAATTTTTTAGAAAAATCTTGGTTTGTTGTTTTGTAAAAACAAAATTCAATTCTTGAAATTATGTATTAATTTGCATACGAGTTATGTAATTATCTTACAAATGTTATTTAAGTTAGATTTATCAATTTACCGCAGTACGATATGGGATCAAAACCATCTCAATATTTCTCGTCCGGAGAATACGAAAAGGTATATGGGTCAGAGTTTGTTGATTAGGGATCAAACTTTTTTGATTCGACATTTGAGTTTTATGCGATATTCTTTAGACGGTATAAATACGCCCGAATCAAAAAAATTTCTGAAGGCAATGCATTAAAATTTTTCAAACCACAATATAGAGCATTGTCGCATTAATCTTTGAGCTGGAGCCTGACAAAAATTGTAAAGCTGTTGGTTTTTTAAGCTCAAAATGATCGTTTTGTATAAATTTTTTTTCGTAAATTATTTTAATTTTGGCCAACATGGCCAGGACGCTTTTTATGTTTTATGTTCTGTTTATGTTCCAGTAGTCTAGGTCAATTTTGGTCATAGAGAATGGTCGATGATAATTTATTATGGAGCATCTCCTCAACAACGTGTTGAAATTATTAAAACATTTATCTTTGGCAGAATACCATTTTTGACAAAAAATCGTTATGAGCGGCGATTGACGAAACACATCTCGACTTGGCTGGCTTTGTAATAAAACGCATTATCGACGGCATTATTTTTGATGGTGCTAGAGGCAATGCTGTAATACAGCTGCAATTGCCAATGAATTTAATGTATTTTTTACGAGTGTAGGTTCAAATAACATCTCAACAGTTGATTTAGCAACCACTGACAAGGAACGACTAATTATGGACAGTAACAAACTAACAACACAGTAAACAGTTATTTCACGCCCATCACGCCTTGCGAATTATATTATGTGATAAATTCCATGAAAAAAATCTTCTCCTGGAATAGAAGGTATAACCAATAGTGTCATAAAGCCACTTGCCTGTTTTTAATGGATGTTCTAGCCTTTATTTTTAATTTAAGCGTGGGAACAGGAACGTTTCCGTTATATGCTATCTCAAAAAGGCTATAGTTATCCCAATTTTTAAAAAAGGTGATAAATCGTGTATTAACAATTTTCGCCCGATTTCACTCCTGTCTGTATTTTCGGAAATATTTGAAAAGGTTATTAAAAAAAGAACTTTAAGTTTTTTAAATGTCAATAACTTACTCTCCGGATCGCAATACGGGTTCAGACAAAACAAGAACACCGAAAAGGCACTTTTATCTTTTCTGGAACAAATAACTGACCATACGGATAGTGGCCAAACTGTCTCAGTTTTATTCATTAATATGACAAAGGCTTTTGATAGAGTTGATCATACCATCTTATTAAAGAAATTGTCCTGCTGGGGGGTTTCCGCGAGACGATTCAGAAGTGGTTTAGCTCGTACTTAAGTGGTCGAACTCAATGTGTTAGAGTAAACGGACAGTTGAGTAATGAACTGGAAATCAAGATTGGGGTTCAAGACAGGGTTCGGTGTTAGGACCTTTGCTATTTTTAGTCTACTTTAATGGAATATTTTCACAGAATTTCAATGGGTCCCCTACTGCTTTTGCTGACGATGTATCTTTTACATACTCGGGTCCCGATATTTCATACAATATTAATTGCATCGAGCAAGATTTAGTATCATTATCGATTTGGCTGAAAGCACATAACTTTCTGTTAAGTGATACAACTAAATTCATGCATTTCAAACAAAGGAACTCATCAGCATGTCCTGTTAACTATCATGAATTCGGTTGTAATAGTAATATTCCATGCACCTCATCTGGTTGCTTTCAGGTTAACCAAGTAAGTGAATTTAGATATTTGGGTATTATAATAGATGAAAAGCTGAACTGGATTTCTCAAGTCGAAAGCTTGAAAAATAGACTTTTATTGGTTGCAAGGAAAATGTATGTCCTATGATTATATTGTTCATATTATCTCCTGCGCATTGTGTATTGTGCTTTGGCTGACTCAATCCTCCAATATGGTTTATCTTGTTGGGGTGGGGCATGTCAGACTATTTTACACCCGGTGTATGAGCGACAGAAGCATATAATTCGTATTATGGGTTTTAAAGCTACTCAAGAACCTTCTTGGCCTATATTTCAATCGTTAGAATTATTGCCGTTACAACATTTATATGTTTTTAATGTATTAAAACTATTTTACATTATTAGTGGAAATGATATTCGCACCTTCGATCTAACTTCCAGTTCAAAAAAAATGTTTCGAAATTTCAAATCAAATCTCCGTAGGTCTTTTTTCAATGTGATCTCTCCAATATTATTTAACAATTTGCCTACTCATTTAAGAATGTGTAGTGGTCTGTCTGTGTTTTCCAAAACTCTTCTTATTTGGCTTAAGCAAACTAAAAATATTCAGCATATCTTCCCGTAAATGTGTCGATTCAGACTTTGTATACAAACTTTATATTCCCTCAATTGATTTCGTATTGATATAGCGAAAAACAATAATAAATAAGTTTTGCAACAAATCCTTTGTTTTGTATTCTTATGTAAACTGACATCAAAATTGAAATTGTAAATAACAGTACAACAGTTATTTAATTAAATATTAAATATTAAAGACAAACGAGTTTAATTTGAACCAAAGAGACACCTATCTTATCAACTTAAAATTAAAATTTATAACATGTAAATATATATATCTAATTATTTGGAATTAATAAAGTTGATAATTGAAATTAAAAAAAAAAAAAAAAAAAAAAACTTGTTGGTGATCGCTATCGGAACATGTTGGAAAACTTTCTTATGCCCGAATTTCAATTAGGCCTACGGAACATATAGTTCCAACAATACGGTACCCCATCACACATAGCTCGTTCTACGAAGCAAATTTTGCGAGAAATTTTTCACGGCCCAATAATGTCAAAAAGTGGTGATATCGACCCTCATGATCTCGATTTGTTCCCTGCCGATTTTCTCCTATTAAAGTACTTGTAAGAAAAGGTATACACCAATAAACCAACCACAACCTTGATGCTTAAGGAAAACATTAGAAAAAAAATTGGTGAAATAACACCAGAAGACTGCAATATTTTGTGAAAAATGTTCTTAAAAGAGCTCGCCTTTGCGCCACGAACAGAGGCGGCCACTTGACCAACATTATATTCCATACATACAAAGACCATTTAATCAATCAATAAAATATAAATTATAAAATTGTATTTAATTTAAATAAAGTTATTTAAAAAACATCGATCGAACATAAAAAGTACCCTGTACAAATAGATCTGTTTCAATTAATTAATTGCACAACATTAATTTTATTATTAAAGAATAATATTTTAATGATTCAGATTCATAGGATATCCTTGAATCAAGGTTCTTCAGTCTGCTAAGCGATAAACGGGGACAGGTGGAAAGAAAATTAATTACAGCTCCTCCTCTTCATCTACTCAGCTATAGGACGGTAATCATGCTAGGAGACTCCGCATTCCGCTAGCTTGCTTACATAAGAGACTATGTCCCGTAATAGCACCTACCATACAATACTGACATGACACCGTCGCTGCGATACCTGTTGTCAGGAACTATAAAGCCGATAACTATGGCTTGAAATATATAAAACAATGCACAATGTAACACATAACACATTAAAAATGCCCAGTCGTAACTTTTTTGCCACCACAAGGAATCGAACCCGGGACCCCCAAATTACAAAGCAAGCGCTCTACTTACTATGCTATCGAGGGCAACAAAGTCAGTCTGCTAAGTGATAAGCGGGGACAGGTGGAAAGAAAATAAATAACAGTTTCTTCCTCCTCTACTCAATTACGACGGTAATCATGTGAGGAGACTCCCCATCCTGCTAGCTTGCTTACATAAGAGATTATGTCCCGTAATAGCACCTACCACAATACTGACATGACGCCGCCGCTGCGATACCTGCTGCTTGGAACTTGACAGGTAAAGTTTTAGCCAAATCTGCCTAGTTATTACGCATGCGGTACTATTGGACTATCTGTCGTTCTGTGTTCTTCTAGCTTCCTCTTGAAGTCGCTATTTGCACGAAGCGACCGCTATATCAACATCCACTCTACTTAGTGAAATGAGGCAAGTTGTGCTTTGTCGATCAAAGTTCATCCGTCTTTTTATTCCCCGTAATATTGAAATGTGGGTACCACATCAGGCGGATGTTGAATTGATCTGCCATCTCGCTAAGAGATGGGAGACAATTATGGGCTACTTTCGACGTAAGGAATTACAATCTATCAAACAACTAACGGGATAATTGATAATTTAAAAAGCCAGTAAAGGAACTATATTTTTTGTGTCGCTAAGTTGGCACAACTATCCTGTATCTTGACGTGAAGTTTGAGCGTGATCTGATATTTAGTTTGTTTACAGTGCTCTATTTTGTCAGTTCATCTTCAGTGTGCTTCTCTAGAATTTGGCACAAATTTTGCATTGCAAATACAATTTCGTGTGCTAAATTGCTGTAAATGTTACAGAAGGTTTACGGTGAATCGAATTATCGACTTTATCAAAAACACGTACATAAGGGTGGTACAGTGCATTCGAATGCGGTCGAGATGTGGTGGAAGATTTGCCTCGCTCTGGTCGGCCTTAATTGAAGTTTACATCAATAAAGTGAAGGAAATGGTAACAGAATATCGTCATTTAGGTTTGAGAGATATAGTTGCTGTACTTTCTGTGTCTCACAAATCAATTCGTACACGATTGTTTAGGCATAAAACGCGTTGCCGCTCGACTAGTTCCAAAAGACCTGAATTTTCAGAAATTCGACTAGTTCCGAAAGACCTACAGAAGGAATCATTTCCGACGCCATATTCATAAAACGCATTATAACTGGTGATGAGATATTGATTTACGAGTTTGGCATGCAAACAATTCAACAAGCTTCGAAAAGTTGATCAAAAATCAAAAAGTAATGTTGACTGTTTTATTTGATTAACGCAGTGTTTTGCTCTCGGTATTCTTGCCATAAGGTCAGACGGTAAATAAAGAAGATTATCTGGGCGTTATGCGGCGATTGAGAGAACAAAGACGACGAAAAAAAACAGGTTTGTGGAAAGAAAACTCATATAGAATTTGCACCACGACAACGCACCATCTCACTATATCATTGTGAACTTCATTTCTTTTTTCGAAAATCCGAGGGATGACTAGCGACCGAACTCTGGTCGGCTATTAGCGACGAGAAACCGGCTACCTTTTTCCTGTTATTCCAGAAATTCCAAAAGTCTTTACTACAAAATGTCAAATCGTCCTCAATTCCCACTATATAATTACTATTATAGAAAAACCAATTTAGGCTTTTGAACTCTTTCCGCGCTATATCAAAATCTGGATAGTATAATCTATGCCTTGTAGTTTGAACAATCTATGTGCCTTGCGACGTTTCTCCAGATTCACTAACTCATTATTATACCAAGGTTCCACAAAGGCGCTTTCTTTTTAATCAACGGAACATGTTTTTCCATTCAATTTCTGAGTGAGTCGTTAAAATATTAAAACTATTTCGTTTAAATTCCGGCGACATTTATGTTCCAATTGCTATTTCTGAAAAATTCATTCAAGCATGCATAGTTAAGGACTAGAAAATTGTAATATTAAGAAATTGTGAATTTCTTAAAATTAAAACATTTCTATTAAAAATCCAAAAATTGTAAAGTTTTTTATAAATAACTAGCTGACCCGGCGAACTTTGTCTCGCCCCAAATTACTTCGTCCGAGCAAACACTTTTGACCTTCACGAAAATTGAATTTAATGAGAGAAAAATCAAACAACTCAACACAATTCTCAATAGACGTTTGAGTTAGATGATTGAGTGGCCATTCCATTCACTTTTTCATCGAATTCAACACTAAAGGTAGATTTATGGTTGCGTTCGTTCGTTCGGTCATTTGTTTGACCAATCATCTTTTGTACAATAATCCAGAATCGTCAATTTTGAGCAATATGATTGGTGGAAAAAATTGTCAGAATGAGCGAATGAACGCAACCATAAAGGCTGCATAATGTATTGAAAAGTGATTAAAAGGTCGATTCAAACTTAGGCAACTATCGAAAATTTAGTTGTTTTTTGCAAATTGACTTTGTAATTTGTTAATCGTTATAGCGAACGCCAAAAGAATGGGGAACTGAATGCACTTGTTTTTACACCATTTTTATAGATATATATAAGATTGTCAAAATTCTACACAACTTATATTTATAGTAGTCCGCAACCAACGCCATCTATTGAAAATAATCTGAAGTGGCTATTTAAATGAATGATCATTGTCAAAATACAATTTTCATCGGTGGTGTTAAGTGTATTTCCATACAAAATTCCTCTACAAAATGCAATTTTCGATTTTCGGATTTTTTTTTTTTTGATTTTTCGGTTTTCCATTTGGTTTCGATTATTTTCGTGTTTACGGATTTTGAATTTTGGATAAAAAAACAAAGTATCAGTTTGGATGTAGCCTTCGGTGGGAATCGAATTTAGTACCTCCGAATCCAAGCGCCGATGCTTTAACCACTGCACCACCTGTCCAATAAAAAATGTACACTCAAAATTCATATGAAAATGGCTTTTTATTCGATTTTTCGGGTTTTTAGACTTTTCCGGTGAATTTTTTCAAAATTTTCTTTCGTAAGAACCATCTCGTTTTTTTTTTATTTATTTATTTTGCACTAGCCCCAAAATATGGTGCCATTTGGCCCAGTTTCAATATTTACAATTTTCATTCAAATTTTACAAATTTTTAAATTTTACAAATTTTTAAATTTTACATTTTTATTTATTTTTTATTTTAATCTTTTATTCATCTTTCAAGCATCGATCCCCTTTCATACTTCTATCTGATTCATTCTTATAAAATCATACACATTCTTATATACTTGCATCCCCATTCGTAATAATTCAGTCAGATTCCTTGCGCTCAAGAGGCCATCGAACATTTGTCTATTCTGATTGAATGAAGAACATTTCAGAATCAAATGTTCGATGTCCTCCACAACCAAACAGCTTTCGCATAATTCACACTCAATCAAATTGCGTTTCTTCAAACACTCTTTTCAATTACCATGATTCAATCTCACACGTTCCATTGTTCGTAACATTCTAGTATCTCCTTTGATCTCCTTAAAAAAAGGTCGAATCAAAGGAGAACTAACCAGCTCAAAGTACTTCTTGCCTTTCACCTGACATTTTTCAATAAATTCGCTCTCCCATTTTCTCCACAGATTCACCTGAAACATGCAAAAAAAAAAAAAAAAAAAATTCATATTCATTTATACCTTCAACCAAGCAACCCCGTTTCGCAAGCATATCGGCTCTTTCATTACCTTCAATTTGTAGGTGTGAAGATATCCATTGAATAATGACCTCACTCCCACAAGATTGAACGTATTCATACAACATTTCCACATACACATTTCCACGAGTTCCCGCACCCTTACTAATCAATTCTAACCCACTCCGGGAGTCGGAGAATAACACTACTCTCCTCCTCCCTTGTGCCATTGCCAACTTGATCCCTTCCATAATTCCAATCAACTCTGCATTCATTATACAGATACTTTCATGCACTCTTACCATTTTCTCTTTCCTCATTGAAGGAATAAAAATTCCTACACCTACTCGCTCACCACTCACACTAGCATCTGTATAAACTTCCACATGTGCAAAATAATTTGTTCGCATTTTTAAAAACTCACTCTTAACCGATAACTCATTCATCATTGCTTTTGTTGTATCACCAAAATTCAAACGCACAATTAGATTGCTCGGAGGGACTTTCGGATTTACGGGCCGAATCTTGGAGAATACTTTCATATTCTCCAAGATCACCCGTGACCGTTGTGTTCTTTGGTAATCCGTCCCTCTTTGCAACCTCTCTTTCATTTCATTCACCAATTTATTGTCCTTAGTCAACATCCGCACAGTCTCTCGCACGGTGATCCATTCCCTCTTATAATTGAGAGGTGAGTCACCCAATTCAGACCATAGAGTGTGTATTGGGGTTGAATTAATCGCCCCAATACCACTCTGGCACAAGCATTCTCCACAGTCATCAACTTTTTAAAACCGACTTTAGACCCATCACCATAAATACTCATTCCATATGCAATTTTCGATGACACTAGCGCCTTTCGTAACATATCAGTCACACAAGGATGAGCTCCCCATTTCGGTTTGCTCACCCTTTTAATCACATTCAATCTGCTCTTGCAATTATCGGCTAATTTATCCATGTGCACTCTAAAATTCAATCGCTTATCAATCCAGATTCCCAAATACCTAGTCAAATTTACACACTCAATTCTCTCATTATACACTTGCACATCTACCCTACGGTTTGTTCGAAAAGTCATACTACAACATTTTCTCGAATTTACGCCCAAATTCAAATCAGTCAAACATTCTGTTACCTGATTCACATATTCTTGAGCCCGACTCAAAGCCTCCTCGATGGTCTTCCCCTTGCCCATCAGAACAAAGTCATCTGCAAATTGCAAAATGATTTTGTCCGGGGAGTTAAACCTATGCACCGAGCTCGTGTATAGATTGAAGAGAGTCGGTGAGATTTTACTGCCTTGGGGTAGGCCTATATTCACCGCTCCTTCCAACCTATACCCTCTACCACACAACACTAACTTTCTGTCATTCATGAACTCATACACCCATTTGCATATTTTCCAAGGAAACCCCAGGCCCAAAAGGACCTGAAAAAGCTTCCCAGGAACCACGTAATCATATGCCCTTTCTATATCCAAAAATACCGCCACAACATACTTCATTTCCTTTCTTACTTCCCATACAAACTTTTCAACACATTCATTTGCTGAGTGGTTACGGCGGAACCCAAAGGTGGTTTCCGGCAACAAATTACCCTCATTCACCAATTTATCTAAACGACATTTCATCATACCATTCACAATTTTGACAAATACATTCAACATACATATTCCCCTGTAATTTGTTGCTATATTTTAGTCCCGATCTCTTTTCGGAATGGGTACCACCCTGCTTTCCTTCCATTTTTCCGGTATTTGAATATTCATACATACTTGATTAAGAATTCGAAGCAATGCCACCTTGGCTTCGAACTCCAATCTACCAATCATTTTATAGCTCACTCTGTTAGTTCCGGGGGTAGTAGATTTGGAGGATTCTAAAACCCCACGGAACTCATCCCATTCAAACTCCTTACACATGCCATTCATCAGTTCACTTTCATTATCAAGTAACAAAAATTCATTCCTATCACCCAAATTGTTTCTAACATTCATCATCATTTGTAAAAAGACTCCTCCCTTCTCTCTATCATCTAACATTGCATTTCTGCCTTTCGCTCTATAGCCTCTCACTCTATTAAAATTATCCCATACATCCTTTGTTGTTGTCCTATGTGTCATTTTGGACACATAGTCCCGCCAACTTTTCCTCTTCGCTCTACGTATAGCCTTTTTCAATTTTGCATTCATTCTTCCATAATTTATTCTACATTCATGACATATACACCTATTGAACTCTCTCAATGCTATCCGTTTCCTTTCATACCAATACTGGATTTCATTATTCCACCAACCATTCACCTTACATTCATTCCCTGTTATACATGTATACAGCACATTTCATTTACTCTCTCTATTTCATCCTCAAGTTGGTTAACCTCATTTGCTTCATTTCTTATGAGAATCTCATTCATACGTTCTACCCATTTCTTACCATTCAAAATAACATTACGTTCTATGTCAACATTTACACCACCTAAGCACGTCCTGATCAAATAATGATCGCTACCCAAATTCTCATCTGTTACATTCCAAGTGACTTGGGCCGCCAGCCCACTAGACATTAATGTTAAGTCTAATGCATTGGCTGTCGACCCCACAGACGGTATCCTTGTTGACTCACCATCATTCAGGATCACGAGATCGGAATCCAAAATTAGTCGAGTCAACAAGTTTCCACAAGCATCATTTCTTTCACACCCCCAGACTCTCGAATGCGCATTCATATCACCCCCTACAATCAGGTCACTTTTTCCTTCCACCCATTCAAGCAAAGTTTGAAAATCTCTCAAGTTTTTTTCTCTATCACATATACACTCACAAATAACAAATTTCTGTCCAGATTCCGAGTTTTGGCAGCGATACCCTCGATGCGTTCGAATGTCGGTGTGTCGCACAGGACCAGGCTGATATTGGTTCGCGCCAATATCGCCACTCCGCCAAAGCCATCAGCCCTCGGTCTGGACAGAAAATTGCACCCTTTTACCCGAAACGTCTTACCCGCAAGCTCCCAAGTTTCACACAAAAGCATCACATTCACATCATTTTTGGCCAGATAATTCCGCAACATATCGCCATTGGCATACATGCTGCGGATGTTTATCTGTCCAATTGTCAAGCATTTATTGGATCTTAACGTTCGCTCTGCCATTCAATAGAAAAGAAGAACGGAAAAAGTATTTAAAAGACAATAATGGATAATGCTTTTTCCCTCCTTCCCTCTACAATTCATCACCACTCATACCTGCATCCTCAATTTGACAAATGTCTAACTCATTTGCATTGAGGGAACAGTATCTCCTAAACTTCTCGGCCTCTATGTTCCTTGCTGCTGTTGCTCCTATCTCGATTCTGGAATTACTTGGTCCTGGTTCCTGTGTTTCAATTATTTTGTGTCCTTCTATTGTTGTATCTTCATTATCATTATTACTATTGTTATTTCTATTGTTGTTGATATTGTTGTTATTAATTTTGTTGTTGTTGTTATTATTATTATTATGATTATTATTATTATTATTGTTATTACTATCGTTGTTGTTATTATTGTTTTTGTTATATTTATTATTGTTGCTATTATTGTTGTTGTTATTTTTACTGATATGTTTATTATTGTTTTTTCTTGTTGTTTGCTCTTCTGCCTCCATGTTAGATTGTTGAGTGTTACTGTTATTAGTATTCACCATAATTCTTGTTGTTTTATTCTCACTATTGATGTTTTCTTTGTTAGTGTTGTTTATTGTTGCTTTTGTACTATTTTTGGTAATTGGTTCAGCTACTATTTGGCTGTACAATCTTTTGGACGAAACTCCAGTGGTATTGGCATTCTGTCGATAGTAAAATTCTTTGGCCTTAAAATATGTTAACCGTTCATCGGTTTTAATTTTAATAATCGCCTTCTCTACTTGAAATGTCGGACATTTTTGGTCAAAAGCTGTGTGTTCTTCTTTACAGTTTGCGCAATTAATTGGTTCACAAATAATGCCCTCGTGTCCATTTGGGATATTTTTAGCACATTTTGGGCATACCGACAACCTTTCACATTTTGTCTTTGTGTGTCCATATCTCTGGCAGGTGTGACACCTCATTGGATTTGGGTAGTATGTACGCACGTCCAGTTTAAGAAAGCCGGCTGGTGGAGTATCCTTGAGTTCATTATTTACTTTCCGCTTTATTCTGTCAACTTTTATTACCTTTTGAGTTTTCAACTCTTTTGCGATTTCCTCTTCAGTTATCATCAGCAAATCTCGGCAATAAACTACTCCTTTTGTGTTATTTAAAAACTGATGTTCCTCCACCTGAATATTAATTTCTCCGAGTTTTTTGGCTGCTAACATTTTTGAAATTGCCTCCTCTCTGTCCAATAATACCAAGAGGTCACCATTTCTGGTGCGCTGTGTCTCCTTGATCTGCGTTGTTATCATTGACAATCCTTTTTCAATGTAAAAAGGTGACACTCCAATAAAAGTTTTATTATTGTCAACCCTTTTCACCACTAAATACGTTTGTGATGATTTTAAATCATCGAAAAAACTCCTTCTTCTTTTATTTTGACTTTCTTCAAGTCTCATGTATCCTCTGTTATCAACCAAAGGGGTGAACCGATTTTGTAAAAATTCCGGCATCCTGCCCGCAGGCAGTTACCGCGTTAAAATTTAAATCCGGTGTCCGGTGTTGGGACACTGATTGTACGCAAAAAGTACTGTTTTTCGTTGTTTTGTTGCCTCACCACACAATCACTTATTCCACTAATATATATATTTTAATACTATTAACACAAAAAAACCAATTAACCAACTTATAATAAACAAAAAAATAATAACCAAAATTAATTAACTTTAATATTAAAAAAAAATTCGCAAGGAAAAAAATTTTCCAAAATTTTTTGGAGCTGTCAAATCAACTTGTTGCAATGAAAACGCAATTCAGACTGTAAGAACCATGTCCTGGCAATTGCGAAGACAATAAAAAAAGATTGAGCCAAATCGGTTCAGCCGTTTCAACTGAGCGCGCACATACATTTTTTGCATCATTTTTATAGATATAGATAAGATTGTCAAAATTCTACACAACTTATATTTATAGTAGTCCGCAACCAACCAATTTTTTGGAGCTGTCAAATCAACTTGTTGCAATGAAAACGCAATTCAGACTGTAAGAACCATGTCCTGGCAATTGCGAAGACAATAAAAAAAGATTGAGCCAAATCGGTTCAGCCGTTCTCAACTGATGCGCCACATACATTTTTTGCACCATTTTTATAGATATAGATAAGATTGTCAAAATTCTACACAACTTATATTTATAGTAGTCCGCAACCAACGCCATCTATTGAAAATAATCTGAAGTGGCTATTTAAATGAATGATCATTGTCAAAATACAATTTTCATCGGTGGTGTTAAGTGTATTTCCATACAAAATCCTCTACAAAATGCAATTTTCGATTTTCGGATTTTTTTTTTGATTTTTCGGTTTTCCATTTGGTTTCGATTATTTTCGTGTTTACGGATTTTGAATTTTGGATAAAAAAACAAAGTATCAGTTTGGATGTAGCCTTCGGTGGGAATCGAATTCAGTACCTCCGAATCCAAGCGCCGATGCTTTAACCACTGCACCACCTGTCTCATAAAAAATGTACACACAAAATTCATATGAAAATGGCTTTTTATTCGATTTTTCGGGTTTTAAGACTTTTCCGGTGAATTTTTTCAAAGTTTTCTTTCGTAAGAACCATCTCCTGGCAATTGCGAAGACAATAAAAAAAGATTGAGCCAAATCGGTTCAGCCGTTCTCAACTGATGCACATACATTTTTTGCACCATTTTTATAGATATAGATTGGTATATAATTGTTTATACTATCGTTTCTATACAATACATAAATAAATTAATGCATTTTTAAATTCGCCGCTCGCCGTCGACGCTTTGTGTGTCTAGTTCTTTAGAGTTTCTGATATTGAAATAAATTTAGATAATGGCTTAGACTTACATTTTTCATACAAAATATTTATCGCAATCGGTGTATGATGGATGCTAGAGCAGCATTAGAACCCTTTCCTGACCCGCATACATAATTGTGTATGTAAAAGTTCGATTACGACAAACGAATATGTCAAACATAGAATTAGGTGGTAATTGAAGACCAGTATACACATTTATGCATATCTAATTATGCTTTCGTCCAAAAAATAACAGTAACTATAATAATGATAAAATAATTAATATGTTATCAAAAACAAATACGGAAGACTTTACAACCTGTCGTCATTTTTTGGACTCGAAAGGGTTAGGAAAAACCCGATCTAGTGATTTACCTCGGCGTTGCCACTACGATTCAGTTGAGTTATCGGTACGCTAATGCTTCCATAGAAAATGGTGTAAAGATGCCATCAACATCTATCTATCTACTAAAATCACCTACTGGTACGACCCAAAATAAATATGGAACTCTTTGGCTCGTTTTGAATTATTGCATTTCGCGCAAATCCTTGTCACGTTGTTTTCTAATATTGTTGTTATACGTGTAGTTTTACCTTTGACTTTCCTGTCTATCGGGATGTGTTTTTGTCGTTTATTTTAAATATAATTTTAAGAATTATTTTTGTGTACGAGATCAAGTTTAAATCTTCAATTTGTTGAACGTATACGGTACTCGATACCTTATGAATCAGGAAAAATTAGATTATGGAGTAACGGAAAAGAGAGAAGTTTTGAATATACAGTAGGTTCAACAAGATCGCGTACGGCATAACGGTACTTAAAACTATAGGAACAAATATGGACAGAGCTTAAACCGGGTTTTATTGATTCCTCTTTGACGCTCTAAAACAAAAATTAGTTTAACTGCAACTGTTTAGCGGATAACATACATGAAAGAAATGAGTGCGATTTATAAAAAACGGTTTGAAGCGGTGTTTTCAAATGCACGTCCCGAAGGACCAAAAATGTCGGTTGCAAGTGCAGCAAAATATACAAAAAAAAAAAATCGAAAACATTTGTGCAGAAAAGGATTACACATTATTCAATGTATAAAAATGTTGACGATTTGCCAGATAGAGGCAAAATCCGAACCACTACAAAAAGGAGGATGAGGCCATCATACAGTTATGCTCTTGTTGCACATACTGTAGCATAAACACAATCAAAGGGCATGAACACAAGCATAGCAATGAAAGTATATTGGCAAATTTATTTGGATTTTATGAACCTTGTACGCTCTTATAAATGACTTTAGCCTCTTTAGGCATAGGGGTGCGATGGTTAACAAAATTTTGTTTAATTAATAAATAAATAAGTAATGCAATGTCTATCAAGCGAGGAGACAACGGTTTTACGTGTATAGAGTTTACTTTCTATGTTGCACAAATTAAGACTTTATGATTATGTTGAGAACAATAAATATCAAATTTTGTATTACTGTAGGTATAATTTGTTTAAATTTAAGCACAAGCATGGTCAACGCAAAACAAAATTTACACGAAAAGGTATAATGCATCAAATGGACTCTACACAATCACACTATATAAAAATATATATCTAGTTATGTATAGTTAACATATCTGTAATATAAATTTGAGGAAGGTGGCGGCTAAGGCCTTCTCCACCTTCCTCAAATTGCTGGACGATATGTATATATCCGTCTTCGCGGGCTCTGTAAATGACAGCCACCACTAAGTGCCCTTTAAACACGTCATTGAAAGGCCCATTTACAAGTACGTGCATTTTAGTCCTCTTTGCATTATTCTGTGATTCTCCTCCGATCTATGCCTTTTGGGTAGAAATCCTTTAGACTAACAATCCCGCTTCACTTCAATAATCTTTATAGCCTATGAGAGCGTTTCCCTGCTCGTTCGCCAACGGAATCTTGTTGAGCTTTGCTAGAGCTTTCCAAGCTTTCTCTTGGTTTAATAAGTTGATACCGTCCTGTTTTTTTTAGGGTCTGATGGCCAAAATTCCACGTTGGTTGCCTATGCCTTGGGAGACCAAACTTAAAGAACGAAATCCCACCAGCATTTAGTTTCCGCGATTTTAAGAATGCCGGATTCTTGTTTTTTTGTATATTAGTTTTAACCATATTTTGACCCACGAGCTTTAGAGAAGGAAATATTCATATATGAAGAGTTCCGCAGTATATAAAGAAGGTCGTTTGATCCGGAAAGTGTAAGGTTTTTGGATACATCGTTAGAGTCTGAGCTTATTTTATACCGGGCCTCCAGCCTGGCTGGTTATGAGCACGAAACGATAAACACCTTAACCGATTCAGCAAGCATCGTGTTTTAGCCTCACACATACCACTAATACCATAGCGAGCTATAGTTGCCCGGTGGTTACCGCGAGGAGATAACACAAGCACTAGCGCAAGCTGCAAAATAAGGAGCTGACCGCCGGGCTTTCCTCTAAGTTAAACCAATTATAATTTATAGGATTTTTCGGTTAGAGGTCTTAGAAAAACACTTGTTTTAAAATGTTAGATTTGGTGAAAACTGGCGTAAAAGCTTAACAATTAATACATGTCACATTTCATTTTTGTATAATATGAGTATAGTATTTCATTCAACATCTATAATGAATATCATTCCAAAATGTATAAGATAAATCATAAATATTACATGTAAAAATTTATATATAATCAATTAAAAATTATATGCATCACAAAGTCTAGTTTTATGTTAAAGTTAAGGCATTGACCCTGAAATTTTCCGTTTGAATAAAAGTAAATATTAAAAATTCATAGAAATTGAAAGTTCATTTTATTTCATTCGTCGATTCATTGCGGTTTCTAATTTAAAAGAGTCAATAGAATTAATTATGTTATACAAAATTGGTCTCACCGAAGCGACTAATATTATTTAGAACATTATTTAGATAACCAGTTTTCATTGCCATTCATAATCGTTTCGAAATCGAACAGATATGATTGAAAGAATGACGTAGATGATTTTTGGTATGTTTTAACTTGTTATAATCAATTTAACCAACATATAAAAAATCGATTTCTCGTATCGAATGTGCTTAAGACAAAAATGTTCAATTGACTGTGAAAGTTACACAATGGAAATTGTAATTTAAATTTTGCTATAATCTATACCATAGGTATTTCGAATTGGGTAAAACCACCACATTATCTATTCGCATGCGATTCCTTTCTTTTTAAAGATCAATAAATATATTATATAAAGTTATATAAATGTAAATAATATTTGGTTGCAAAATTTATACAAAACTTAACAAAATAGCCAAACATCTTTCACTGGAGTATCCAAATATCACACCAATGCAGTTTAGATTATTAACTAATTAAATTTATGAAAAACTAAAAGGTGCTTAGTGAATTTTTAAGTAAAATAATGAATAATATTTATTATTGGGTGTTATAACAGGCGACAATATTTGAAAATTTGAAGGTAGTCTAAACCTCTTTATTCCCTCGTGCTTTGAACCCTCGTTATTTTTAGTTTGAACTTATTATAAATAGCTGGGTGTCTAAATAAAATTTTACGTAATCAAACTAAATATTTAAGTAAAATATATAATATATGTTAATTGGATGACTATTCATAAATTTTATTTAAATCAACAAAAGATGTTAGAGATTTTATTCTCTAATATTCACTTTCATTCATTATGAAACACTATAGATTTCTTCTATGGTCACTTCAATGTTAAGAGAAATGTTGGGTTTTATTATATTGGCGTGATAACGCAACTTTTAAATATTTTGTAATATATTGGCGACAAAATTATTTTATAATTAATTTAGTTCAATTAAATTTTGTATTTGATTGAATACGGTTTAGCCATTTTTGCTTAATATCATAAAGTGGATTGCCACTCTTCGGCCTATTGTAATATGGATTCCCCTTACCGCCACTTTTCAATTGTTCCAAGTATTTTTTTGAGAACTAAAAAAAACTATTAGCAATTTAGTACTAATACTAAAAGATAATAAAAGCAACATAAAATATATTTTCCATCAGTTTTTTTTCAACTTTCAGCTTCATTTTCCAAAGCGCATCAGCATACTTAACCTCGTAATTTCATTCTCGCGTTTCGCTTTAATTAACAAGGCCGGAAGAGAAAAATGTCAACCATCAATTGGCTACAATTGACACAAATGCTGAAGTTAAGTGTTTAACTGAAAGGTTTGAAGAACTGCAAACTTAACCCATTAAAACCCGAACTATGTTTTAATGGCCCGATTTCTCTGAAAATCACAATTCACGAATATTTCAAGTCGAGAAATGTAATTGTGAGAAAAAATTCAAAAAGTCATGTCAATTGGGCTCTGGAGCTGGTATGATATATCATACAATGGGCAGAAACAGTATATTTTTTTATATTGTTTCACCTTTTTTATTTATTAATTTCTGTTTCTAATGATAAATTTAACAAATAATAATATAAATAAAACATATTACATTTCATTTAAAATTGAAAAAATAAGAAATTTTAACACAATAAGTAAGTATTTGAAAAATCTCTTAAAAAATTTGAAACGGGGTTTATGTACAAGATTCTCTGCAAGTATTAAGCAAACCAAATCTCTAGTAAATTATAAGAATGGGACTTTTGGATGTGCCTGTCTGTACAAAAACCGTCTGTTAGTAACGACTCCATTTAACGTGAACGTCATAGCCCGTTTTATGATATACCTTATACGATCGGAAATAAGTCACTATAATTCCTTTAATTGCGAGTTATTATTTTTATATTCTTTAAAATTAAATTAATTAGTATATCCTTTTTGTAAAAATATTACATTACATACAATAAAAGTTAATGACACAACTATTTTTTTATAAAGTCTCTACTTTCCAACGACGATACATTTTGTCCTTAATCGATCAAAATACAACTAAACGTTTTTTATCCGTAAGGTTTTAAATTATTTTACAAGTATACACCATCCTCAACCACTTAAGATAAAAAACAAAAAAAATCGGGTTATTTATGAGTTTGAAGGAAGAACTCGCTAAACACGACCTCAAATGAAAAAGTAAAAAATGCTCTTACAATGCACCATGATATAAGTCGATCGCAGCAATAGCAAAATTGCACAAATTACACAATGAATCGCTTCCGCATTCACCGTATTTACCAGATTTAACCCCCAGCGATTATTACTTGGGGGGCAAAGTCCTAGATTCATACCTCCTCGCCGGTGCTCCCTGGGTAACGCTAAATGAATCAGGCGGTGTAGTGGAGACGAGCAGACTAAATCCTGTTTATAGTCATGGACACTACATGTCAAGGCGGGCCATTGGCGCCTCAAAACCAATACCAAACCAGCGTCTGATCTCCAGGTTAGGAGCGGCTGAAGCGGGCGTCTGTCTTGTATCAAGCGGCTCGCTATATAAATGTGTTTCAAGGTAGGACTGGATTTTCAAGATTCTCACCAGTACGTGACCCACACACGTAATAAGCGGGTTGAGCGGCAGGCCAACAACCTTCTCTCATAAAAACATTTAAGTTATGAACCCTAAACAAAGGCCTCGGATTACCATATCGGATTCATTTCAAACTCGACCTCGGAAATTGTACACGGACAACAATCGGTATGGCATTAATGTACAACTTAGTTGTATCAAGTACGTTTTTCCAACATAAGAGAATCCACAAAGTAACGTGGAGATCGAATGATGGAAGAACGAAAAACCAAATTGATCACGTCATGGTGTCTAAGAGACACTCGACCAGTATATCTGACGTTAGATCCTACAGGGGTGCAGATATGGACAGCAATCATATGCTTGTCGTATTTAAATATAAGTGGAAACTGTCATCTACGTTCAACAGACAAGCACAAAAAACCGTTCGATGGAATGTGGATGCTCTAAAAGACCAAACGTCATTGCAGAGTTACCAATCAGCTGTCACTAACTATCTAGAGCGGCCTAGCAACAACGAAGAAGCTCCTTCTAACACCCAGGAGCAGTGGCACACAATACAGTCAGCCATTACCACCGCGGCGCAAAACACTATCGGAAGAAGACCTCCGAGACCCCGCAATGATTGGTTCGATGATCAATGTCGCCTGATCGTCGCAAATAAACAAAAACTTCGTGTAAAATGGTTGGCTCGCAACACTAGAAGCACACATGCAGAATATCTCCGCGCCAGGAAAGCCACGACTAAATACCTTCGTCAAAAGAAACGCGTTCATATGAGATTATGCATCGAAAACATCAGCTTCCAAGCGGAAGTAGGAAATTCAAGGGACTGTTTTGCTAATGCCAGGAATCTCACTAAAGACTTCCACCCAGGAAGTACAGCCATCAAAGACGGGAATGGAGAATTGAGAACAAACGTGGCTGATGTTCTCTCAGTATGGCAAACCTACTTTCAAAATCTACTAAATCGGAATGACGACGTGACCCCCATTAGAGCAATAGCTCCTCCAGGTGATGAGGTCTTCGTCGAATATCCCACAGTGGAGGAAGTAGACACAGCTATTAGTCGATTGAAAAACGGCAAGGCACCCGGTCTCGATGGAATCCCCGCAGAATTAATAAAACTCGGAGGCGCTACTCTTACAACAAGTCTACACGATCTCATCGTATGTATTTGGGACCAAGAAGAGTTGCCGGAGAATTGGAAGACCGCGCTCATATGTCCGTTGCATAAAAAAGACGACCGTCTTAAATGTGAAAACTATCGTGGTATAGCTCTATTGAACACTGCTTACAAAGTGTTAGCTAATGTTGGACTTGCCAGACTCATCCCTTTCGCCGAAAACATCATTGGCGATTATCAGTGTGGTTTTCGTCCCAACCGATCGACCACTGACCAGTGTTTCACCATGAGGATGATCTTGGAAAAATGTTGGGAGTACAACATAACCATACATCAATTATATATAGACTTCCGTCAGCATATGACAGTATAAACCGCGATAACCTTTGGGCCGCGCTCATATGCCTAGGAATTCCAGAGAAACTCGTTTCTCTGTGCAAATTAACAACGTCTGGGTCTGTATGTAGAATTGTACTCGAAGGAACTGTGTCAGACTCCTTTGAAATAACATCTGGTGTTCGACAGGGAGATGCACTCGCGCCAGTGCTGTTCAATTTGTCACTTGAGTATACGTAGTGAGGAAAAGCAACAACGAAACTTCGCGCTGTATATTTAATAAATCAGGCCAAATTCTTGGATATGCAGATGATATCGTGCTTCTTGGCCGAAGACCTAGCGATATCAAAGACAGTTTCGTGCCGCTCGATCGCTGCGCAAGAAGACTTGGTTTGAAGGTGAACAGTAACAAAACCAAATTTGTATCAACACCCAGGAACATCTCCATGGCAAATCTCGGAATTGGCGACCATAACTTTGATCGCGTTGAAAACTTCAAATACCTCGGGTCAGTTATAACACCATCAAATGACATACAGGCAGATATAAAAGCCCGAATAGCTGCCGCACATCGAGTTTTCTACGCCCAATCAAAATTATTGCGATCTAGACATCTATTGCAGTCGTGCAAGCTCGCACTTTATAAAGCACTCATAAGACCTGTGCTGGCTTTCGGAAGCGAGAACTGGACCATGACCACTAATGATTGTAGATTGTTATCAACTTTCGAAAGGAAGGTCATTCGCTCCATCTTTGGTCCAATTAAAGTCGTGAACAATGAATATCGGATTCGCATGAACCACGAGATAAAGCAAATTTTTGGAGGTTGCGATATTATCGGATTCATCAAATCCAATCGAGTAAGATGGCTCGGCCACGTTGCAAGGTCCCCACAACAACGGATGACCAATAAAGTGTTCCATCAACAACCAGCCGGTGTGTGTCGTAGAGGAAGACCCCGACTGCGCTGGCGTGACGACGTCGAACAAGATCTACAGGCACTAGGATGTCGAAACTGGAGATCGAGAGCGATGGACCGAGACGGCTGAAGGACCATAGTGCGGGCGGCAAAAACCCTTCATGGGATGTGAAGCTAGAGAGAGAGAGAGAGGATTTTTTGCTAACCACTTGGATGATTACTAATACATACTCGAATTTATCGAACAGTATACTCGTTAAAAATATTGTTTTAAACTTTGTATATGGGTAAAATATAGAGGCTTGGGCGTCCCGGTTTCGATCGTACTCTATAATATACTTACAAATATATATTCATATATACCCCAATTTATTATGGAAAACTTCTTATATCAAAACCGGTTTCATAATCGGGTAATTATTTCGGATTAATGGATAATTGGCCAATTGAACCTAGCCAGATGCCATGGCCGCTGAAAGAGGCGTACTGCTGCTGGATGAGGCATACTGGCATAACGGCGAGGGTTATCTCATTTCCATTCCAATTTAATTCTAAATACTCCTGCCTAAAACTAGTTTACACATTCCATTGTAATTTAAACAATTACATGTTTGGATGTTAGATACCTGGGATCCAGGTATATTAAATCAAAATTCATATATCAGTATATTGAAACATTTCGGGACAGAAAACGGGACAGTTTAAAGAAAAAAAAATTGCCCCAAAATAACTGTAACCGGAATACTTGCATCCACAGACATAATCTCTACATCATTTATCACGTACGGTTTATGTGGCTTGTTTCTTCAACTACAAGAAACTCCGCACAATATGACTCCGCTACAACATCTTGCAACACAATCGGTACACATACTACCCAATAAAAACAACTACATATACAGACAATTTTCGGTGATCTCTAAAATACGGAAACGACAGTATTGCATCCACATCAAATGATGGAATGGCCCCATAATCGTTTAAATGATTAAATATTGCGATAACCAAGGACACAATTTATCTAATATTAAAATTAAGGTATTACAATTTGGTAATACATAAAGTCAAAAATTGGACATACCAAGAGTATTGAGGTTCTAATAGTGAAAATGTTAATAAAATTAATTTATATATATTTATTATAAAAATCCACCGCTTTAATAGTCGAATCCATCAGTTTAATAATTTTATATATATAGTATATGTATATGTATAATTGGATCAATTTAATAATTGTAATTAGTAGCTAATTGTAATTTTACAAATTTTATTGCAATTTGATAAGCAATTTTCCACAAAAATCCCTTATTGTCAATCAATCGAATATAAACAAACAAAAAATTGTAATAAATCTGACATTTCAACATAACAAAACCATCACAAAGCCATCTGTTAGATTTTTTGAAACTAATATCCCTACCGTCATATTTATGCGTAACAGCTTTCAACATCTACACCATCGTTTGAGTATGAGTAGCTGCGAGTAGATGCAAGTACTTGTGAGTAGTTTGCTTTCTCCATTGGAACACAGCTATAGTTGAATAATAAAGAACCGTTATATTCAATTCAGTGTTAAAAAAAATCACTTTTTATTTATAGAATTTCAACAAAATATGCGGGAATTCAGGCTATATGCTTTTCATTACATACCATCTTCAAAGTGTTAAATAACTTTTCCTTTTAGTCCACGTTTTGTTTATTAACTTCTTACTTTTTTATTATCAATCTGTTTTGATCCGGATCCGGAGATAGAGTACAAAACGCAATATTTCAAAATGCGACATTTCAAAACGCGATATGGTACAAAACGCGATATGGTACAAAATGCGATATTTCAAAACGCGATATTTCAAAACGCGATATGGTACCAAACGCGATATGGTGGAAAACACGATATTTCAAAATGCGATTTTGCAAAACGCAATATAATACAAAACGCGATATGGTACAAAACGCGATATTTCAAAACGTGTTATGGTCAGAATGTGCATTGCAAAGCGACGGGAGCGCAGCGACCCGAATGATACCGGTCCTATATACTCTCGCCCCTATCGATTTTTAAATTCCTATAAACTGAAATTAAATTTCCCCTTCACCCGCCTGATATAACCCGATCCTAAACTCCCGTTTTGTACCATATCGCGTTTTGTACAATATTGAGTTTTGAAATATCGCGTTTTGAAATATCGCGTTTGGTACTGTAACGAGCGGGTGTTCATTTGTTTGTTTAACCTCCATCTCGTTAACAGAATCCCTCTATAATATAAATAAGTGACTGCAGCACGTTTGCCGGCCAGGTAACAGCGGTGGGTCAGGTTCTTGTCACTTGTTGTATAGAGGGCTTGATGTGCTGCACTGCCAATTGACGAACAAAAAAAAATAAATATGGAACACACTTTGCACGGATCTTAGAAATAAAATTAATAGGTAGTATATAACAAAACTTCACATTTCACTTTAAATAAACTGATAGTTAGCACCATCAAAAAAAAGGATCTGTCACAGCCAATTTATGAAGAGTGGTCAAGATGATGGACCACTTGCGCGCCTCCCGCCCCACTGGCATTATCATGTGCGTTTATTTAGATATGCCCCTGTATCATTCTGTGTTAACCCATACTATCCAATCACTTTTAAAGCTACTATTCACTCATAACTGGTTGTTTTAAATCCCTCATGATTTACAGTAACATTAAATCGATGCACAAGGCTAACCGGGATCCAAAAATCTAGAAAACACACATTAAGAAAATAATTGTAGATGTAGCGAGCGAAAAGAGATGGCAATATCGTGACCTAAGATAAAGTTCACCGAAGCAGATTAGGTATAGAAAAATTCCAAAATGATTGATTGATTATTTAAACAAGAAAAATTGAGTTGTTACAATATTTTATGAAACTGATTATTATTATGATCATTGTAAAAAAAAACAATATAATTTAGCAATATTACATATGGGATCCGCGGACCTTAGAAATAAATTGTAGTTCGAGAATTACTTAGATAGTTTATATATATAATTTATGATTAAGGTTAGTATTAATAATTTTCGTTAGTAATTTAGAAATATAAATATAATAGGAATAAATATCTTTGGTAATTAAATAATTCCGTCACGATAAGTAACGATAACGACTTAATAATATAAATATAAAATGGTATAGTAATTGTATCGTATATAAATAAATAATAATTTTCTTTAATAAAAATAAATTAATAAACCTGGGCCATAGTCCAGGATATTAATATGCACTTAGCTGTTAGTTTGTAGCGATACATGTTGTCGATCATTTAATATGTTACGGTTGATACCCAATTAGTGTACGGTACTTCCACCGTTTATTGCAACCTTGTTCAATTTTCGCGCTTAAGTACCGGATTACGGATTTTATTTTTACTCCGTTTACTGCACCGACAAAACTTAACTGGATTGTATGGTAATCGTATTCGGCCAATATCCACCTGGTTCTCGTGTATCAATCCGCACGTTTTAGCGGGAACCCAAAAAATGAAGGTCGCGAAACGATTGCTTTTAGTACAAAAAAAAGTGAACGCAAATAACACAAAATTCTCGAATGATCTTAAATTTAATTAATAATAAATAACATAAAATAAAATAAAATACCTTTTCCGCGACTTTAAATACAAGATTATAATTATATGCGCTATGATTATATGCGCAGCCACTAAATTTGTGTGTTCACAATTATATACAACACACAGTATGTACAACTTTTATTAATTTGTTTGTATGGGCACTAAACACTACTCCACTGTTTATTTACGGCCGATGCCAAAATTGGAATGAATTGAATAAAACGAAAACTTTTGTTACCTGTAATAATATTTCTTTGCGTTTGTTGTTGTTGGTTGCGATTAATTAGATAAAACAAAAAGGTAACAGATGTAAATGATCAACCCCATCTATCAGAGAATTACCTATATAAACAATTTATGTAAATCGATAACAATCAATCAGTCGTTGGCAACACCTCATCCGTGTACGATTTCAAACTAACCCCGCGAACATTTTTATTGTGAATTAATTTTATTTATTTATTATGAATTTTTTTTTTCTCTCACGATATCGTCAACTCAAATCAAAAGCACAAACCCGATCATTCACTTCGGAACACCAGTATAGAAAAAGTAAAGCCTGGAACATAGTTAAAATGTTACAATCGTGGGGCAGCCCCACACCCATGAGAGAGTCTTTACAAGCCGGGCCTTAACGATCTTGTTGTATAACACGCGACACCATTCTTAAATTATTTTAACCCGAGTGAACATACTTTACCAGATAGGAATAATTTATGATAATATCTCACAATTTATTTATCTGATATCCTTAGCGTGATATAACCCCAAACTTCTTCCGGAATCGTCGATTACTTCGTAAATTACAGTGCCTATTTGTTTCGAAATGCGGGCTTTGAGAAATTTAGAAGCAAATTTGCTCGTAAAATTTTTGCTAGCGCAGCTCTGTGAAAAATTACGCACATAGACCGTCTGTCCAGGAGCGAAGGTTCTTGACCGGCTTCGCAGATTGTAATTCGATACATTGCGAGCATAGGCTGCTTGCAGGTTCCGCATCACTATATTTTGAGCTGCAGTTAATCGGTCAACTGGACATGAAATTTCGACACGACTATCGTCTAATGCATTTAATTTTCGTAGTAGCTGATACATTGATCCATGAGATACTTTATGACGTCCGAATACCAAGTAGTGTGGTGAGAATCCTGTTGAAGAACGAACGACATTTTGCAATGCTCCGGCGATTTCATCAAGATGTCTGTCCCAATGTTTATGCTCATCCTTAATGTACGACCGAATCGCGGACAGAATCGACCTATTAACTCGCTCTGAAGCGTTTGATTGCGGTGAATATAACGCCGTAAATTCGTGTTGTACGCCATATTTACGAAGTAGTTCTGCTAGTTGAACTGCTTTAAACTGCGGGCCGTTATCAGAGAATAGAACTTCAGGCACACCGAACATTTGGAAAACTTTAGATTCTAAAAATTGGCATACTTTCGCGGCCGACGCCGAGCGCAATGGTTCGAGTATGGGAAACCGAGTGTAATGGTCGAGGATTATCATCACATGAGTAAATCCATTTGGCGTGCGTGGATATGGGCCTAAAAAGTCAATATAGAGCCTTTGGAATGGCCGAATTGTCTCTATAAATTTACCCATCTCTGGTCTAGTGGAGAAATTGACTGGCTTGCTGATTTTGCATATTTCACATCCATTTATGAAGTTTTTGACCTGAACTGCCATGGTAGACCAATAAAACTGTCGCCTAAGTAACTCCAACGTCTTAGCAATACCTTGATGAGCGGCGGATGGCGGGTTGTGTGCTTTCTCAATCAGGTTTTGAGTTAGACTAGCCGGCACCACCAACTTCCACTGTGGTATGTCAGTTTCTGCTTGATCCTGTTTCGGGAGTTTAATATAAATCTTACCGTCACTAACTTTAAAATTGGTTTTTTCATTTTGGTTATCCAATAAAGCTTTGACTTTGTCTATGTAATCCGAGTCCTGGAAGGCAGGAGAATCTAAGGGTAAATGTAACGGATTATCTGAATTAATCTTAAGTTCCTCTACATTAACTCGCGACAAACTATCTGGGACAATATTCTGAGTGCCCTTCCGATACTCGATACTAAACTGGTGTGGCTGTAGCTTTAAGGCCCACCTAGCCAAACGTCCTGAGAGGTCTTTCTGGTCCATCAACCATTTTAAGCTGGAGTGATCTGTAATAACGGTGAACGGATAACCTTCAATGTAAGGTCGAAATTTCTTTATACTCATTACCGCAGCCAAACATTCCAATTCTGTGATAGAGTAATTTCTTTGTGCTTTATTCAGTTTCGACGACATATAGGCAATTGGATGCTCCTCATGCCCATCTTTCTGAAAAAGCACACTGCCAATGCCGGTCGTGCTTGCATCACATTGGATATAAAAATGTTTTTTGAAATCTGGGTTAACTAATATTGGGGCTGTCACAAGCAAACGCTTAAGCTCTTCAAACGCATTTTGGGCGTTTAAGTTCCATTTGGGTTTCACTCCTTTTCTTAATAGGTCCGTAATCGGGGCAGCTAGAGTCGAATAATTCGGTATGAACCTTCTATACCACCCAGTCATCCCCAGGAAGCGTCTAATCTGTTGACTTGTTTGCGGCGCGGGGTATTCGGCCACTGCCTGGACTTTGGACGGATCCACTCTGAGGCACCCATCACCAATTACATAACCCAGGTATTTTGTTTCCTTGAGCATGAAGTTACTCTTTTCTACATTTATAGTGAGATTCGCCTCTCGCAACAATCTCGCTACTTCAGATAGCAACATAATATGTTCTTCAAAAGTCGCCAAAACGACAAGAAGATCGTCAAGGTAAACAAATACCTGGTCATGCAACTGATGAGGGATAACCTTATTCATAAGTCGACACATCGTCTGGGCCGCATTGCACAACCCAAACGGCATGACGACGAACTGGTAGAGTGGCCGTCCTGGGACGGTGAAAGCTGTCTTATCCCTTGACTCTGGATCGAGGGGTACTTGCCAAAAGGCATCTTTTAAATCGACTGAGCTAATATATCTAGTTTGATCCAGACGGCTTAGTAACCCATCGATCAGAGGCAAGGGATAAGCATCAGTCACCGTCACCGCATTTACTTTACGCGCATCCAGGCAGAGCCGAACTTTGCCGTTGGCTTTGTTCACCACACTTACTGGGGAGGACCAGGAGCTCTGGCTCTCTTCGATAACACCAAGTGCAAGCATACGATCAAGTTCTCGATATAGTTCTTGTTGTTTAATGGGCGATATTGCGTAGTACCGCTGTTTAATTGGTTGAGCATTCCCAACATCTATCTTATGCACGACCAGATGTGTACGACCCAACCCCAACTTTTCACTCGACGGAAATTGATTAATTACATTTGTCACAATAGCTTGTTGGCGGTGATCTAAGGTATGTTTATGTACGTCGGGTGACAAAGGCTGAATGGAAATATTTTCCAGTTCGTTCACCATCATAGGGATCAAACCAAAAACTTCCCAAAAATCAATACCGAGATAAAGCGGTTGGCTTAATCCCGGAGCGATATGAATGCGGAGAGGTCTCGTTTTGCCTCCGTATGAGACTTTCGCAACAAAATGTCCTACTACGCGTTGCTTTTCCCCACTAGCTGTCAACAGTGTTGATGGAAGGCAATTAAGTTTTAAATTATTGGCACTTAGGAATTCTTCGGCATTGCATCCCAACACAGATACGTTTGCCCCACTATCGAGTAGTCCTTTACATGGTACACCGTTGATCAGAACATTAGCGTATGGTCTTGAATCGGTATTTGTTGAAATAAATGAACCACTCACCATTTTCTGCACCGATCTTCTCAGTTTGAAATAATGTAAAGGACGATTCAATCTGGTAGTTCTGATAGAAGGTGTCTGTGTGGATTTTGAATTGACCTTTACTGTTGCTTTTTTGGTATATCCGGTTTCCGCTGCAAGATTTGGTAAAATTCGGGATCCGTGTTCGTCGCTACCTCCTCTAGGGTCTTTCTGGGCGGTGCGTTCCTCACTGTTTGGGAATTCAGAACCCCAGTATTCGTGAAATCCCTCTTTCCGTTTCCCTGTCGAATATTTTTGCAGCGACTACATTGAGACTTTAATAAGTTTGGAGTCCCGCAACCAAAACAAAACCTATGTTTAATTGGATGAATACAATCTTTAAAGAAATGCCCAACTGCAAAACAGTTCCAACAGGCATTAGGCATTTGTAAGTTATAGAAAGATGATCTCTGTTGACTATATGACGCATTCGGTTCAGTTGGTGTGACTACTGAACACACAGAATCAAACGGTTGGGGCTGCTCAGAAAATGTATTATTAAAGGCACCACCCTGTTCACGATCGCTGATCACTTCCAGCTCACTGACCTTGCGTACGTTTGACTGATGATATATCTCGGGAGTCCAACCTAATCGGGTCCAGGTGTCCTCTACCGTCACACATCGGTTGATCATTTCTGGGATTTGGAAAAATTGATATTCAGCAAATTTCGCTTGTAAACCTGCCCTCATATTCCTAGTCAAGAGGTGAATTAATTCTATGTCCGGTATGGGCCTCATTAAAGAAAGAGACAGACTGCGAACAGCGTGGTAAAAATCTAGAAATGATTCATTTGATCTTTGTTTGCGTCTTTCCATGGCTGCCCTAATATCATTGTCCGTTTTCCTGATTTTGAAACGTTGAGTCATAGCTTCACTGAGGGTCTTCCAATCCACTGCGCCATAAGTTTCCTGATACTCCCAGAACCAATTCAAAGCTCTACCTTTGAGAAGAACACTAAAATTCGCGGCCAATCTCTGCTCACTTAGGCCATTGTCAATAGCCATACGCTGTACTCGGTATAAAAACCGTTCTACTGGAAGTTCGTCTCTTTCATCTCCATTATAGACCAGTTTCCAGTTATATATTTCTAAATATTCTTTGACCTTACGATTGTTTGAGCTTGGTGCGGTCGGATTTGCATTTGCATTAGGTTCAGGCTGCTTTTGATTACTATTTGGTGGAGGCACAGTAGGATCATAATTAACCGGAATTCTCGTGCTGTTGTTATCGGTGAATTCAAATATGGGGGTTTTGGTTGAGCTTGATGGTGCAGGTCTCCTGTTATTAAGATATGGTGGAACTTGCTCCAAGTTTAACTTCTTAATTATTCTATCAACAATTACGTCTAATTTGACGTCAAAATTTGTTTCGGGGTAGTTATTATCGGTCGTTCTTGGAATCAGATTCTGATCCCTATCTTGACGGTTGTCGTGCACTTCCTGCTCTCTCTCGTCCTCGTCAGTTTGGTCTTCAATATTCTCCACTATTATTATATTATCGTTATGTACTCCATTAAATTCATCAAAAACTTGTTTCAATGAATTTTCCATTTCCTCTGATACTTCCTTTGCTGTCTGAATGTCTTGCAAACAAGTTAACAATTTGTGACAGCTGTTTATCACTTTTGTTGAAATTTCGTTAACAGATTTTGAGCTATTGATTCTACTTAGTCTGTCACCCACATGTAAAGTACCTGTAATTAACTCAGTGATTTTTTCTTCTGGAACTTCAGTCTTATAGATGTCTTGTAACTGACTTTCAATATGCTTCAGTTTGGAATTGCAAACCTGTATCTCACGTTTCGGAGATTTGAGTGCAGCTTGGTGTGCTCGCACTGGTGACTCAATTTCGTGTGCCATTTCCTTTTCCAGAACTTCTTGCAACATAGCCATCTTCCTCGAGACGGTACCCGTAATATTTCTTACCGCACATTCTATTGCGAGTTCATCACAATCTAGATATTCTACGTTCATTTTGATGTTCATTAAAAACGTGTTTCTAAGATTAAAGTCAAGTTACACTGTGATTTCAGAAAATTCTCGTTATAGAAATTTGAAATTATAATTAACAAACAAAAAAAAAATTTTAGATAACAATTCAATAATTATGTTCACTTAACGAAAATATATAAATTTGATTTGAATATTAGTTGTAATTGGATCAGTAGTTATGGGCTAACACCTCAATGAATAAAATTGGCTGTAACAAATCTATAGAGTAAGATAAAAATAATTAAATAACAAAATGCACGTACTGTTCCATAGTTTTAAAGTGGACTCGAACCACAGTTCATATGATAGTGAAATCATGCTGAATGAGACCATTCAACAACACCTACTGGTGGAGTTCACCACCTGAACGGGCTACAAAAAAAAATATATATTTACTTGATTAGAACCGACAATGTAATCATAACCTACTATGGTGAAGGACACTGTTAACCAAAGTAAATAAATAAATCTAACAGAAACTACTAAAAATAAAACGATATAAAAAAAATATGCCTAAAATCACGATTGATAATGCAATCAACATTTCTTACAAATGGAAATTAGCAAAGTATATCGTCCTATATGAATTGTTTGATGATCCGGATCATTTAGAAACATTGCAGTCAAAACCCTAAAAGAGGAAAACAACGCGATAACCCAGAACTTCGAACTTGTAAATAATTAAATTGGAAATAGCAATTAACAACTGAAACTATAAATACAATTATCGTCAATTGGAGTCTTCTAATCTCCATAATATATATATGAGAAGATTAGGATAATGATCTACATAACTAAAATACTCCATTGGGCGCCACTGTAACGAGCGGGTGTTCATTTGTTTGTTTAACCTCCATCTCGTTAACAGAATCCCTCTATAATATAAATAAGTGACTGCAGCACGTTTGCCAGCCAGGTAACAGCGGTGGGTCAGGTTCTTGTCACTTGTTGTATAGAGGGCTTGATGTGCTGCACTGCCAATTGACGAACAAAAAAAAATAAATATGGAACACACTTTGCACGGATCTTAGAAATAAAATTAATAGGTAGTATATAACAAAACTTCACATTTCACTTTAAATAAACTGATAGTTAGCACCATCAAAAAAAAGGATCTGTCACAGCCAATTTATTAAGAGTGGTCAAGATGATGGACCACTTGCGCGCCTCCCGCCCCACTGGCATTATCATGTGCGTTTATTTAGATATGCCCCTGTATCATTCTGTGTTAACCCATACTATCCAATCACTTTTAAAGCCACTATTCACTCATAACTGGTTGTTTTAAATCCCTCATGATTTACAGTAACATTAAATCGATGCACAAGGCTAACCGGGATCCAAAAATCTAGAAAACACACATTAAGAAAATAATTGTAGATGTAGCGAGCGAAAAGAGATGGCAATATCGTGACCTAAGATAAAGTTCACCGAAGCAGATTAGGTATAGAAAAATTCCAAAATGATTGATTGATTATTTAAACAAGAAAAATTGAGTTGTTACAATATTTTATGAAACTGATTATTATTATGATCATTGTAAAAAAAAACAATATAATTTAGCAATATTACATATGGGATCCGCGGACCTTAGAAATAAATTGTAGTTCGAGAATTACTTAGATAGTATATATATATATAATTTATGATTAAGGTTAGTATTAATAATTTTCGTTAGTAATTTAGAAATATAAATATAATAGGAATAAATATCTTTGGTAATTAAATAATTCCGTCACGATAAGTAACGATAACGACTTAATAATATAAATATAAAATGGTATAGTAATTTTATCGTATATAAATAAATAATAATTTTCTTTAATAAAAATAAATTAATAAACCTGGGCCATAGTCCAGGATATTAATATGCACTTAGCTGTTCCACCGTTTATTGCAACCTTGTTCAATTTTCGCGCTTAAGTACCGGATTACGGATTTTATTTTTACTCCGTTTACTGCACCGACAAAACTTAACTGGATTGTATGGTAATCGTATTCGGCCAATATCCACCTGGTTCTCGTGTATCAATCCGCACGTTTTAGCGGGAACCCAAAAAAATGAAGGTCGCGAAACGATTGCTTTTAGTACAAAAAAAAAGTGAACGTAAATAACACAAAATTCTCGAATGATCTTAAATTTAATTAATAATAAATAACATAAAATAAAATAAAATACCTTTTCCGCGACTTTAAATACAAGATTATAATTATATGCGCTATGATTATATGCGCAGCCACTAAATTTGTGTGTTCACAATTATATACAACACACAGTATGTACAACTTTTATTAATTTGTTTGTATGGGCACTAAACACTACTCCACTGTTTATTTACGGCCGATGCCAAAATTGGAATGAATTGAATAAAACGAAAACTTTTGTTACCTGTAATAATATTTCTTTGCGTTTGTTGTTGTTGGTTGCGATTAATTAGATAAAACAAAAAGGTAACAGATGTAAATGATCAACCCCATCTATCAGAGAATTACCTATATAAACAATTTATGTAAATCGATAACAATCAATCAGTCGTTGGCAACACCTCATCCGTGTACGATTTCAAACTAACCCCGCGAAAATTTTTATTGTGAATTAATTTTATTTATTTATTATGAATTTTTTTTTTCTCTCACGATATCGTCAACTCAAATCAAAAGCACAAACCCGATCATTCACTTCGGAACACCAGTATAGAAAAAGTAAAGCCTGGAACATAGTTAAAATGTTACAGTACCATATCGTGTTTTGTACCGTATCGCATTTTGAAATATCGCGTTTTGAAATATCGCATTTTGAAATATCGCGTTTTGTTCCATATCGCGTTTTCTACCGTATCGCATTTTAAATTATCGCGTTTTGAAATATCGCGTTTTGATAATTCACGTTTTAAAATATCGCGTTTCAAATGGGATCCCGTTCCAAAACAATTTTGGGATTTTTTTTATGTTTTCGGGAGTCACAGCCTCATTTGGGCGTCCAGAGCGTGATGTATCATCGGTGGCATTTTTTTTGTCTTTACTTTGAAATTAACAAACGTAACTAAAACAACTGTAACTTGTACACTTATGGTACACGGAACGGGATAATTTTTTATCCAACTCTTTAGCCAATCAAATCTGCATATTCAACTAAGTACCAACCAATTTTATCTCGGATTAGTTGAAATATGTCCAACTTTTGAGAAAATAATCTTGGTCGTACCAACATAATAACAAAAATAACCGGAAGTATGGGCAACATTTTTTGCTAAAATATTTGTTGTTGTTGTTGTTTATTTATGACACTTTTTAATGAATTTTTTAGTTTATTGTCTTAAATAATTTAATTTAAAGTTAATATATAAAATAAATGGAATAAATATGTGAGATAAACAAATAGGGTGAGAACCAAAAACTTTACTTTGCTGCAACTGTTGGGCTATAAATTATTTGACAATTTATAAATTGTGATATATGTGTATAAAACCGAATATTGTGTTTATGTAATCTCCAAGCAAACGTTTATTCGATTAAATTAAAATAAAGCCCCAATAATAACAAACAAAGCAGAAATTGTAAACAAAAAATACAAAACAACAAGAAACAAGAAACAAGTGATTAATGAAAATGTGTTTATTAAGTAAAAATGATATTGTAAGAGGTAACAAAGGTGGATCAATGGATTGGAAAAACGGGTGCTTGTTGCATTGTGGTACTTGGCAAACACAAATGCGTTTCTGGAATTATCTAACCTTTTCAATATCAGTTTAAGTTCTGCACATAGATGCGTGGTAAGTGTTACTCATTGGTTGGTTAGAAGCGCTCATTTTCATATAAAATGGCCGAGAGAAGAAAGAGAGCAACAAGTCATTTCACAACAGTTCCAACAAGTGAGAGGATTTCCTAATGTCCTAGGACGTATTGATGGTAGTCATATACGAATACTTAAGCCAAAGGTAAATTCCAGCGATTACTATAATCGAAAAAAAAATACCACAGTATTTTGCTTCAAGAGGTGATTGGACCGGATAAAAAATTGTATGACATCCATGTAGAAGAACCAGGAAGCATACATGATAGTCGTTTGCTTCGAAAATCGGAACTATACAATAGATGCTTTGAGAACCACGAGTTGCTAGTAAAAGATAGGAAAGTTATTTTAGGAGACTCTGCATACCCATGTCTTACTTGGCTCATTCCGCCTTATAGAGAGACCTAGGGAACCTAACAGATTCTCAAAGAAAATTTAATAAAAAACCTTAAATTCCTCTACCAGAGTAGTTGTTGAGCACGCATTTGGTCTACTAAAAATCGTTTTAGAAGTTTAAATAAATTTGAAAACATTTCATTCGATTTTGTTGTATATTGCACTATAGCTGCTTGTGTGCTCCACAATATAGGCATTGACAAACATGATTTGTTAGAATATGTAGAAGGAGATATAGAATCGACAGTTGATTCGGGGATTGAGGAAAATTTCATTATAGAGGAAAACGATAATAGAAGACACGAATTGCTACAAGAAATGTTTCCCGATATCATTTAATAAAACTTTATAATTTAATTCACTATTTCAATTTTTAATAATAATTTGAATTTTTGATTGATTGATTGATTAGAATGTACGGCCAAGACTAAGCAGGGATCCCGGATACGCCGGGCCTACCGTACACCCCTTTTACATATAACAAGATGGGGGGATAGGAAAGGTTGTTAGATATGAAAGACTTGACCCGGTTACAGACACCTAAGTAGTCAATAGTTAGTAAAGCACAAGACGGCACAATTATTTTGGTTTTTCTGCATATAATTAATCAGCAATCAACATCCTAAAATTGAATTATTTGATTAATTTGTAAATGTACTGAAATAAAATTCCATTATTGTTTTGGTTTCCTGGATATAAATAATCAGCAATCATCATTCTAAAATTTGATTAATTAATTTTGATAAGTAAATGGCCTGAAATAAAATTTCATTATGAGTAATTAAATTATCATTTCCTATCATCCACTCCCGAGAGAAAAAAAAAAAAAAAAAAACTACGTCCATAAACACACATACCTACACACATACATATATTCCCATACTGCAGATTATACCTGTTCAGAATCACACACGAAGAGTTACTAGATTACCCGCCATGCATTGAAGTAACGGAAAATGCGGAGCACGTAGTATTCTAGTGTCCACGATTTATTGAGGAGCGAAGTAGTATCGATGAGTATAAGTTCTACTAGTCTATGTCGTTACCTCTATAAAGATGTATAGGCGAGAGTATAGAGATAAAGATGTAAAGATGTAAATTGCGGCAAAAATTTTGATCAACTCATTGGAGAAGGATACCACCTATATATATATATCCCGACAAACAATTTCAATTTTGAAACCAAAAAAAAACCTAGCTGTTACCGGGGACCGAGTCGGTAACGAACCCGATCGGTTACCATAAAATTACATATTTCTGACAGACAATGGGTTGGAACTGTTACCATTTTGGTACCATCGGTTAAATCGCGGTATTTGTTACTCTACGATTACCAAAATATTTATATGTAGATTTCCCCGTAATCTTTAGAAAAAGATAACGCAATAGCACTGGGTTAAACGTGTGAAATATTTAGGTTAGTTTAGGGGAATAGTTACAGAGCTCTCACAATAGAAAAACTTTTACTTTTGCCTTACAAGTTTGTTTGAAAATAAAACTTGACAAAAAAAAATTTTTTCGTTTTTACCTTACGGAAAAAGTTAGCAAACTCTAAACTTTTGCCTTAAGAAAAGACTAATGAAGTTAGCCAAATTTCAAAATCAGGGTTTTTGTTGTCATTTTCCAACCAAAACATGTTAAAATGCAAATAAGTTCTAATTTATCGGTTTAATATATCTTAACATTATAATTAATAATATAAAATACAATTTTAAAAATATTATTAGTATGAAGATAAATAAAACGAAGTTGGTTTCAATTAATTTTTTTTTTCTCATTGTGAGAGATACTCTTAAGGTAAAAGTTTAAGGCAAAAGGTAAAGGCAAATTTTTTTTCTATTGTGAGAGCTCTGTTACTGTCTTAATCTCTTTATTTTATATCGCAAAATTACATGAAAAT